>NSJW01000192.1:0-454349 GCA_019955255.1 Castanospermum australe
AGTCCCCAAGTTGGCAACTTGTATCCACCCTAACACCCAATTGGCTGACTACAAAAGGGGCCAAGTCGCTTTCGTGACCCTTTCTCATCGTGGGGTGGAGTGCTCTTCACGTGCTATGTTTACTAGAAAGGAATTTTGATGACAAAGAAACAATCCATATATCTACATATATTTAAATTATGTGTCTCTAAATACTTGCACAATTTCCTGTTTTGACCTAAATCCCTTCTACATTTTATAAATATAAAAAAATATCAATCACAACAATATAATATTGGTGAGTCTATATCTATAAAAATTGATAAAATTAAACAATGATAATTATCCTGATCTAGAAAAATTATTACGTGGGGGAGAATTTTCCTCCCAAACATGGCAGAATTCAATCAATCATCAACTCTCTTCCAGCGCGAGGCCATGATTCAAAGCTAAATGGCAATCAACTCATCGTGTCAATGGATCAATCAAATCCTTCACCATTGGATAATTTTGGATATTCCAGCAAAGAAAAAAGGGGGTCTTACACGTCGGACAATACATGCTAGTTTTGACATCCGCGCAGCTTGCCCAGGAAAATAAGTGTTCATCCTCTACTATTTCAAAAGTTGCTTTTCTGCTGCTTCAGCCCACAAATTTTTTTTAGTTTTCTCAACCAACCCTATCTAGAGTTATTTGCATTTAATACAAATATTACGCCACTACTCGCCCTAGCAATTGGACGCTGCTGTTTCAATTCAATGCCACAATTCTGAAAACCGCTGGTAAAATAAAAATAAATGTGTCCCCACTTGCATCACCTGTTTTATTTTTTTTACACCAAAATTTAGGGATGAACGAGGAATGGGGGAATAAAAATAGAACTCAATGAGAGAAGTTATTAGCTAAATATTATCTATTTTAAATATTTTATTTAATAGTTAATATATATTAAATTTAATAAATTATATTATAAATACATATAACTATTTAAAAAATTAATAATATATATTATTATTAAATAAAATATTTAAAATAAATAATATTTACTTAAAAACTTCTCTTCATATCAAAATATGAAGCTAACCCTCATTTGCTGCATCATCTACTTGCACACTAGTCCAAGACCCTCCTTTCCTCCATCCACCCCCTACATTCTTCGTTTCTTATGAAATTCAGAAGAACTTTTCCCTATTGGGACCTCACTAGACATGATTCAATCCATCAGAGCCATCGGTGTACAACAAAAGCTGAACAACCGTCCAGGCAATACAGCAATAAGGCTTGGTGGTTGTGACTAATAATTAAGTTACAAGCCAAAGGCCGATGAGCTTTGACTTGTGCTCTGTACTTTAGCCACAACTTCAACGCAAGTAGTTAATCTACAGATATACATACAACAAATTAAATAATAGTTTCCAAGCAATTGATGCCAAATATGTAAAGTGACATTATAGCCTCAGACACATTTGTTCTAATCTCTCTCTATAGAGCATTCCAGACAACTGCGAGTAGCAAGAAATTTACGTAATTTTAACACTCGTACGTGTAACAGCATTTACCTATAACAGTGTCCTCACAGGCTCACGCTGTACTTTGCCGCTTTACCACAATTCAAAGACTCAGCATTCAAACGAAGTGTTTAGGTAGCACTTAATTTACTGTAATCACTGCAAACTTTCCACCACTCTTCCATATATACTAGTGTGCCGGGTGCGTTCATGATTGAGAGTGGAAACCCTCATTTTAATTGAGTTTCTAAATACAAAAATATTAAATAGAGCTTCTGATACGTACAAAAAGTAAGCTTGACTGACACTTGATCATCTCAGTTTGTTAAAACTTGAATGAATAGTAAACTTGCGAGATTTTCATTTGATTTTGATTGTATAAATTGTTTGGTTGAATTAGATGATATTATAAAAATAATTTATAAAAAAAATTATAAAAAGTAAAAAATATTATTTTTTAAAAAAATAAAAAATTAATGACCGGTTAATTGAAACCGATTAATACTGTTTTGATCGATTTTAATTAATTTAAATTAATTTAACTGTAAATTCTATTATAAAAATAAATTATAATCGATTAAGTATTTGATTTGATTAAATCAATCAAATCATTCAATCTAATTTACTGTTAAACTAATTGAACCATTCAATATGGTTTAGTTTTGACAATAGTAAAATATATAATGACACATTCAATTGGGCAGTGCCCCCAAGATCCAAAAGGATATTTCTATGGCTAAACAAAGTAACAGATATATCATGAAAACTTCAACTTAAAAGAAAATCAAATGTTATTTAAAGTGTTTGACTTGAAATACTTATTCATTTTCAACTTAAGAGTTTTATAATATACTAGTAATATACCCCACAAATTAAAAGTCGGGTTAAGGGTAAACGGGGAGCCGATTATGTTCTTGATTCTGAGTAACTAAAGCAATGTAAGTAAGTGGCACTATCCCATCCATAAACTTGCCCCTGTCAGAGCATGTTACCTAACAAATCCATCCCGATACGTTCCAATCTGGAAAATCAACAACCAAACATGGAGACGTTGACAGTAACAGTATCCATGAACAGTGACAACCCAAAAAGGCACATGAACAAACTCGTATACACTCCTAGTATAATCCGGAAAAACCCCCCATTGCCAGCTCTACCAAGAAAAGATACTGGAAAAACCCAGCACAGATTAGGAAAAAAGGCCCACGTAAATTATGTATACTTCTCCTTCCAACAATGAACGAGGCATCAATATCGTAACAGCGACCACACCCTGCAGATAAACCATGGATTGGGGGCCCTAACATTGTGAACGGACGGTGAAGTGGTACAAAACTAGAGTAATAGGACTGGTTTTCCTTTAATGGGAAGATAAAAAACACTTTTCAACCTGAAGCTGGAAATGGAAGGAAGGCTAGAAGAACTTGCCAGAAATGGGGTCCTTCTCAAACTTCTAGCTTCCCTAGAAATTCCCCTCTGCTTTACTTGACCGGCTACTGTAGCACGTTCTTTACACACTGCAATGCAGAGAAAGATGCTCATCTATGAGGATATCCCACACTAGCATCTGACACAATTTATTCTCAATTTTTCTCATCACCAACCCTTTTCTCTGATAAACTAAGGAACCATGAGTGATGAGTAGGTTGTAGCAAACCCGTCTGGTATGTGGTTCTACTTCTGATTATACCTTAAAATGGGTTCCAGTCTTCCAGAATCCGAGCCGTTTACCATTCCAATTGGAGGGCGATCTAGTTTTAGTATTTTACTGCATTCAAAGTTGTTTTATTTTGACAGTGAGGTGAACCATTGGAGTGGCTGGCATGTTTTCTGTACTTCTGATCCTATGATCTAATTTCTTCCTTGGAGTAGAAAGAAAGTTAGATACAATAAATTGAACAGAGATCAAGCCCACCCTATACTGCAAATTTGAATCTTCAGCACTAAACAAATCATTTATAAGTTATAACATTCTCTTGCCCCATCCTTTTTCTGACGTTGTTAATTATTGCATTTGGTTTTACATGGCATAGCATTATTTTATCCTCATAAACATTATATTATTAGCATGCTTTATTCTTAATCTACATGAGAATTAGATCTATAGTTTCTGCCCTACTTGTAGTTTTATTGTACCATTCTTTATTTTGATGAAAAGGTTTTGTAGCATTGGTTCCTATCACAAAAATATACAACATACCTGCTAGTGTTGCGTATGGCACTTGGGATGAAAGAAGAGAAAGAAAATGACCACATTCAGTGGAAAAGACAAAAAGTATTGATTCTACCGTGCATGACACTTTGTGGGAGGATATATAATGAGACTGTCAATCTTATGCTTATGCTCTCTCTTTTACGGGACATGAAAAGTGAAAAGAAATTTAACAAAGATATTTTATGTGGAGATAATTAATCATTTGAGTAGTTAACTGAATCAATAAACATTATTTATTAAATGTTATCAATTAACTAAATAAGTGGTTAATTACTTCTACACAAATTAATTTTTTTTTACTTGGATAAAAGAGAAAGTTACACTTAGCATACTTGAGAATTAATCTAACTAATTATAATTATGAATCGAATAATCATCTAAAGTAATTACTTATCATTTTAAATGATTAATTATGTGATCTTTTAACTGTAATAAATATACTAAATTAACCTCCAATTACAAGTCTCTCTGAAAGAGAAAAGGATCAATCTTATTGAAGAGGATTGCATTTAGTAAGAACTGAGAAGAAAAGCAAGAAGCAAATCATCATATTCACAGAACGGTTAAAAAGACATGAACGTCCACAAGTCAACAATTCCTGTACAAGTGCATTGACTGAAACGCCCTCGACCTTTGTAGTGACAATTTTCAACGTACCATTTTACAAAAGAAACTTGTTTGAATCTCTTTGGCAAGCAATCCCAGTCAATCCACGAAAAGAAAGGATATGTTGGTGATTAGAACTTAGAACAAGTCCCAGCAGAAGAAGAGAAGAGTGGAAAATCGAAAATCGAAAAGAAAAATTAACATGCTCACCCAAAAAAGGAAAAAGAAAAAACCAAAATGAATCCCCCAAAAGAAAAGATAAAAAAACTTCCGATTTTTTTCCCTTATGTATTTGTGAGGGGACGTTTGTTTCAAATTTCAATCCGTGTTTTTTCTTTTTGGGGGGGTCAACCCAACTGTGACTTACCGTCACCGTTACGGGTCATTCCTTCGGTGACGGACGCCAGCTTCTGGAGATTCAGCTTGACAACTGTGTCGGCGAAGAGACGCGTGTCCTCCTCGGTGTTGCCCTCCGGCACATCCACTATGTAGGATTCGAGAACGACGGTCCAGATCTTCCAGTCACTGTCGAAACCGTGCACCGTCGTCACGGAACGGTAATTCCTCAGGCGGTGCTCGCCCCCAATGATGCTGAAACCGGTTACGTGTCGGTCGTCGTCGAGTATGTCAAGCCTCTCCGTACTGGTAGCTGCCGGTAATCCCGAGATGACATTCACCTCCCTCGTGCACCCGACCGTCATTTCAAAGCCCTCTTTTACCGCGCAGCTCTTGATGAAGTGCTTGTAGGTCTGGGGCTTGTCGAAGCGCCGCACCACGGACCACACCGTCTCCGGCGGCGCGTGGATTCGCTGCGTCAGCAGGGAGGAGCATTGGCCCGGGCCCATCAGGTACGTGTGGTGCTCCGCCACGGACCCCTTGAGCTCGTCGAACTCGTCGGGTGCCAACGCGGACGGGAGCGCGAGGTGGTGGGTGGTGGAGTGCTTCTCCTCCGAATCTTGTTCAGCGGTGGAGCTCTCGCCTTTCTCCATCGCGCACGCAGAGAGAGAGAGAGACGGGTTGCGCTATGATTCTTATGAAACGAGATTTTCGGGCATTGATAGGGGTAATTTTGGAAATATATACATATACATATGAACTCTGTTTTCTCCTACACCAGCTACATCGAATGCAATGGAGTATATTTTTATCTTCTATTTTCTAGGTTGAAAGTTATCTAAATAATATTTTATATAAATAAAAGTTTATTTTTTTATCACTATATTTCATTTTTTTAATTTATAAAATTTATCAATTTTTAAAATTTTATATCTATATATTCAGATTATTTTTCTCTTATAAATTAATTAATATAAAAACCTTAATATTTTTGTAAACACAAAAGATACAATAATTATATAAAATGATTATTAATTTGAAATAAATATAATTATATGATATATTATTTATCAACATATTTTTAAAATTAATATTTTTGGAAATATATAAAAACTAAACATAGATTTTGATTTGGGGAGTCTGAAAGGTGTCAACCTGGTTATAACGACAGGTGGGGTTCCAGGCGTTCCGGATTACAGGTTTTCACGTTCGTTGCTTCCGCACATCAGCTGGCTAAGCTTATCCCAAGCCGAGCCAATTTTATTTGACTTTCTTTTTTTTGTTGGTGCTGTTTTTTAATGAGATTTTGCATATTGGTGAGAAAATAAATGCATTAGGCTTAGTGTAAAGAATCTTATTTTTCCACTTGACGCTGAAGAAAAAAAAATTATTAAAGTTGTATTATTAGTTGGTGATCTCATTGCGGTTTATAGAAAATGATTTCACATTTTATAAACAGAATTGTAACTATGACACAAGTTGACAACTTTTTTCTTTTGTCACAACTATGTTCTTTTTTATTCAATAAATTAACGACGGTGCTTTCATCACTTCTTACGTAAACAAATACAAAATTCCATATTTTTTTAAACAAGTGTTAAGATTATATAACTATAGTTTTCAATTTTTATTTGTCATAGGTGATATTTATATTATATTTAAATACAATAAATATTTTTTAATTAAATAACACTGAAATAAATCCAAAAAATACATCACAAAAAATCCCAAAATATAATTCCTTAGAATAACAAATGTTTTTGGGTTACAAGTTCATTAACATCATTAGTTGTGTTTATTCAAATTGTGTCTATTTGGTGCCTATATTTGAAGAAGTTAACCAGATGAGTTAGACAGTCTGTTTACAACGGGTATAATGAGTACAGGAACTCACATCAATTAATTAAAAAAATAATTATGTCCATCGTTTGATTTGATTTCTCCAATTATGAGAGTTGACCTGTAAAATGACAAAATTTGATTCCAAGAGCCGAAAGTGAAGCAAAAATAAATTAAAATATTAAGTACAAAAATTACTGTTAAATTTTTAAAAATAATATTTAAAAAAATTATATTATTATTATTTTTAATTTAAAAAATTAAATTTATAAAATAGTTTATATAAATTATATTTATAATTTTTTTAATTTACAAAAAAAACAAAATTTTGTACTTTTTTTCAAATTTATTTTTATATTTTTTTATAAAAAAATAGATAAAAATTTATTTTTTATTTAATTTTTTATAAAAAAAATATAAAAAAAATTAAATATTATTATTATTATTATTATTATATAATAACACATAAATAAATAATAATATAAAATATTTTATATTAATAATTAATTAAAATTAAATATTATAAAATTTTGTCATTCACTTTAAACGAGTTAATTTTGTATAAAAAATTACTTATGACTTCCTTATACTTTTATTTTCTGTTTGGACGAAAGAAATATAATATGAAAAAAAAAGAAAAAATAATTGAAGAAGAAAAAATATATAAAAAATTATTTTTTGTGTTTACATAAAGAAAAAATAGAAGAAAAAATGTTTAAATATATAAAATTAAACATTTTTCTTTTTAGTATTTTTGGATCTGGCTCTTAGTTTTCTCTCTACATGAGGAGAGAAAACCTTTTATATAGAATCCACATGTATTTTTCTTCTCTTCTATACTTTTTCATTAAAAGAAATAAGAAAAAATTCTCTATTTTCTGTTCCATCATTTTCTTCCTTTTTTTCTAACATTCTAAGCAAAGATTTAGAGAGAAATCTCTTGTTCATTAATCCTAATAAACAGTAAAGATCTATATATTTTTTTTAAAAATTCATATTTAGTTAATTATTTGAAGAAAATGTAAAAATTATATCGTTTTTTTATCCATAATCACTTCGATAATTTTTCAATAATAACAGTGCTTCTTATTACATATCATTTGTTAGCCTACATATACTAGATCTATCTCTAGGTTCATTCAACTGATTTTCTAAAAGAAAAATACAATACAAACATATTCCCGTAGACACATGCATGCATCTTACATATATCTCACTCTTTGAAATATATGACCATTTATTTATTGTTTAATAATGGTTTTATTCTTCTTGCTGGTAATAAACTTTTTATTCCATAGAACAATATTTTTGAATTTTTTTTGGTAAAGTAATTTTTTTATTACAAAAGAATTCTGTAACTTAAACAATTTTCAAACGAATTTGGTGCCGCTTTAATTAAGATTTCTGAACTGTTATAATTATCTGTAAATGAATGTAAATGTGCAATGTTTAATCTTTCCGATCTACTAGAAAGTTTAAGTGTTAATTCAATTCAAACCATCACAGGAGAAATTTTGTTTTTTTTTTTATTGTACCATTAATTGCTCTCAGTCTACAGTCTACATCCAAATTGCATAGGTAGCTAGTTTGGTTCAAGAACCTACTTAAAGTTATAGCCACCGCATATTGATGGTGTCAAATTGCTGGGTCTGTCATTTCCTTCCAATTAATGTTGGATTTACATTTTATTCAAGTTTAGATCCAGCGACTGTCCAATAGTGTTTCTGTCATCCTTAAACTGAGTAAAGAATAAGGAAAAAAAGAATAAGAACGCAAAAATAAAACGAAAAAGAATTCTGATAAAAATAATTCTGAATTTGATTTAAAGTATAACTTTTGATATATATCTCCATGCCCTGCATTAACTTTCACTGATATTAATATCACTCTGATGAAAAGAAAATTAGCATTTTCTAAGTAACCCTAATTTTCGTACATCTTTAAATTTTTATTATACGCCCCAATCCCATTTGAGAACTATGATTTAATATATATATTCAACGTATATGTATATGTTCAGATTTAGTTTGAATTAGAAAAAGAACACGAATGCAAATTACTAACTTAATTAGTTTGAGATTTTTAGAAATCTATTAAGGCTTGGACTATTGACACTTCTAATTTCTTATTTATAATTTTAATTATTTTTTTAAATTGTTCGGAATTAAATATTTTTTATATAAATTAAAACCTTAATTAATCGTATTTTATTTATTTATTCATATTTAATTCATACAAATTAAAGAAATTATAATTAAAAGTAAGAGGTGGGTGGTGTGAATTGAGAATGTCAAATATAGTATCGCATCCTATCTTAACCATTAGAACTTACAAAACTAACTAAACTAAACTGCTAGTCTCTGTTCAATTCAATTTCAAACTATAATTTTAAAGTACACATCACAAAATATTAGACATAAAATATAATTATAAAACAGAGTGAATAGTTCATAAATAAGTCATATATTCATTAATTAGTATATAACTATTAACAGTAGTAGCAATAACAAGTCAACAACCATTAACCAATAGTAAAAATGAGTTAATAGCTAAAATATATGTGTTAATTAAGTGGGCGCTAACTTAGCTAATTCAACTGTAATAACCGTAGCAATCTGAAACAGCAACGTTAATTTACTTTCACATGCTATAACTATAGAAACGTAAAAGCAAAAATTATGATAGATTACATATTGTTTGGCCTAAAACCATATATGAAAGCAGACCGCAAAAACTTATTTTTATAAATTAAATCAAACTAAGTTATATAATAATAAAAAATCAAAACCAAATTAATTAGTTTTTTTCTTTTTGGTAGAACAAATTAATTAGTTTTTTTTTTAGTTTCATTTGCTTAATTTTTGATTGTTAAACACCATATACTAGTTGGTTATTAATATGAAATATATCTGTTGGGGTTCGGTAGAGATGCCAATCCGATTTCCCATTATAACTATATCGTTACCCATTTATGGCAAAGAAAAAAAAATGCTAAAGTTGGTAGTATATAGCCCTACTTAATCTCTATGGTTTCGGGTCAAAGGGGGCAACAGGATTTCTTAACGACAAATTGAATAAACAATGGAGGATGTTACACAGAGTCATCCAAAGTCACAGGAAGTTCCTGTGGATGCTAGTGACGAACATGATCAATAGCCCTTCATCTTCCTTAGCTCGGGCTAATGGCTATGTATTGCTTGCTTCATCTTATGCAAACGAAAACTTTATAGGTGCATGTATCGAGGAATAATAATTCACGAGGAACTCATCAAATGGGAAAAAAAGAATAATCTTTTCGGGCTGGGTACCTCCCCTAACGTAGACTGACGCTTATTTATTCCATTTCGCCTCTAGGGACGTGCAAGAGCGAAATGGCCCACAAGACCTTGCCCAGATGCCTTCGGCTTCCCACTCCATACCGTGTTGCCCTTCTTTGGGTCAACAGCAAGTTGCAGACGTTACCATATCCGTTAGCGTTTTAATTAGGGGTTTACACTTATGGATCCCACATCACTATAAATAATATTGCGGTGACATTGATTGCTTAAATATTATATCATACATATAAATAGGTAAAAGTAGGAGCTCTAATCAATGAATTTGACTATTCTTCACCGAAAACCAAAATGAAATGAGGTTGATTAATTTATCATGTATGGATTTTTTTCATCTTGCAAACCATGATTTGTTCAAATAGAAAAGTAATTTTTTTTTACTTCTACTCAAATCATAATTTAAGATCTAAAATTATATTTAAATATAATTTATTCATGATTTTATCAAATTAATTAATTACGGATAAAAATACTTTATATTGGAGTGTGTAAACTAAAATCTAAACATACACTTAATAAAAAAATCAATATAATCATTCTCAATTATTTAAAACTAATTAGATTAACATGCTACTACAGAGATATACAAGAATCTGAGGACAATATTATCAGAAAACCAAGCTGAAATCGTCTGAGGGATTATCGTCTCCCAGAGAAAACTAAAGATGATAGTTACGGCATAGGCACAAACTTTGTCTGATTGTAGCCACCATTTGATTCCATTATATGAAGTGAACACTTCCTCTTAAAATTTTCTTTTCCATAGCAGATCAGCAAACAAAACTTTTTTCTTGTGGCTGTGTTATGAGGTCATATAAATTAGACAGGTTAGCCGTAGTTACTGGAAATTAAGAGAAAGAGATTGGAAGCTGGCGTGGTTTCCTCTTTCATAAAGAAATTGGGCGTCCACATCATTCCACGGATTTTCCAGCTAAGCAAATCTCTCTCTCTTGGCAGACATGTCTTCAAACCCATGTCCGGCCCTTTCGATTAAAAATAAAATAAATAAATAAAACTCCTCATTACGTTTTCAAACAGGTCAATTTAAACCCCGAGATTCACGAATCATAACTACAAAAAAGTATAAAGCATTTTAATTTCGTGGACATGAAACGATCTCCTACCCCAGCAAATAGCTAGTAGCAACTAGCAAGCCTTGCTGCTCCATCATGTTTCTTTTTCAATGATACCATGAAAAGTAATCAGCATAATGTAACTATATATATACATATATATATATATATATACACACACACACACACATATTTCCTATTGTTAAGGCATGATCATGAAGTTGTCTTTAATTAGGCCTTTCATTAGTGGGTGTATCTGATTCCAACTCCCTAGTTAATGATTTTTTAATTTCATTCTGTTTGGCGCTGGCTGCTGGCTCTAATACGGCTTGGATAAGTGGCTTTGAGAATATAGGCATGCAATACAACTCTTTTTTTTTTAAAAAAAAATTGTGAATAAATATTGTATTCCCTACAATTTTTGTCAATGAAAAGTGCAAGTTAAACTCTGTTTCTTAAAAAATTATTACGTATTTTTTATACTTTTATATTTGAACCATACAAGGTACGACATGTGATAGTATAATTAAATATATACTGTTAAAATTAATTTTAATAAGTAACTCAATAATTATTATATCAAAATTGATACTAGTACCCTAAATGCATTGTTTGTCACTTAGTTGTATGATATATATATATATATATATATATACAATTAGGTCTAAAGTCCAAACGATGGGATCGATGGCATGACTCTTCCAATAATTCAACTTAAATAATTAGCAATGCTGGGTTGTTTGAATCGGCAACCCAATGTGTGTTATTGTGGTTCATGATTTCACATGGCCTTCTGACCCTTAAACGGTGATGGTTCACTTCCCCAAGCAATTTTATACGTATAAAATTCCGGAATACATAATTTTTTTAAAGTTAATATTTTGATAAATTATCAAATATTTATCAATTATATTATAAATAATTAAGAATTAATAATCAATAAATATTTAACCACTCACGTATTAAAAAAAAAAAAGTAGCTAACATCTCATATTTTATTATTATAGAGCAATGAATCCCAAAGTCGAAACACTACGAAGTAAACGCCTGACAATGTCCGGGGCACTCCAAAAGTAGTAAAAGAAAGTAACGTTAAGAGCATTAACAGCCTAGTAGTTTGAAATGTGGCCAACTAGGAGGCTTGCGTTTCTTTCCATCCTTGCATTTCATTTCATTTTTCTTGGGTCTATTCTTCACCACTTGCTGCTTAGGAGGACTGGAATTTTTCCTTTGATGCTGCACACAATCAGATTTTTCCTGCACCAATATATGCGAAACAAAGATTATGAGATTCATTTCAATAATTTGCAGCATAGGGTTTTTCAATCTGCAGCAGCACCATAATGGCTTCTATGTGTTTTGTGAACAAAACTACTCTTTTAAAAGAGATGCTGCATAAGGTGTTGCCCAAGGTAAATATATAAAATAGAAAGACTATAATACACATTGTTTTTGAAGTTGCCAGTAGGTAATATCCAAGTAAATGATCCAATTTTATTTATCATTAACTAATTGCAGGCTCTTTGGTCTTTACTGCTTAATTTATACAGATACAACAAAAAAGGCAAATGAAAAGAGAACGTACGGGAGGCTCCATTCATGATGCATATGCTTTGTTTCTTCTACCTGTATGTGCATACACGCTGTTTGGTAAAAAGATGCATAGTATGTCTTCTTTTGGCCTAAGGGGTACCAACTCCCCTAGCAAGTTTTCATGTTAGGTATATCTTATACAAAAGTTCAAACTGAGTATTCTGACTGATATTGGGAACATTATTGAGTGTGAAAGAGACATATTGTGCTAAATTTCTTTTTCATATCCGAGAGGATACCATTCTGTTTTG
Organism: Castanospermum australe; assembly: GCA_019955255.1. Taxonomy (NCBI): domain Eukaryota; kingdom Viridiplantae; phylum Streptophyta; class Magnoliopsida; order Fabales; family Fabaceae; genus Castanospermum; species Castanospermum australe. The sequence goes on from NSJW01000192.1 coordinate 12,736, forward strand.
TATCCTTGCCGTAACAGGACAACATTGAGATCCAGGGTCCAAGCACTCATTGTAGCATAAGGGCAAAAAATAAAAATGAATAAAATTTAGTTTGACTAGTGGGTGGTGAGTGGTGACATTATAATAAAAACGATTAGAGGGGTTTAGCTATAACCTATAGGTTGAGTTGAAGTTTTCAATCATCAATAATATGGGAAATTATTCACTACTACTATTTAAATGATGGAATTGTTTTTACCTTCAATTCAAGTGTTTTAACATAATTCTCTCCTTGATTTGGGAGATTGTTGAACGTTGGAAATGAGTAACATATTTCTCCCTTGGACCCATGGCTGGACGAAGACTCCCCAGAAGCTTGGGACAGAGGATGAGAGCTGCAACTTGAATCCATCTCCAGGCATAGCTGAAGGAATAAGCCAATATACCAATGTTGTATTAGCTTCCATGGTAGATAAAAAACCAGAATAATTAATTTCATGCAATAAATCCCTTCTTATGCAGAACGTATATAGAAATCTGATGTTATAACTATGTTTTTCCACAAAACAGGAATTTTCACCAATATATGTTGGTATGAGTAGGCCCGTGTGATGTAACCATAAATCATCGCTTTTTTTTTTTTTTTGAGGAAATAATTGAAGCATCGCTTTTAATTGTACCAGAACATTTTAACATAATGAATTAAAGCTCTTTTCCTCAAAATTAAGGGGAAAAAAATAGTTGATTAGTGATTGATGGCTGTCAATTTCTTGGGCACATTCCAACAACATGCATATCAGGGGTTTAGCGGTTTAACAAGTGTTTTCATGAGCTACTTGGCTTGATTCCCTCACAAGCAGTAATCAGCTTTTTTTTGCAAGTGGTTTGTGTCGTTAGTTGTGGTATTTCGAATTCTATAATTTTTTCAGACACTGTGATGATCAGTAATCAAGAGATATTCTCTCTTAACAGTTCTTGATGATGAATATAAATGAATATAATCAAGTTTAAGTCTAAACTACACAAACAACTAAGCTGTGATTCCCAAGCCATTAATTGATCACTAAATAACCACAACAGCATCTGTTGTTGTCTACTGTCTAATTATCGAAAATGATGTGCTATTAGTAAAAATAATGCTGATTCAATTATAAATATAATTGACAAAACGGTAAAAATTGAAGTAAACTTGACCGAATATAAATTTTCACCTGAAAAAGTCTGTGTTCAAGAGAGGCCACCCGATCCAACAATGACCCTTTAAAGTAAGCCTCCTTCACTGCCAAATCCAAAGATTGCTTGTCAGCAGAAACATTGCTGCCACATCTTTGTTTTCTTTCTAAATATTTCATCTGTCATGACAACCAAAAATGTATAAAAAACATTTCATATACACACATATGCAAGTATATATCTTTGGAAAGATTGAAAATAATATAACGAGTAAATGCAATAAAGGAAAGAAATGGATAACTATATTATGAAAAAAAGGAACTTGGCAGAGTGAAAAGCTCACAATGAACTCCAAATGATCCAACCTAGCAATGAGAGGGATGGAGGACTGAGAGGGCAGTTTTGGGTCATCCATTGGCAACTTTGTGATATTGTTTGTGTTCTGATGAGAAGATACAACATATATTTATATTATATATACGTGTGGTGCTTTATTTCATCACTCGCCAAAGAAATAACAGAGAGAAGAAAATCAGCAGAGCTTTCGACTGCGACAGTTTCACTTTCCCTCGTTTTCCTTGGACCGAGATTTTTTGGGTACACATCACTGGTCATACGTTAGTTTGTTATGTTACGTGGCGGTGACATTTTATTTCTTTTCATTTTTTTTAAAATTTCTGTTTTTATATATATTTTTTGTGGTGATAATTTCTCTTTATATTTATATAGCTCATTGTGGATAGGATAGCATCTGCCACTGTCACTGGCAGTGTATGCTGTGAATTTGGCAAGACTAGTTTGCAGAATTGACTAATATTTAGAACAACTTAAGCTATCTAAATATGAATAGATAATATTTAACTATAATGTATGTGAAAATTTTATTCTCACAAAAATTAACTTGTTTTAATAATATACTCAACAAGTGTCAAAATAAAAAGTTACTCTTTTAAACTTTACTCTATCGTTGATTTGCCTGAAAAAAAATACTATGTGAAAAATATATGAAAAACAAGACATAATTAAATTTTCTGTATAAATTATAAAATATAAAAAAATTATTTTAAAATCATAATATTCACACTTAGTGTGTTTTATAAGTTATAAAATATTGGGGGTTTTAGTATTTAAATAAATTTGCTTTAAATTTGCCAGATATTACTCTCTGAAATAATGAAAGTTGGGATGGGGACATGAACCTTTGCGTATGGCACATATCCATGTAAGCCTACTGTTTCTAGTGGCTCTAATATGTGATGATTACAAACATTGTTTCCGGTGAATGTTCTTTTAGTTTATTTTTGTCGTTACACTTGATATATCTCATTTTATTGAAGTCAAATTTTGCTTTGTAGAGGTTTGAAAATTCAAGGAAGCATATGGTATAAGGAAAGAAGGAACTAAGGAAGAAAGTTTCTGAAAATCAAGTAAAAAACTAGAAGATATGAGAGAGCCTGCGTTCAAAGAGTGAAAGCCTAAGAAGCTCTTAAATGAACAAGAAACTCATGAAAAGAAGAATTAGCTCAAATGTGGTCAAAGTCAACACTTATTGGAAGATTTTGGAAGCACAAGATGAATCAGCTCAAAAGTGAAGTTAAGGTATTTCAAGGCTTCGAATACAAACAACTCTGTATTACGCTGCAATGGCTAAATTTGGATAGGAATGACATGCCGACACCTGCACTACAAACGATCAGAAAAGGTTACCTATAACTACTCGTGACATGCTCAAGGGAATAATCAGTGAATTGATGATCATAAAAATAAATTTCTAAGATAAGGAAAGGAGTGTATCTACCACTCTTATAAAAGCCTTTTAAGGCTTGCTGTTACTAACTTTATGGTAGGAGTTCTTGTGAGGTCTTTGTGGAGGGACCGTGTTCTATTCATGAGTGTTCTTGACTTCTTGCGGTAACTCTGTAACTAGACTTGGCAAAAAATTCCCTATAGGAGACTGGGGACTGGAGGTAGGTTCTTCATTTGGATAGAACCAATATAAAACAAGTTGTCCAATCTCTGCTTTCCCACTTTCTATTTTGTTTATGCTTGAACTCATTTTGCTTAAGCTTTTAAATCTGCTTTTAACTCACGTTACTGCATAAAAACTTGATTTTGAATAGCAGTTATTCCGTTTTGCATATACAGCAAGTGGTTCTATTTGTTTCATGATGTCGTGTTGCTGGCATTTGGGAATTAAGTTTTGAACAGCGGAACTTGAGCTCCGGCTTTCGGCTTTGATTCAACCCCGATTCTCAAGCCCATCTCTTTTTAGTATTTTTCAGATTGAAGCTTCCTAACTAGCATAATCAAAAAGCACATTTTTCATTCACATCCCACGAAAAGATGGAATATATGCATCTTGGGCAATTTTCATCCCACGACAACTGGATACAAATATGGCCATCAACTTCAGAATTCAGAATCAGTATATGTAACTCGGACACTTTTTTCTTCAAAGTTCATGCTTGAAAGCTTTGTTAGTTAAGATACTCACTGTGTAATCTGGTTCCTGGAAGCTCAAATGATTCCAGCCTAATATTTCACGTTAATAATATTTCAAGCATGAAGAAAGAACAAAAAATCTGAAACCGAAGGATGTCTGTATTACTTCTGGTTAAAGAATGAATCCTTGAAGTAATAAGACAAGATGAGCCTCTGTGGCTATATTTTAATGGATGGAATAAAAATGTTATGGGAATAAAAAAAAAAGAAAGAAAGAAACATGGGGACCCAATGCATCAAGCCTTCCATAACAATTAATCACCCCAGAGCTGATCTTGTCATCTCATATGCCAAGAAGCATGCTGCATTTGCAGGAACACTCCGAGCCATTGCAGGACCAAAACCCTTATAAAGGCCTTTGAACCCCTCTGAAGCTCGAATCGTTCTAAAAGCATCAACTGAACCAGAAAACTTCGGATTTTTGTAATCATCTACTTGAATAACACTCTTAACAACATCAGTTGGGTAAACCAAGAGCCAGAAGGAAGCTCCAGCCAAGCCTCCAGCAACAACCAGAGAACCTCTACCTAGTCCAGAGGTATCAGGGCCTCCTGCAAATAATTGCTTTAATGCTTCGTATACACCAAACATTGCAGCATTTCCAGGTACTTCACGTGCCATAGTGGGAACCAAGCCTTTGAAAAGACCTTTAGTGCCCCCTTCTGACCTGAGAACTTGCCTGGCCACATCCAAAGGTCCTCCATATTTCACTGCCACAGCAGCTGTACCAGAACCAGCAAGCGCACTTTGTGCTTGCAACCTGATATTCACCATGGAACAAAACAGTTAAGAAGATCCATACTTATTTTGAGTAATTCTGTCTAAATAATAACATGAAAAATAATTAAGGAAAAGTTAATTTATCTGCAGCTAAAATTCATTCAGCTTATTCTCATGACTATCTGATTCTATGACCATGAGAGACAGAGTTACATTTGCTAAAGATAAGCCATAAGCACCTAACAAAAGAGATACTTGATAGCAAAACAAACAAAAATACATAAACTTGGAACAATTATTGAAATTCTACCTCAAATGTTATCAAATAGGTCAAAATCACTGACAAATTTTACAGAAGGAGAAAGGAGAAAAAAAATCAGAAACCATTCCAAATCTCAATATAGAAGTTGTTTCAAAGAAAGGGCAGAAAATGAGACTAAAAAAGGTCATGACTCATGACAATAGAAACACCATCAGTGACCTGCATTTGATCAGTTCAGTGGGGCAGGCTAGAAAGGAAACAGCAACTCCAGCTCCAGCTCCACAAACAACTTGCTGATTTACTGTGAGGGGGGCACCAGGATGGGACCTCAATAACGCCTCCATTTGTCCCCTAACTGAAAACAGGACAGCATTGAAGGCTGCTACTGTAGCAAGTGGGGCACCCATACCTTTATACAAACCCCTCGGGCCTTCAGCTGCTACTGTCTGCTTGACAGCGTCAATTGCACCAGAATACTTAGGAAGCTGGTCAGGGAGTGGTGTAGGCTGGCTTTGGAGCTTGACCTTGATGGTGTCAAAGGGGTGTCCACATATCAATTGTGCTGCCCCTCCAACAGTCCCAGCTGTAAGGTCTTTAGCCACGTCTCCCATCTGCAAAATCAAAATTCCAACAATGGAAAATAGAAGATTAAGACGATGTAACTTGAACATGTGAAGTTAAATTACCACTAAAAAATAAATGTATGATCCTTGAGAGCAGCCCATTTAAACAATATGGAAGATATGGCCATATATATATATATATATATATATATATGGCAGATAACAACAAACATCTTTGGTTTAAGCTTTAGCTTTGCAGCAGAGCAAATAGGAGTGTTAGTATTTTAAAAACACAATTCCTTGGTGTCTTTATTTATTTATTTATTTAAAATTTCATGTCCCTATACAACTGTGTTGGAAGTTCAAGGCATGTGATTTTTTTCAGGGTACAATTTGTGCCAAGAGGAAAGCTAAATTTGACATGGTAAAATATTGGAAATTTGGAATTAGTAACATCTCAGAAGGGACATACTGTTTCAGACTCCAAAAACAGACAACAGCATATGTAAACGATTACAGTCAAACGATTTGATCACAACTGATGCTTCCACCCCATCTTTGCTAAGAAGACAAAATAAAAATCAGAAACAGCCACATAGCTTTCCTAGTCCATCATAGCTTGATAAGGTTGTAATAACAAAGAAAGTCCTTTGCTTTGCCTTATATCCTTTGTAGTTTTGGAAAACACTTCCAAAAGGTAGCAATTTATTGTGTAAAAAAAGAAAAAAGAAATAAGAAATATACTAAGTCTCAGCAATTTTTCTAAAGTGGCAAGATTGATTTCTTGCAGCTGCAGGTATAAAGAACAACCACAAACCTAACGGAAAATATCCTTTGGCAAGGGAGATGACTAAATTGAACCAACCAGTCTTGTATCTGGCACATGGATCATCTGGGGGGGTTAACAATACTATGATCCATGCATACAACTCATAAATTTCCAGAAAAGGTACAGGCTGAGAGGTGAAAAAGTTAACAATTGACGATCAAAGCTCAGTTTCCAACAAGCAGCTTAAAGAAGGATAAGATTTGAGTTTATAACTTCATAGCTTTACAAGCCTTACATAAGCATCGTAGGGTTAATTGGTATTGTTCTCTAATTAGATCAAAACTGCTGTGTATTATTTTATTCTTCAACCCTAAAAAGACTGAACCCAGAAATCCATCTAAACAACTTCTAGTAACAGCACATTGTTTAGTAAGGAGAATGGAAGGAAAGGAAGGGAAATACTGCATGTATCTATACCAAAGCTTAGTCTGATACATGCATTACTCCCTTTCCTTTTCTTACATTTCCCTTCTATCAAACAATGCATTGCAAACCAGCAAAGCAAAGGAAATGTTGAAACCTCATGTTTGAGGTCTCAAATTGTGGATATATAATGTATTTGATAGGACCCCTAAAGTATATTTTAGAAAACGCTACAAGAGAGGCGGGGGAACAAACCTAGCAACGACTAAAATGCATGCAACGGAATTCAGAGAAGCAACGGATAACCAGTTCCCACGTGAGCTGGTAACTGACTCCATGCATGCATCTGAGAAGCAGTGTCCACGTGAACTGGGAGGAGATGGAGGAAACGTGACCCAAGGAGGTATCACCCGCGTGAAGGAAAATAGGAGGGAAACGTGAATTAGAGAGGGTGTCACCCTCGTGAGCTGGGCGAATCGGTTATGATCCCGCATAAGCAGCAGGTAGTTGCATGAACAAGGAAGGGGTGACTGGGTCTATAAAAGAAGAGATGAATGTGATGAAAGGCAAACAAGTGGAAAGGAAAGACAGTGAGGAGAGAACTGGGCACTCTCGAAATTGCCCAGAATTACTGTAGGTTCTGCTATTTTCATTCGTGTAGTTGAGTGTATAAACAGATTACCCCACTGCCGGAAGATCCTACTGATCTCTGAGCAGTTGAGGAGATAACATTACAGCTTTGTTTTCCATTCAGTTACGAGTAAACTTTTCCAGTTCTATCAACTGGTATCAGAGCTCCCGATCCGGGAGCTGTGACATGGTGAATACCAGAATGGAAGCCCAGTTGGAAGCCTTAGAACGTGGGATGCACTCGGTGAATGATCTCTGGGAGCAACTCACACAGATACGCAAGGAAGCGCACGAAGAGCGGCAATCCAGGGAGCTTCGGGAGAGGTAGAATGCTGAACGAGACAGACAGAATGACTTGCTGCAGCAGGAATTGATGAGGCTGCTTCGTAGTAAAACTCCGGAAAATTTAACAAGGAGGCCAGAGATGAATCTGGAGGAAGAAGGAGATCTGGAGAAGGCCTTTGGTACGCCCAGAGGACTATCATTCGACGAGAGACCAAGGCGTATGGAATTACCCATATTCTCAGGAGAAGACGCTTACGGGTGGCTCAATAGGGTTGAACGGTATTTCATCCTCAACTGTATACGTGAGAGGGAAAAGGTTCAAGCAATCGTGTTGGCTTTAGAAGGCCGAGCTCTGAATTGGTTCCAGTGGTGGGAAGCTCGTGCCGCAGAAATTACGTGGGCGAAATTCAGGGAAGCAGCCATCCGAAGGTTTCAGCCAGCAATGGCGGGAAACCCTTTTGAAATGCTGTTAAGTCTCCAACAAACTGGCACAGTAGCTGAGTTTAGAGAAAAGTTTGAGCTGATTGCAGGGCCCTTGAGACACGCAGAGGAGGATGTTCTAAGGGGAGTATTCCTCAATGGCCTCAAGGAAGAAATTCGGGCAGAGCTTAAACTCCACAGACTGGATTCTTTAATCGATCTGATAGATTTAGCTCTACTCATTGAAGAGAAAAACTGGGCTTGTGGAAGGGGGAATTCTGCAAGAGGAAGGGCATCAAGTTGGAATTATAAACTAGCTCAATCCTCTAAAACCGCACTTGTAGAAGTTGGAGGGAAGTCCACCTCAGAAGGAAACAAGGGAGGGACAGGTGCACCCTCACTCAGCTCTCGGGTACCATCCCAGGGCAGCAACACGGGAGGTGCTAAACGAGGAGGTTCAAGGAAATTATCAGATGCTGAGTACCAAGATAAGATGAAGAAAGGCCTCTGTTTCTGGTGTGATGAAAAAATATGGCCCAGAACATGTCTGTAAGAATAAACAGTACCATTTACTGATCATTGAAAATCCCCCCAAAGAAGAAGAAGAGGACAATCTGGACTAGGAGGTTTATCAGGAGGAAGACAAAGCTCTGCAACTTTTCTATGCATAGCATCATGGGGATGACATCCAAAAAGTCCCTGAAGCTCTGGGGGGAGATAGGAGGAAAAAGGGTGGTGGTGCTTGTAGATTGTGGGGCCTCCAACAACTTCATAGCAAAAGAGGTTGTCAAGGAGCTCAACCTCCCAATTTCAGACACCCCAGAATATCTAGTAGAAGTGGGGGACGGTCACAAGGTGAGAAGTAAGGGGGTTTGCAAGGGAATCAAATTGCAGATGCAGGGGATTAACATCCTTCAGGACTTTTACTTATTTGAACTGGGCGGAGCAGAGGTGGTATTGGGAATGGATTGGTTGGAAGGACTAGGAGAAATCCGAGCTAACTTCAAAGAGCTCACGTTAAAGATCGATATGGCACAGAAAACAGGTCATCATTAGGGGTGAACCCTCCCTCTGCAAATCGCCAGCCTCTATGAAAGCCATGATTAAGGCGCTACATGACGAAGGAGTAGGATACTTGGTGGAATACAAAGAAATTTCCACGGGACAGGATGGAGGCAGCTCTGACTGGGAGGAACTGCAGACCCTGCTAACCAAATTTGATGGGTTATTCTGTGACCCGCAGGGACTACCACCTGAAAGGAGACACGATCATGCAATCAATCTAAAGACCGGTGTTACTGCTCCCAAACTTAAGACCTTACAGGTATCCATATTATCAGAAAAATGAGCTGGAAAAAATTGTGGAAGAAATGCTTGAAGCAGGAATCATACGGCCAAGCAATAGTCCATACTCCAGCCCAGTCATCTTAGTCAAGAAGAAGGACGGTGGATGGAGGTTCTGTGTAGATTACAGGGCTCTCAATAAACTTACAATTCCAGACAAATTTCCAATCCCCGTTATTGACGAACTACTTGACGAATTGGGCGGAGCCGAAATTTTTTCCAAGCTGGACTTAAAGTCAGGCTATCATCAGATCAGAATGAAGAAGGAAGATGTTCACAAGACGGCATTTAGGACTCACTCAGGACACTACGAATTCCTGGTGATGCCCTTCGGGCTATCTAATGCCCCCTCGACATTCCAATCCCTGATGAATGAAGTATTGCAGCCTTATCTGAGGAAATTCGCACTAGTCTTTTTTGATGACATATTAGTCTACAGCAGGAGTACATCAGAACATTTGGAACACCTCCAGCTGGTATTACAACAGCTCCAGAATAATCACTTATTCGTCAATAAAAAGAAATGCGCCTTCGGATGCCCTCAGTTGGAGTACCTAGGCCACCTTATATCAAAGGATGGAGTGGTCAGCGGATCCAGCAAAGGTTGAGGCAATGCAGACTTGGCCTCATCCCTATAGACGTCAAGAGCCGTCCGTGGTTTTCTCGGGCTCACAGGGTACTACAGGAAATTTGTCAAAGGGTATGGCACAATAGCCAAACCACTAACCAACCTTTTGAAGAAAGACAACTTTTCTTGGGGACAGGAGGCTCAGAGGGCTTTTGAACAACTAAAGACAGCCATGGTGGCTATACCAATGCTGGCTGCTCCAGATTTTTCCAAAACATTCATAGTTGAAACTGATGCTTCAAGCACGGGCATTGGGGCAGTTTTAATGCAAGAAGGTCGACCAGTGGCCTACATTAGTCAGGGACTGTCGAAACGAGGTCAAAGCAAATCAGTTTACGAGAGAGAGCTGATGGCTGTTGTGTTCGCCGTCCAAAAGTGGCGTCATTACTTGATGGGGCGCCATTTTATCATACATACAGATCAAAAGAGCCTCAAATTCCTGACTGATCAGAAACTAATGGGAGAAGACCAGCACAAATGGATTTCCAAGCTCATCAGATTCAACTTTGAGATACAATACAAGCCAGGAATTGAAAATAAAGCAGCAGACGCCCTTTCCAGGAAGCTGCAGTATGCCGCACTTACCACAGTTCAATTCCAGGGGCTAGAAAATCTAATGGATGAAGTACAATCTGACCCAAAGTTGCGGCAAATAATGCAAGAAGTGCTCGTGCGACCCGACTCCCATGCTGGCTATCAGGTTAAGGGAAATCAGCTAACATACAAAGGCAGGCTAGTCATACCTAAATCTTCTCCCACTATTGCCTTACTACTGAAGGAATTTCACGATTCCGCAGTTGGAGGGCACTTCGGGCTTCTTTCGTACTTTCAAACGCATTTCTAGTCTGCTCTACTGGGAAGGCATGAAGCGGGACATACAGCAATATGTCGCTGCTTGTGACATCTGCCAGCGAAACAAGTACCAGACCTTATCCCCTGCAGGACTGCTCCAACCACTTCCCATTCCCCAGCACACCTGGACAGACATCTCAATGGATTTTATTGGGGGATTACCAAAGGCCCACGGAGTTGATACCATCATGGTTGTAGTCGACAGACTAACCAAATACGCCCATTTCATTGTCATCTCTGCCATCCTTATACCGCCAAGGACGTTGCAGACATTTTTATCAGAGAGATTGTCAAATTACATGGCATTCCATCTTCTGTAGTCACTGATCGAGACAGAATTTTTTGTTAGCCAATTCTGGACAGAACTCTTCAAAAAACATGGGCACCAAACTCAGATTCACCTCCGCTTACCATCCACACAATCTGACGATCAAACTGAAGTCGTCAATAGATGCTTAGAAACGTACCTAAGGTGTCTCACAGGTTCTAAACCTCGTCAATGGCCCAAGTGGTTAGCTGGGCAGAATATTGGTATAATACTAACTACAGTAGTGCTACCAAAGTCACTCCATTCAAGGCCCTTTATGGTACTGATCCCCCTACACTGCTCAAAGGGGCATACACTCCTTCAGTAGTAGAGGAAGTCAATCAACTGATGGCCAATAGAGACCAAGTGCTGGCAGACCTTAAGGACAATTTGGTACAAGCTAGAAACCGTATGAAAGTGCAGGCGGACAAACATCGAAGGGAGGTAGTCTATCAACTAGGAGACCTAGTGTTTCTCAAAATTCAGCCTTACAAATTCCGTTCTCTAGCCCACCGAGTTAATCAAAAACTCAGCCCCAGATATTATGGTCCCTATGAGGTTTTGACACGAGTTGGTCAGGTGGCATATACACTTAAGCTACCTGACACCTCCCGTATTCACCCTACTTTCCATGTCTCCCTCCTTAAAAAGTCGATTGCAGCTTCAGCCACCAGCCAACCCCTCCCTTCGTTTCTCACAGAAGACCTCGAATTACAGGTGCAACCGGCAGCAGTAATTGACGTCCGGACCAATGCCACTGGAGAACAAGAAGTACTTATTGAATGGCAAGACCTGCCAACCTTTGAACGATCATGGGAAGCTAGCTCCCACATCCAAAGTCAGTTCCCCAGTTTCCACCTTGAGGACAAGGTGAAACTTCTGGGGGGGGAGTATTGATAGGACCCCTAAAGTATATTTTAGAAAACGCTACAAGAGAGGCGGGGGAACAAACCTAGCAACGACTAAAATGCATGCAACGGAATTCAGAGAAGCAACGGATAACCAGTTCCCACGTGAGCTGGTAACTGGCTCCTGGCTGTCCATGCATGCATCTGAGAAGCAGTGTCCACGTGAACTGGGAGGAGATGGAGGAAACGTGACCCAAGGAGGTATCACCCGCGTGAAGGAAAAGAGGAGGGAAACGTGAATCAGAGAGGGTGTCACCCTCGTGAGCTGGGCGAATCGGTTATGATCCCGCATAAGCAGCAGGTAGTTGCATGAACAAGGAAGGGGTGACTGGGTCTATAAAAGAAGAGATGAATGTGATGAAAGGTAGACAAGTGGAAAGGAAAGACAGTGAGGAGAGAATGGGCCCAGAAGAATTGGCACTGTAGGTTCTGCTATTTTCATTCGTGTAGTTGAGTGTATAAACAGATTACCCCATTGCCGGAAGATCCTACTGATCTCTGAGCAGTTGAGGAGATAACATTACAGCTTGTTTTCCATTCAGTTACGAGTAAACTTTTCCAGTTCTATCAGTATTGATGCACATATTCACATTGATATAAAATATATTGTCATACCAATTGAAATACAAATAGTAACTTACAATATTAACTGGCTTCAAATGAATATAATGTTGAAAAAAATCATACAACTCACCATTTCAGTATATAACAATTAAAGCAATACTATGTGTTCTTCTCCAGGAGTTATAGAGCAAACTCATGTAAATATTTATACTTATCAATTAATACAAATTCTTCTACTCTCTTAATCACATTATTCATGTCATGGAATTGAATAGCAATTAAAAACTTTTGAAGTGTGTGATGAGAAAGTATCAACGATCATAGAGTAGATTCAGCACAAACCACATACTCAGCATTTGAAAAGGACTGTAGCTAATGTGAAATGCAAAACCAAAATTTGTGGTCTTGCCATTTTATGTACCTCAGTGACCAATGGTGTGTGCCATTTCTTCAGTGATCCATAACCACATAACGAATAATATACCACAGAGTGATTTAAGATATCCCAACAGATATATGTTCATATATGCAACACAGGGATTTGTCATTCCTCCTCAATGATATATACATGGAACCTATAGCATTTTACAACCACTCGTAAGCTACAGAAAACCAGCTTATATTCATGCGCGACCCTATCCAGCATATGTGTTGTAAGTTTTTCAAAAAAAACTCTCGTCTTCATTAGTAAAAAGGATTTGGTGAGACAAGGCAACATCAGCAAACATCTTAGAATCAACTGCAATGAATTTTTTCTTCCGTTAGCCTTATTTAAGGCCATATATGACATTCGTATCCCCTTAACACACCCTCCACATATTTGCTTGCTCATGGTGCACTAACTCTTCCGGAGGATAAACATATATACACAAACATTGAAGGGGAAAAGAACAAACAATAAAAAAGAATTTGAAAGTTCATTAGAGTAATTTCTGGTTCAGATTGTAACAGGTGGAAGAAGATGACACTCCATCTTCCACTGTCTTTTTGCTTCATATATAAGAAAAACAGTGACAGTTTGCTTAACATTCACTTCCTCAGGCAAAGCAAAAGATCTTGTCTCACAGACAATTGAAATCAATACCTCCTTTATACTTTCTACATTCAGATAAAGAATTAAAATAAGTCAGATAATTGAAGTTTTGCTCGTTTAACGAAGCAACCATAAATACACAGACACAACAGAAGACAAAATCTTGAAAATAACTACAATTGCATTGCAAGAGTGGAACTATGTAATGGAACAAACAAGTTAATGATCGTATAACAGAAAGCCAGAAAAAAAAAGGCAAACAGACGCAATCAGGAATAGCGGAATACGATCATCAATGACATTTACATATATAATAAGGGAACTTTCGAAACAAAGCTAGAACCGTACCGAGCTTTAGCTGGCTCCCAAAGAATTAGATGAAAAGCAGAATAAAACGAATCAAATCCAACACTATTTGGCTGATAGTTATAGGAATCTGAGAGTAAAACAAAACAGTGTTGTATCTACAGTTTAATGTTGAAACGATAAATGGCGCCTGCCCAGTTGCTTTTCTTCTGGGGACGAACTAACAAGCTTCAAAGAAAGGGTGTTAGGTGAAGCTCTGAGATGGGTCTGTGAAGGTGGTGGAGAATCCAAATATGACCAAAAGAAAAGAGGAGGAATCGAATCGTAGAGATACAGAACCACAAGAAAGTCTTGGGTAGGATTCACAAAAACAGAGAGGGAGATGTGGCTGAGATGTGCGGCCCAAAGAGAGAGACACACATTCAGATGACGACAGAGGATTTGTCAGAAAAGGGAGAAGGATTGGGAATGGGAGCAAAAGCCAATCTCAGCCTCTCTCCGTCGCTCGTGCGGTTCTCCAGCGAATGAGAGTTAATAATAAACTTATAGTGGACACCGGACCGAGAGAGTGTGTGTTTGTGTCTGTGTCTGCGACCAACCCAGTTTGATGTTGTTGGGATGTGTGATGTTGTTGGAAGTACACATCCCAACAACAACACACACGTTCCCTGATTAGTGTAGCTTTGAGAGATGGTGCCAACCTCAAATGTCGTGCGGATTGAGGTTATGTCCTTTTTCAGGAGATATGAAATTCCAAATATTCAGCAAATTTGTTATTATGCATTAAACATTTTGAATTCGTATTTATAACAGATTTTTGAACAGTTTTAAAAATTATAAATTGTTTGAAATATTTTTATTGATTAAACATTACATTCAATAATAGCCAATTACCCATGCACCAAGGTCGTCAATGTTGCATTTTTTATGTTAGTGTAGGTCCTCAACTTGAATCATGTTGGATTTCCTGTAAAGGTCACCAATATATGCAACTATTGTTAATGTGAAAATAGTTAGAAGGACAGGCAAACAGAATCGTTACAAAAATAATTTCAATCAATTTTAATAATTGTAAGCGACTGCTAAACGTATGTCGGGTTTAAACCTAGTTTCTTTCGATGAAATTGCGTATTAGGTTTAGGTTCAAAGTCTGCATAATGGAAATACTTTTCTCTTCTCTTTTTTTTCAACCTCTCTTTCCTTTTTTCCTTTTTTTCAGTTATATAAATGAACGGTGAACAGGTGAAGAGTTAATTTATCGACTCAGGAGCAAGGTGCCCCCCGAGCTGATTTACCCATACCCTCCCAAGTTCATACATGCATGTAAAGGTCGAAGTTGAACGTGCATCAAAAGTTAGTAGGCGATGAGTTATTTCTATTTTCATCTAACGAGTCCTGTTCTGCTGTGAGTTCCATGTTCGGTCCCACGTGGTCCAGTCTCACTATTGTTCCATTAATAAATGTATTACAATGACTTAAAAAGTCCTTTGCCATTGCCCATGGACTAGAAGAAATGACACATTCTGAATTTTGATTGTGAAAAACATTTTGGAGGAACAGCATAGAACTTTGGGTAAGGACACGTTCCAGCACCAAATATCTGTTACAAGTTTCTTTTTCCAGGTAAGACATACAAGTTTCAATAATTACAAAATTTACATGGAACAACAATTTGATCACGATGAGTGGGTCCAACAACCCCATTCCATCTGATCTGATAAAAAGGTGAAGCCATCAGCAGACGACTCTAGACATATCATACAGGGCATCCAGTATACTTATGTTTTTTTTCTAGAGTTTTGTCACCACACCGACCCCAACTTGTACAGAAAACATAGCTGCAACAAGGTATCAAACTGCAATCCACCATTTTCCATACGACTGATTGTCGTCAGATGCTACCAATTTTTCCCCCTTAAAGGAACAATCAGGAGACTTGGATATAATACACTCGTCATATAAAAATGGTAAGCATAGTATTAGTACTCAGAAGTACATGATAAATCAGGCTTGATTAGGAATCGTCGGGTACAGCATCACTGCTCCCTTCAAGCAATGGCCTCATTTTCCCTCTTATAGTTGTGGCAGATCGGTCCTCATCGTCTTCATTGAAAAGATCAACACTGTTCAAAAAGATCCCTGTAGAATTGATACCATCAATAACCAGTCCACTAGTCCAGCTATAAATAAATGTCAACTTAAAACAGCAAAGCTTTAAGCAATTAATATCAGGAGTTCTCTTGATGTTATTGTTAAATTGTTATTGGTGGCACTGGCGTGTGGTGTGGTTAACGGTAGCCAAAGCAGTTCTCACGCAAATTAACATATACAGCAAGGGTTTGACCACTCCACTCTTTAAGATTGTTTTTCCATAGATTATGTGCCTGCACAATATGACATTTGATCTTTTACTGCTTCATGCACATCAAGTCCGGCACACAAAATTCAAACTTCAGGTTAATTACAGAATGAACCCATCAAAGAGCAGCCTAAATTGGTATTTCTTTTCATTAATGATGATTTATGGTTCCCCAAATGCTAAAAAGAAAGGTATGACTACTTAAATTGGTTCTTAAAAGTTAAAAGTCTACAGGAGTAGTCATTGTAGTTGAGATTCTTTTACATCCTCCTATTGAATATAATCAAGTTCTATTTTCAATTAGAAAAGATAAATAGAAAAATAAACATGTGGAAGTATTTACAAACACATGCACAACTTTGGCATCTTCATTACGCGCTCTCAAGATTACTTTACTGGCAAATTCCTAAAAAAACATTTAATTCTAAGCATTTCTAATTTAATGCATATCTGGTAGAAATAAAGAACGGCAAATTGCAACTAAAGCTGCACACCACTTACCTATGAACCATATTACTGCAGCAAGAAAGAAAATAGATGTTAGACAAAGTGCTGTTTTCCTCCAGTCATTAATTTGATCCTGTGCAGGAAAATCAAGTTTCTTAGAGTCAAAGCGATGCTTAAAATTAAACTACATCAAATATGAGCAAGAGGCTGAATATGCCAAGAATGTTAAGCAGGTCAGCAAATCATGACAATGGCCACATCATCAATATGCGAAACGGAAGGACCATTAGAGTCTTTTAGCTATGGAGCAAGTAAAGAATGTTACATTTCATTAAAAATGGAAACAGGTATGAGCCAAAACCATATCACCGTAATTGATACCAAAACAGGCCAGCATAAGTTCTTGCTACGAGTTTTTCAACCAACATCTTTGCAATAGACATTCAAGAGGCACGTTACTAGTTGTCTTCTAACAAAATAAGACTTGAAACCCCTTTACAACAAAGGGAGAGATGAGTAGAGAAAAGATAGTCAGAAAGGACAGTGTTTTTAATTAAAAAAAAACCAGGTTTAACATGTATCCTAACAACTTTCTTGCGATTGATAATACAAATGTCAAAAGGAAAAGTAAAAACTTGTGTTTGACTAGAGATCATACCACCCGCCCAATAATCAAGAAGCCAAAGTGGGTAAGGTGAACTTCATAGAGCACTACACTTTCGGCACAAACCATCATCTAATAAAATTCAGGTATCTTTCTATACCAAAAAAAGTTCAGGTATCTTGGTCAAAGAGCCTTAGCTCAAGTGATACCAAGTCTCTTTGGAGATTGCTTGATCCCAGGATCATATCCCACCTAGGCCACTTTGCCTAAAATTTAGCCTACCCTTCTCCTCCCCATCCTCGCCTACTAGGTATAGACCTCCTTTGTAAAAAAAAAAAAAAAAATCAGGTATGTTGGCTGATTATTATCTATAATATCCAATTATGAAAGTAACCAAAACACAGCCAAAATATCAGGAAAAAGTAAGGTGTAACCTGCAAGACCCCAACAAGTGGTGAGGAAGGCACATCACCGAAGATATGGATCGAAACAGTAGAGATTGCCATAGACAGTGGCCTCAAACTTGGTTTTACACAGTGAAGAGAAACATAATTTACAGGAGCCTGCGAAAGTAATATTATGTCATCAACCAAATATTTGACCAATGACCCCAACAAATTTACAGACTATATTAATAAAATAAGGATATAAGCCAGGAAAATAATATTCATAGATGAACATGAGATGATTGAGATCTCTGCCAAATTATTATTCCTGATAAAGAAAATCTGGAAACGCCATACTGAACCAATCAGACACCACATATTCTAGGGTGGAGTGAATCAAGCAGTCCAAAGTGTGATATGTAAAGCTGAGATATAATTGTGCTACACTCTGCACCCACTCAAGTTGAATTATATATAGTCTCACCGTAAGGACAGGCAACAGCAGTATACAAGGATTAGGTTGTTGGTTCGGAGCAGTAATAACATACAAATTAATGCAAAAGGCCATTCGAGGTAAGAACTAACAAACAAAATGCACAGGCTTGTTTCCACTATAATTTGAGTTCTATTTTATTTTATTCATATTTAAATTTATACATACACTGGAAAGGAGGCACAAATTTTGAGACTAGATTACCATCTTGAATCTCATTATCAAGTTCTTCTGCATGTGCAATATGATGGAAAAACAAGAAATAACTATGCATCTGAATCCAAGACAGCTAATCCAACACAAAACCAATACAATGCAACCGTTATGCAAATAAAATAGCAGGCCAATACTTAGCGAAACAGAAAATTTTAATCCGTCAATTGATTCAGAAAATTACCTGTGTGGCGAAAATCAGTAGTTCACCAATAGAGAAGAGGACTATGAAACCAGACAAGCTCCTGAAACAGAAAGCACTCAAGCAGAAGATTGCACCTAGAAATGTTGCTCCAGAAAGAAGCTGCAATGTAATAAAGGAACCCAAAGATGAGACAAATTAAACAACATACAATAGAAACACCATGAAGACTAGAGCCTCAACAAAAATTGAACAAATGCAAAATTCATGATAAAGGAACTTGTAGGGCATTATCTCTATAAAATTATATTTAAGGGAAAGATGCCTGGGATATGCAAAATCACAAAGTTCTTAACCTCTTCTATATTAAATATAATTACAACCTTGAAAATAGATTAATAATTATAAATATTCTCATAAGAGTTACAGAAACTTGGAACTTCTCTATAACAAGAAAAAAGAAATACAAATTTACTACTGAACTCTGTTCCTATTTCAACTAGAAATCATGAACATATTACATGTGTTATGTCTATGCAAAGTAGGTGTCAAATACACATGTACCAAGGTAAAAAATGCTAGAATTGTTGACATGAAGATCAACAAGTCATATATAATCTGAGATGCTAAAGTTTTCTCTACCTAGATTCAGTTAGTGGCCTTTTAATCAACAACATTTTAGACCATTTATACTATGACTGGTAAAAACTGGATTTCTTGTACCTTGGTCAAGGTATCTTATGAATCCAAGGAATCCACCACCCTCTTTAGACACATAGGTTTTCCAGCCAAAAACAGATTACTAATAAAGCAATTCATGAGTCATTTGACTCATTTCAGATATATGTAAATTAAAATCAACTATATTTACCTTGAAAGCATTAGTGATTGTTGAAGTCATCCTGTCAAGAATCAAGCCTCCAGATAATGTCCCCAAAATCCCACAAACAATTGTAATACCTCCAAACAACAAGTCAGCATTATTCTGTCAAAAAACCACTATCAAAGAAGCACATTTCCATGAAGGCCAAAACCCAAGGCCAATACCAGCATTGTATTGAAGCAAAGGTAACACAAAGATAATATGAAAAAATAAGAACAATAACAACCAAGCCTTATCCCACTAGGTGGGGTTAATTGACAGCATTAGGCTCTATCAAAAGCCAAATGTTCAATAAAACCATTTAGAGTAAGGTACTCTTTAATGGTTTCTCTTAAATTTTGAATATGAATAAATAATCAGCAGTAAAAAAAATTATAGAAGGCTAACATATGGGAATACCATATGGTAAATGCTGTATCCTGCCTTTGGCCCCCAGTATGAGTAAGCTCCAATGACAAAATTGTATGCTATATACCCTGGCAATGAGTAAATTCTTCTCAGGAAATAATTAACATAGTTCCGAGTTGACAATAAAATTATCAAATTTGTAAAAATATTATTTTAATTCAATTTATAAGCCAATATTGTTGATAAAAACTATCATAATAATATTTCAATTTTATAGATAATCAATGTCAAATTCAGAAAACAAATGAGAGCAAAGTAATTATCAGCAGGTAGGGAAAAGAAGTACCTAGAACATTTATAACATACACTTGGTCATGCAAAAGCACCTGCATATCTTTTGAGAATCTGGTGAACTGATTCAACAATTTGGATGTTGACCTGACAAATGTAAGTTACCAATCATAAAGGCAAGATATAATGTTTTACAGTTTACTCAATCTCATTATCAGGAGAAGAAAGAAATTCACCTGTCTATTCTGACCATAATATGTTGTCTTAAAATTACAAGAACTTTAGAACGGGTACCCGCCATGGGAGTGTAAAAACTGAGTTTAAACTATAATGTATTAAAAAAAAATTAAAAGAAAAGAAGTAGGGAGTGGGTGAAAGTGGTGGGCATTTGTAATTAATTTGTAATGACAATTTTCTCCTCTCTTTTCACTTTTCAGTGTGTGTATGTGCGTCATCTTTGCCTGTCTATCCTGAGTCCTGCAAGGTTATTAATCTGTAATAGTGCCAGAATTGCTTTGAAATGGTTTTAATTTATAAACATACCGATGCCATTCTTTGTTGCAAAAATTCAAAGATTATGTTATTGGCATTATAAACTCAAAATGAAATTATTAAATTGAATGCATTCCACTCTTAGGATATTAACAGTTCCCAGAAGATTAAATAAACAAAGAAGTATACTGGTTGCTTCAAGTGGCACTGTCCGCTCTCTCACCAATTCAGACAATTTATGGTAATGGTAGTTCACTTCTGTCTCTAACTTTACTTTTCTTTTCCCCCTTTTCGTACATAATAAAAATTCAGCACCTGGATTTCAGGTTTTTTTCTGCTTGGTATGAGAAACAGTTATAGACAACACTGAAAAACAAATAGCAGAAAGAGAAGGGATTGGAAAATCAGAAAATCACAGGCAATAGAGCCACTCACTTGGACCCTTCAATAAAGGCTTGATCTCCAGCAAGCATGCCATCATCTATAAGGGAAACCTCTAAATTTGAGCATAGAAATTATTTCATACCATAAGAAAAAGGTGATCATTCTATGCAGATGGTGAACAAAGCTCTGATGGGAACCAGGAAGCAAGAAAAAGTTCTAAATACTAAAAGTATGAGATGTACAATTATCCTAATTTGAACAATAACCTACCACACATGGCTTCTTCTTTGCAAATGACAAATAGCATTAAAACATGATGGATAAAGTTAATTAGTTTAAAAGAGAATTCCAATAAAAACAATGAATTTTTTGGCATTTACTGCAATTTTTTTTTCCTCTGAATCATCACTACACAGATTTCAACTGAAAGGCGGACAGATTGCAAAACTATGATCTCAGGCTACATTCAACAATATTTTTTTCCAAACAGTGACAGATACATATGGATACCTACCTATAAAAACGTACAATATTCTTTCACTCGATCACAAAGTGCAATCTCTAAAAGAGAAACATATTTATTTTTATTTAAAGAAGACACAAACTATCCTGTTACAGATTTCTTTCCCCTTATGGATTTCTAAATGATACCTAAGAAAATATAACAGAAAATAAATTATCGAAGTAATAGTCAAAAGATTCACTGATTCAGTAATACCTCCAGTTTCTGGAACAACCGTTTCAATAGATGTCAGTGCTTGTTTGGATTCCATGGGAGCAAAACCTATAATAAATTGAATAGTGCATTACTATCACAAAGATTATAAAAATTTTAGGATATTCTGAAACTAAAACACATAACAAACAAAAGAAAATGGTTACCTTTTAACTGCAAAGGCTTCATTACAAAACCCAAAATGGGAAAAGGAAGCATCAAAATTGCCTCACCCCAGAATGCAATGCGCCAGTTAAATTGGCTTCCAACCTACACATTATTTGAAATTAGAAGCTGACTCATTGTCATGGATGACAAATTAAAACACAAAATCAATGGATACAAAATGTGTAAACAATTTCAATACTGAACAAGCCCTTTTATATATAATAATAATATACAAGCCGAGCAACAGCATTAAGCTTACAAGTAGCTCATTTAAGGATAAAACAATATAAAATAATGTCTATAATAATATAATAAAATGTACTATACAAAAATATATATTTGTGCTTGTTTAATAAAACAAGCCAATACATGTCAAGTTAGAAAAAGCTTGTTTTTTAAGAGGAAGCTGGATGAGCAGTGTTAAAAGTTGGATCAGTAGGGAATACATGATTAATTTGTTCAAGACGATGGCTTATATATGTTAATACAACACAAGTGGTTAATTTCTTCTAAAAATATGGTTAACCAATTCAAGAACATGGCTAATATACATCATTAGTTCTCCTGAAGGATTCTGTCAAATAAAGTTAATTCCTTCATAATCCAACTTTTTTCACAATGGTTCCAGCTCTGTCCTTTTGCCTTGTGTTAAACAAGTTGAGCCTAAGAAAATTAGTGCTCAGCTTGACTACACTTGTATATATATATATATATATATCTTAATTTTACAACAGTATCTAATAATCCTTATCTGTGACTAACCGGAGTCATCTTGTCAGAACTTTTTACAGATGGAATTTTTTTTTTTTTTTCAAATTCTACTCTCTAAATGGACAAGATAATTTTTTAACATAAAAAATTGGCAAGATATCACATTATAATATAGAATTTGCTCAAAACGTGATAATTGGTCACAAAACTCACCTTTTGCTGAAGAAAAGCAGTGCTAAATTGGAAGGAGGACATTTTACAAAACAACCTCTTCTTAAATATCATTACAAACTCGTTACCAAACTCAACCAAGACAAATAAAAGTTCCAACAATTCTTAAGACTAAATTTAAGTATATAGCATTCCAAGGAAATAACACAAAATGATTAGCAGGTATAATCAACTGTCATGACAAAAATAAAATTGATTAGTTCACACCATCAAACAAAAGAAACAAGAAAAACCATCTTAATACAGCTAGATTAGACAAGCATGTAATCTTACTAATCCACCATAAACATAGCCCAAAGCGGTTCCAGCTGGTATACACATGTAAAATGTAGCAAGCCATGCTGTTTTCTGTGATCAATAAAAACATGGTAAAACTGCAACTCTCTGATGGAAAAACAAGTTCAAGTAATTCTGAAGAGGAATGGAGAAATAAGACAAACCTGTGCAACAGGAGCATTGTCATCTATGAATGGTGCTGCAAGACTTATGAAGGAAGCCTCACCTACACCAACGAGCCTGTGAAACCAATGCCACCAGTCTTGACTCAAAATATAGCATGAGAAAATGATGAGGTTTTAAGGCCTTGAAAGCACTGAAATTTCCCTTACATTCGGCATATTGCAATAGACCAAAAATCAAATGAACTACCACATCCAGCTATTGCAAATGTCCAAACAGACAATCCAACACCAATAAGCCGAAATGGATTATGACTGCAAACACAATAATGCATTAGATCACCATTTAATGAAAAGGGAATCATGGAGATTGCAAATATAAAACTAAAGTGTTGATCCCACTCTACTACCTAAGCGGCTAAGCCTGTCTGGCTGCAGAACATATGGTTCAAATTGTCAGTTTCCCGTTTATGCTTTTCTCTAATATCACTTTGTAATAAAATGTTATGCATCCATGCACAGTAAACATGCTGAAAGCCAACACCATTTCATTACACTTCAATGTCTAGAATTCCAAGACGTATAGATGGTTAAGATAACAACTACTGGACCACAGTTGAGCAAATAAACTAAAACTATAGGCAGATATGAAATCATCACGGGAACAATTAGAAACCATAAGGTGACTTCATTCTATTTCCTTAAAAAGTAAGAATACCTTCAATTTATGTAAATAAAAATGCCATTTTAGGTGCAGCTACAGTTACTCACTTCTAGAATTCTCATGCCTCTGATTACATTAACTAAACCGATTGTAAGGAGCAAGCAAAATAAAATGACACTGTATATGTTTCAGAAGGAGTTGAACCATGTAATCCATGGTCGGGCATGTTATTCTCTGATATGAATTTCTAAAGAGCTGGAAATGAGAAGACAGAGTAACCCAAGTGTAGAACTTAGACTTCTAGCAGTAACAACTTTATGATTTTGAATTCAGTACCTAGAAAACACACAGTTTTTGCTTTCTTTCTTTCCCTATTTCTAGAGATCAAACCTATTCTTGGCCTGCCTTTAAAACCTCAAGTTTTTGGGATGATTGGTTCCTCGACATGATATCTTAGGCCTGCAAGGCTGCACCTATCAGCTTATGCTCTTGAGATGATTAATTCCTTCACATCTATAAGAGAAAGTCTTACAATATTGTTTGAAGTGGAATATTTAAGCACAGCTAATATTAAATGTTTTATAGCATTAAGTGGCAGTCAAGTGGGCACTGAAGGACCCCTGATGTTGACTTGATTATAAAGCCTGCAGCGAATATCAAATTATACATAAGTAACATCTATAAATATTAGCCTCTACATCATATAAAGTATAAACAACTTATCATTTATAAATTTTGATGTTTTAATGTCATAGTTCATCCATAAATATGGGCAGTCAGCAGCCCATGCAACACAAAGCTATTCACCTTTTGGCCAGAGAAGCAAATATTGGAGAAGCAATTAAAAGTCCAACCATAAATGCAGATGACAGAACTCCATCTTGAAAATTGTTCAAGTTAAAATCCCCCCTGAAATGCAAAAACCATGCTAACATGAGATAATGCCAATCAAGAAACTTATAAGAACAAAAAATGGACTTACATTATGTCTAACCAAGACACATACATTAAATGAAAATTACCAAAAAAAACAAAATATTCTTGACAATTAAAGTAAGAAGATTTGTTCTGCATTTTGAAAAGACATACTCTATAAGCACATGGTTGTGGTGTCTCAGTGAGACAGTATGAGAGCAATATCAACCCTATTCTTTCTAGGAATGGACTCCTTGGTGCAAAGAGATTTATTCAGAATTTCAGTTTCAGGATGTTTTAATAGATAGTAAAGGATCTCATCCAAAGGGTTGTTCATACCTCGCCACCTCCCCCAAAAACAAAAAACAGAGATTCCATCTAAAGCATCCATTTATGTGCATACTACAGCTCTGGATGATATCTGAAAGCAGAAAAATATAAAGAAAATGCAGCTGCCAACAAACGCTGTTTGCTCTCCACGTGCAATGGCTATAACTAGTATTTCAAGGATTCTTTTTGTTAGAAGGACGAGACCGTTACAAAGTTTGAATTTTAGTTTTCACAATATAGTGCTAATGGAATAATGTTTACTAACTATTACATTTCTTAGTTTACGGAAACAAGAAGATTGGTGGAAAATAGTACTCAGTTGGGAAAGCTATTCCACCTAGCAAGTTGCAATATGGTGCTTTGTGTTCAACAGGTTCCATTGAGATCATTAAAGTTCTATTAAAAAAAAAAATTTAGAAAATCTCTTCAACTTAATTAGCCTCATTGCTGACCTTATTTATGAGGAGAAGCTCCTACTCCAATATGTTAGATCCAATGAAGTTTGGACTGTGTTTCTCATTTATCCTTCCAGCTCCATTTTGGTGCCTTTTGGGTTATTTCTAGTGGATGTTGTGTCTATTCCTATCTTTTATAACTTTTTACATATAAAGAGAGGGGGAAATGACTACGTCATTGATAACCATGCAATTGTATCTTTTAATTGTTTTTATAGAAACCATGCAATTGTGATTCCAATTGTTTAACTCAATCTCAGTATTTAAGTGAATAAGATTTTGTACACCAAAATACCAAAACTCAATTTTTACATCGTAAGTTTAGTTCCCAGAGACCAAGGACAAACAATCCTTGAGCATGATTGAAAACCATATTTCGGTGTCCAACAAGGTCCATATGACTGATTTCAAAGTGCTCCTATCATAGTATCAACTTCAGCAGTATGACATAGTAAAAGAAAGGATACAAATAGAGCTTACTGAATTCCACTACCCGGAGTACAAATCCCACTGTCTGTGCAAGTTCCAAGACTTCCATTTACACCATTGCTGGCTATAGCTCCTCGATCCACATAGTTTAACATATTAATGACACAAAATATTATAAGAAGCCTGAAATCAGGAGATAACTTATTTAGCCTTAGCAAAAACACATCAGTAATACAGGGGTTTCTGTGCGAGAAGATATTAAGCACACAATCATAATATTCATGTTTGCATATATCCATGTGCTCCAAAAACTTGGCTCACATCGCACATACACGAATTGCAAGGAACTTGTAATCTTCT
The DNA here is from genome assembly GCA_019955255.1 of Castanospermum australe. Classification (NCBI taxonomy): domain Eukaryota; kingdom Viridiplantae; phylum Streptophyta; class Magnoliopsida; order Fabales; family Fabaceae; genus Castanospermum; species Castanospermum australe. Next base: position 38,822 of record NSJW01000192.1, read on the forward strand.
CATGTATTCCCCAATTTCCCAAAAAAAAAAAAATCCTAAGCTTACGAGACAGTAAAATTGTGCTGGCAAAGTCACACCTTGAAATACCCTTAAACTAAAAGGATCTTCAATTTCACTGAATGAAACATACACATTGTTGGAGATTGCCCCCACTCTTGTTTCACAAAATTAGTAATTACCCATGCCAGTTTTAACGGTCAGAACGCATAGGGAAGTAACAGGACCCAAGAAGGAGATGGAGAGAGGATGAAGGTGAGGTACCTTTTGGGCGTAAACCAAGAAGGAGTGGGAGCCGAACTTGCTCCGTTCTCCTTTGCCATTTTCCACCGCCTCTGATTATGGAAGCTCAAGCCAACTGTAACGGAGGATTCGCTTTCCGCAATTTTCGTTGAAATTGAAGTGTTCGCGTTTCTTGCTTGTTTATTTCTTTCTTATCGAAAAGGTTTTGTGAATATTTAGCATGATTGGTTTAGATTTTAGAAAAATCATAATTTGAGCAAAATTAATTGTGCTAAAAGTAGAATTTGTAATTTTTTTTAAGTGATAACAACATCCGATGCATCATCTTTCACCAATTTTTTTTAATTACATTTGTTCAGAGGTTAATGTTTATTACATTTAATATTTTTTATTTAAAAAATTATATCCGTATCTTTTATTTTATATATTATTTTTTATCATACATTCTTATTTGTTTAAAAAATATGTAATTATTTTTTATATTTTATATATAATTTCTATGTTGTTATTCATTATAAATAATAAAATAAAAAAGATAAGTATAATTTTATAAATAAAAAAATGTCAGTGTAATAAATACAAATAATTTTTTTATATTTACATATAAAAATTTGAATTTATAATTATTTGTAAATTATTGAAATTGCTTATAACTAATTCTGTTATATCCCATTTCGAATAACTATTGAAAAAGTCTTTTTGAATGGGTTAGAGAAAGGGTGACTTAAAAAATATCAAGGAAAGAACTATCTAACAATAGAAGGATTCAAAGTGAAAGTTATGATAAGTGAAAGGAGAAATTCCTAAATAACCTTAAAATACTACACTTAATTATTGAGATTTGATGTAAATTTTATTATATAATATTTTATATTTAATCTAATGACATGTATAATTATGTTATTCACTTATTATAATTTTAGTAGAATGAATATGGTACTCTCAAAATACCTAAAAATTTATAAGCAAAAGTTTTAAAGTAAAAGGCATCTTAAATTTCATATACTATATTTCACATTAAACTAATATAAAAACTCAACTTAGTATTCTCCCTTTTAATAAGTTAATATTTTAGGATAATTTCTCTTAGATGTATCTATTAGGTTGGGTCAACTCATGAATTAGTGGGTTTTCACCCAACCCAACTTATAATTGACGGATTGAACCGAGTTTATGAGTTGAGTTGAGTTTAATAATTTCTAATCCGATGATGATGGGTTAGGTTGCGAATTAGAAAAATTTTAACCTACTCAACATAACTCAACTTATTTTTTTAATAAAAAATTAGGTTATTTTTTAATATTCAAATTTTAAATCTAATATTTTTTATTTTTTCATATCTCTAATCTTATGTGATTTATTGTATTTAACTTTTAAAACTTGTGTAAGTATTCTTATGTTTAATATCAAGACTTATTATGCTATGTTTATGAGTTATGACTTATTATATTTAACTTTTAATTTATTTTAAATTTTTTATGTTATCTTTTGTTGAGACTTATTAAATTATTTATTATGATGTGTGATAAATTTTTAATTTCATATTGATTTTGATATTTATTTTAGTAGATAATTTTCTTTAAATATATGTTAGATCTATAAGTTCAACCTAATCCAATCCAATCCAATTCATTACTTTGACAAGTAAATTAAGTGCAAAAATATTTTAAACCTAACCTAACTCAACTCAACACATATACAATCCAAATTTCTCCTTACATAATTTATAACAAATGACAATTGGGCAAAAGCCCAAAACTAAGAAACAATAAGGCGATCCCCACTCATTTACTCTCAATTGCTTTTGTCCATCTTTACTATCTCACCACCCCTAGTATCATGTATCTGTTTTTACTCTATTTTTGCATGATTTGACATAAATGTAGGGATAAAATGGAATAGTCATTTTGTTATTTACTATATCAAATATGTTTTATAGAAATGAATATTCAAATATATTCCAATTCTCAGCCTCACAACAAAGTTTTAACAAATTAAATGTTATATAATTAAAACTTTGCTATTTATTAAAGATAATATGAAGAATAGTAAAAATATATTGCTATTGAAATTGTTCCCAATTTCAAAATGTTGCTTGTCAAATAAAAGAAATATATTGAGATAGGTATTCTTAAGTGTCATTTGCACCATCATTTTGTTACAAGCATTTTTGGTATTTTATTTCTTTTGGAAAAAATATATTTTTTTATTTTTTTATTTATATTATAATTTCATTTTTTTTATTAATTTCATGTACTAAACATTAAAAATATAATGTAATAGAAATACATCTTATTTCAAAAGAAACCAAATATTCGAACAAGAATAGTTATTCCATTCACATTCCCATTATGCAAAAATCTGTTTCATCTTACCAATCAAAATATAAATGAATAATAATTTCATTATTCCACAGCGTCTAATTAAACAATTAAAATTAAAAATAGAACAAAAAAATACAAAAATTATTATTTGGGCAAGGAAACGTAATATTATGCTGCCAACCACTTTATTTTCAGAGTCATTGCGACTAGACGAATTTTAGTTGTCTCATCGTGTGTAATCATACAAACTCTACATCAAGTTTGACGATTAATGACTTACAAATAACTGATTAACTATAATGCAGCCCTATCTCAGAATATGAGACCAAAAATATTTACATACGTACATGAATATCAGACCCACTTCACAAATTTTTTATAGCTGTGTAAGCTGCAACATGAATGTCATAGCATTCACCATCCCATGATAAGTCATGTGCCATTGCTTCCATTATTCTTTGTTTCCACTTGGATGGGTTACTCTTCTACAGCCACAGGAAAGTCGAGAATTAATGAGTCATAACCGCATGAGAAGGTTTTTGAGCATGAGTGAGTTCTCACAAGAACAGAGTAAAACTTAATTGGGAAAAACCATTGAGAAACTACATACAATTTCATCAATGGCAAGGCTAAGAGACAGGTTTCCGAAGGTAGAGTTGATCAACTGTGAGTACTTGGTGCCCTCGCGGTCATGATTTATAAAGTTCCTATCAAAAGATGTTGCCCTTGGAGATATGAATGATCTGAGTGTCATACAAGTACAGAGAAAAAAATATCATCTATCTACTGCCACAAATATTTTGATGGATAATGGTTACCTGTTTGTGCTAGTATCAGGGCCAACTGCTATTGGAGCTGCTCCATAACTTAAAGCTTTGAGCTACACATTCAAATTACAATAATCCAATAATAAAGTTGGCATACCACAGAACGCACATGAAAATGTACACTCAAAACAAAATTTGCCAGGACTATGTTTTCAAATACTACGTTGGAAGAAAAAAAATAAAGTGCTTGTTGATAAGCATTAAAGGTGAACCTTCAGATCAGAGGGAAAATAAGGCCCCGTATTAAGCTTTATACCTGCATTAGAAGGTAAGCCCAACGCCCAAGAGATAAAACCAGAAACACAGATTTTTCTCTAGGAAATTGGTTTTATCTACAAAACCAACATGTCCCACATAAAGTGGCCAAATAAAGAGGGAGGGATGGGAAAAGAGTAATATTGCCAGCATCTATATTCTCCACAATAGCAACACAGTGTTCTATGAAGACAACAAACAAATTCTTCACAAGCTTAAAGAAGCTATAATTTCTACAAGAAACAAACAACTGCCTAGTAGCTGAGCAACCAAATTTAATCCGTACATGGTTTATTTGGGGTGCTAATAAGTGGAGGAAAATCACCACTAACAGGGGATGGGTTGGACTTACTGGGATTTCATCAGTAGGATCAAGAAAAGATTCGCACAAGATAATGTCGGATCCTGCAAAGACTAAATGCGATAGAGCTTCATCATATGTAAGCACAAATGTCAGATTATCATCCTGCAGATTTTGAATGCAACTGCAGATCATTAATAGCAGACAACGGAAAATAAATCTTATTAATTGAACTGTCTAAAACATAACATTATAATTATGCATTTTTTATATAAAAATTTAAATTGAAATGTTCATTCTGCTAGATTATGAGTTATAAGATATGCCCAGGCAGTTCGACAAAAATGGAGCCCCATATATAAAAACTAATATTCAATGCTTTGACAGAGTAGCATATACATAAGCAACCAGTTGCAGGGCATAAAAAACAATGAAAATGAAGACAGCTTGCAAACTACCTTGAGTTCCTTCTGAAGAGATTCCAGTGCCTGATTCAAAATTGATCTTTCACTAGTCCCCATAAATATAAACTGCAGAGAATAAAAAACTAATTACCTCCAACAGGATATCCTCTGGAAGAAGAATTGGCCATAGCCAAATCCATTTCATACAAGGTCTATTTACTTTGTGGCTCATCACACTTTTCTTTCATTATATAAAAACATGTGGAACAATAAAAATCATATTTGTGCTATAAGCAAAAGAGAAAAATTCATATGCATTCTGCTAATTTTGGACGTTACTTTTTGATATCAGGCTATCAGCAAATGAGGAAGTCCTATAAGCAATGCAACTCTACTTTCTTAGAAAAAAGTACAAGTTCTGTAGAAGTGGCAACCTGGACATTGTGCTGCTTAGCATTCAAGATAACCTCCTTTGCCTTTTTCACTTCAAGGCCAGCTCCTTCTGAAAAAATGCATCCAACCTGATAAAAATTTCAATAACAAGATGACAAGACAAGTAAAACCACATGTATAAAATTCATCAATTTCACGTCATATACCAGAAATAAACAAGTTATCATTAGAAAAAGACTGCTCCAAGAAATCAACAGTAACCATTATTTTTGCCAGCATTTCAGCACATCAAAAGCAAATTTACTAAAAAAGGGGGAAAAAATAAAGGACAGATGCACAGCAATATCATTAACTTTTAGGTCAACATTTTCTGATTTGTTGAGGTATAACTCCACACGAGCTAACTGTGAAATTTAGATAACTCCATCTATTCTGTAATTTGTATTCCAAGTGAAGATCCAGTGGTCACAATGTTAAAACAATATATATTAACCGCATAAGAGAAAGAGGAATCAAAACATTGCTCAAAACTAAGGTGTTAAACATATAATAGTCGTGCAATTGTCCAGACTAAATATTTCAAGAATGCTCAAACTTAAGTTGGCAAAAAGCAACTCCAATATATATATATATATATATATATATTAGCTCATTGCATTCTTATATAATAATTTTCTGATGAAGGGATTGCACGTAAAATAAATCTAATAGACCACTAAGTTTCTCCTCATATTTATTCATCATGCCACACAAATAACTAAAGCTTAAGATGAACAAGGGCTGAGACACTTACAACAATAATAGAAGCTTGTTTAGATAACCCCAGTTGCCGTTGCAATGCAACTTTGCAAACAGCTTTTCCATTCATATTTTCAGCATTAAAATTTTCTGGAAGAAAATAGTCTGTTGAAGGATCCCATGTTGATTTGTCTAATCCATAAGGAGCAATGACCAACTTGTCCCTGCAAAGAAATGCAATTCTCTTTTTTGAAGACTTAGGAAAAGTCAAGAGGAAGACTTTAGCATAAAACCATGCTACTCAGACAGGACAAGGGGCACTGTTTTAGAAGAATGAAAGATTATATTCATCAACCAGTCCATCTTCTGTGTCAAAAATTTCAAGTCAAAATTGATTTGCAAGAACAAAATAACCCCTCGTCAAACATTAAACAAGATTGGAAAAATATTATGACAGCAAACTTACCTATGAACATTTAAAGTAGGTTCTAGCCCATGACTCAAATTATGAACAATTCTGTGCTTTGGATGGATGGGTGACATTATTACAATTCTATTAGAATAGACAACTCCACCCTGCAAATTTGATACAAGACTCAAATGTTGAACAGTCATAAGTAGCTATACCTTGAGTTTCTGAAAAATTAGATTTTGTGGTACAGCATGTGATGTTATTCAACAATTAAATACTGCAGCTAGAGGGGTATTAATCTAGCATATAAGTTAATTGTTTGCATTAATTAGCCTGCATTTACAAGCAAGTATTCTGTCCCATACAATCAGTCAGATAATAATTACTTGAAACCTTCATATTTAATGCTCAATGTCTAAGCAACAAAGTTTATAAACATCACAAGACATTGCACATTTCTCAATATGAATGAAGATGGTAAGGCGCTCATTCTTCCAGCCATAGTTGTTAGAATCGCACGATTCACGATTCAAATTGCATGATTCGATACGATTCGGCAAGCCAGCGATTCGTATCATGTAGTGAATTGCAAATGGCTTTGAATCGTGCGATACATGTACGATTCAATGAGATTATGTATCAATGATACAATTTAAACGATTCTGCGATTCAGTTTTTTTTTTTTTTTGCTTTTTCCTATCACCAATTCTCATAATAGAATTTAAAGAGGTAAAGGCTTAAATTATTAAATAAAAGAAACTGAAGGGGCATTACTAAACACACTTGGTTCGATTGCTTTGTTTCGTTACTGAGCTTAGAACCAATTTTCATTCACGTTGAAAACCAATCACTCTACTCACTTTGTTTCGTTTTTTGGGTTTTGCCTTTTTGATTGTTCACAGTCATTGTTTTTGTTATGGTTCTGGGTGTTCACATAGTCACTCTATATGGTTTCCTAAGGTTAAGAAGAAAGGGAAGGAGTATGTTACCTATGAGCTTACTTATGACTTATGACTTATGATGGCATTATGGTATTATACTATTATTGGAGTTTACTATTTCTTTTAGTGATGTGACATTTAAGTATTTTATTTGAGACTTTTAAGTATTTTGTTCATATTTTAGATGTGGAATCATGTATATTTAAGTTTTTTTATTGATGTGTTCTGAATCGTACGCTACGTTACGATTCAAAAATTAAACAAATGATTCTCGATACTATTCACAATTTGACAACTATGCTTCCAACAAGAACCTAGGGAAAATTTTTCCACTTGTTTTCTTTCTCAAATGTGTGTGGTTGTCATTCTGTTACCTTGTTAACATGGTGACACCAATGACAAGTGTGTAATTTGATAAGGAGTGCAATTACCAACAAAGTAAACTTAATATGGTGAGAACTTATGATCCCCCCTGCCCCCACAATTAGATAAACAGATAATCAAATCCACAACTGTGCAAAAGTTGCTGAGGTTTCGCTTGTGTATCAAGATTAAAGCTAAGCTTCCATTCTGCCAAAGTATTCATATCAATTACTAATATGAATTTTCAGGCATTTTTTTTACATTGACATAATGGTCACAACTCACAAGAGATATATAAGTCAACTATGTTTTGCTCTGAGATGCAAACTGTATTTGTTCTCTAAATTCACCAATTAACATTAAGGCAAAAGACTAGTCCAAGGTTCTAGGCTTCCTAAGCATCTTCAAGATAAGGGGAAAAAATACAGCTAATGCTCGAAAAGAAAGCTCCAATGGTATTTTCAATTATCATCTTACAAATGTTATAGACATTGGGAGTACAAATAAGAGTAAAGAATACAAGGGCAAAGCGAACACCTTTAAAATATTGACAAGTTGTGTGTTAGTATTGTCTTGCAAACGATCAGGACGATGAAGTCTTGCAGGATCAAGTCCACATAAGGCCAATTTATCTGGTTGCTCAATACACTATAACATATATGGCACATCCAATAATTACAAGATTGACATGATCAAACAAAAACATCCATAAGCAAAACATGTGTAATTTTCCTGCAAATTAAATGCAAACTTCAGCTGGAAGGAATGTCAACATTGAAATAGCCCAACATAAAATACAAATCTAACAAGGCAACATATATAACTAGCCTGAGAATTGAAGCCCTCGCACGTCAGTAATATTCTGGCACTCCCAAGTCCCTAAACAAAACAAATGATTGAGAATATTGCAAATAATCTTTTTTCTAGGTCAATACCCAAAAAATAAAAAGAATAAGTGACAATAAAAGATCCATGTGGCAAAGCAATATAATCTTCCTTATCTAAATTTGCCCTGTATGCATTTTTTTTCCAAAAGACAAAGCAATTGAAAGGCAAAAAATGATAAAGATAAAATGCCACCAACCACAGTGCAGTTCCCAATTAGCTACAGCATTGAGAAAGTAGAGATAGGCTCTTTCTTTCATCATCACCAACACGATGAAAGACAGGTTAGAGTTTATGCATTAAGATATAAAATTCCATGGTATTTCAGCCCCCCCCCCCCCCTTCTGCTCCTGATCCTGATGGTTGAAGAGAAGGATAACATATAATTATCCTATAGATATAATATTCATGACAAGAACAGAAGAAAAGCTCCAAGGTAATACCAAGAAAAGGTGAGATTGACTCACTAAGAAGAACTTTATGGTTACATCTATAACTTTTTAGGGACAGGAAGTAGCCAAATGTCACAGTCTCACAGATGTTTAAAAAAAATAATAGGACCTTGAATCAAGGGTCAGATCAGATAGAGTGTATTTTGAGGCCATATGAAATTCAATTTCCTTTCGTTGTCTGCTGAGTAATTCTCCATGAAATATGAATAAACAGTATAATCTGTCTTTGAAGTTGATGTTGCACTATTATCTTGAGCAAATATTTTTGTAATGATATTTTTTTTTTCTTTTCATGTTTAAGTTGCTGCATCACCATCTATCATTGCAATCACTCTCCAGATGTTTTCTCATATTAGCAGAGGCTTTCAGCACAATTCAAAAGATTTAAAAATTAAAATGATTAAAATTTAAGAACACACACCTGTTTAACAAATATATCCCAGAAAAGGGGCCCAACGATGGCAGTCTCCCAGTTATGTAGATGCAATACATCAGGCTGCTTTCCACATTTTACTATGTAATCCAGTGAGGCACGAGAAAAATAGGAGAACCTGATAGCACCAAAAGAAATCATATCAAGAAAAAATCTTACTTTGGTTAAATCTCAATTTCCTCTCAGTTATAACCAGAAAGTAAGGTGCCGATGAGAGATAGCTATGATCATCACTCATTAAAGTGTCCCTTCTATCTCTCTCTTTGAAGATGATTTGAGAGCACAACAAAGGTGGCCATAATGGGCTCCAACTAAGCAAAAATTATAAATGTTTTCCTCCGTCTAACTTCTATTCTTTTGATCCTTGCAATTTGTAACTAATTTATCCAATTTTATTGCAAAATGGCAACACTGAAAGTATTTATTGTCAACAACACACATTTGAAGAAACTATCCTGCCTTCTAGTCTTTAATTTAATTCTTAACTATATCAATTTTCCCACTCAAATTTCACACTTGTTACTATAAAATCTTATAAGAAAAATGAATTCAACCCCAACCTTAGAGTCACGAGACATCCATACTTCAACCCCTAAGCTGTAAGCTCTATTCCCGCTAATAAGTTGAAAAATGTTTCAAAATTATCTGATCAGCCATATATAAACTTCAATTTTTAAGTGATTCTTTATTTACCAAAATAACAGATGGAAAGCAGATAAACCAATCATTACAAATATGATTTCACACACCTTTCAAAATCATCTGAATAGCCATATATCATCTCACGGCTGAAAAAGGATGAGTAGTACAATGGCTCGATCAAAGTGACTCCAATGCCATAAACAACACTGTTACACACTCAGAGTAAGGGTAAAGCAAAGGAAAATTAGTAGATTTTAAACAAGAAGCATGATGAGAAACTTCATCTCCAATTTCTTTCACTAATTCTTTCATCCCCACCAATATATATAATTTGACATCCATTTTACTTGCAGACTTATGGTCATTAAATAGACAAACAAAGCCAAACTAACCCGGTCCAAATTCTATTTCTATGTAATTGACCATTAAAATATGAATAAGCTTCTGCTTTAACTTCTCGCAACCCTTGCACTTCATCTAGGTTCAAACATGCATACCTACATGGGAATAAGATACAGCCAAATTAAGGAATCATAAACATCAGGAAACTATCAGACTCATATAGAAATAGAATAATTTACATTAAATGCTAAAGATCCAGAACAATATATCCAGAATTCTCATGCACGGTTCTTTTGACAGGTAATAAAACATATTTCAGAAGAAGCAAGGAAAATAAAAAGGACCGAAATTTATTAATTACTTTGGCAATATAACCTCCACCAGATGGCCCTTTCTTTGAAGTGCACAAGATATGCCTGTCACATATGATGCTATAGATCCTCTAGGGACCAATGGTTCCATTTCTGTGCAAATGTGAACAATATGAAAACCATTCCTGAATGAAGTTAATACAAAGAAGAACAATCAGATTTTTAAAAATCTCTAAGAAAGGGAAACTGAAGAAGATAAACAGATAAAATGAACATAGTACCAATTATGAATTATGAACAACAAAACAGCCTAATCTGAAGACAATCCACAGAATCCACAAAATTTCGGTAATATAGTTCCAACATAAACCTAGACTCAGTATCATATTAAACGATTGAATTGACTACAGTCAGCATATACATCTGCTGATTTTCTAGATTCAAATATTCAGGCCTCTGCATGCTCAGCTGCTTCTAAGTAATTTGCATATGCAATATCATATGCTGCATGACATAGGCACGTAGGACAACATAGTTAGATCATTAGTTGTGATGATTAATAAGAAAGAATAAAATTATCAAATACAGGATTTACTTTTTGGTTCCAGCCAAAAATTGACGAAGTTCTCCTAGAAGTTCAGAATCTCTTCTGTGTGAGATGACAGAAAAAACATCAGCCGCACTCACTTTATGGTTTATCACCAAACTTCTTAATTCAGATGCCTCTCCAGGGCTAATCATGCTGGTAAGGACCATTGAGTCTATCCGAAGCAGCAATTCTGAACAAATTGATAGCTTATCTGGGTTCCAAAATACAAACAAGAACATACAGCTCATTAATCATCCAGCAAAAAATTATAGACTTATAAGAAAAATATCCTGTTGATAAAATCAGATTAATAATAGAACTTTGTTAGCACAGATATGAAAAATAACATGACATCTGCAAGCTATTATATATAATTAAGTATATCAGCAGTAATTATGTTTCCTCTATGATGATACATTTTCACAAAGGGGGAAGATAAAACTGAGACTTGTAAACTTTTGAATGCAAAAAGAACGCACAGACCCCGACCATTCCTTCAAGCACACACAGTCAACTTGTCCCTCATACACTGGCTTATTTCTTTGCCAACTAAGATCTTGGGGGAGGCTGTTTGATGTTAATTGTCAAGGTGGGGTTTCAAACTCTAACCTACAGTTCTAAGACACTTATTTAAGTCAAGCTTGCCACTTGAGTGAATGCTTTGCAGTTTACAGTGAAAAACCAATTGTATACTTGTAACTTTTTTAAATAAAACAAGAAATGTTATTAGAAGAGAAGGAATACAAATAAAGAGAGCACATATCCTGCTTAAGGAAGGGGAAACAAGAAAACAAAAAGAAAGAAAATGAAATCAATTGTTTAAGGCCGTAAGCAAAGGAAAAGATATTGTAAATGGACTATTTCATAATTGTTTACAGGAACAAACCAAATGTAATTAAATACGCATTTAAGCAATACATAATATAAAATTGTCAAAATGTATAGATGTGTGCGCGAAATCTTGTTTCAATAGGAAGACAAAAGATAACATAGAGGCTGCTAATAATAATTAACATGCATTAATCTACAATTGATCAAAAATGTTGCATGAGGTACAAAAGCACACATGCCATGATGTGATCACCTTTACCAGCACTGGCCTGCTTTTCTGCTTCCAATTTCTCTATCTTATTGAGCAGTGACTGTTTTTCTCTGTTTGTTTTGTTAAGTTCCTCTATGGCCATAAGGCGTTGTTTGTTTAAGTATAGTATGTCTGCATCCGGTAAGAAAATACATCAGAATTTACTAACACTCTTCTATAAAGCCCAACTATCACTGAGGTAAACACCCGACACTGCCCCGCCCCAAAAAAATACAAGTTAAGCTAGTGAAAGAACTGACTTTGTTGAGCTTCTCTGAACAACTGCCAAATATCATCATGTTTCACATTCTGGTCATCATCAGATATTGACTAAAATAAAAGGAAAAAAAAAAACAATAAGAAGCCAATGAAAGACATGCGAAGTAAGAAAAGAGGAAAGTAAAAGGAAATGTGACAAAAAAAAAAATCATATTTGAAACAAGAGCAACATACCTGGGACATCTCCTCATTATTACTACCCTCTAACCTAAGATAAAGATCCCTAAAATTAGTTGCCGACTAGTCTCATGTATGAGCCGGCTAATATATAGAAGAAAAGATAAAAATATAAAAATAGAGCTGATGTTAAAAGAAAAACACTTACCTTTCTTCATGTAAGCCATTGACATCTCCATTATTCCTGAAAATACGTTATCAGAATCAAACAGGAAGAACAGGTTAAGTGAATATCTCTATTGAACATGCCTGAGATGAATTCAATCAATTATCAACGATCAATGCAAAAAATGATGACTTTTTAGGCTATCAGGCTTAAAAGTTGCATTTTAACCACACCCCACTCAGATTTTCATTGAAAATACAAGAATTGTTTGGGAGAGGAGAGAGAGACCCAAAATGTGCTATGATGAGAAGGTTGCGAACTTAGAAGAGTAATTACTCAGCTTTCTCGCTGCATTCGACGTCTGTTAGTGTGGTAACATACCAGAGAACTGGATTGAAAGTCTCACCTCAAGCAACAAAGTGGACGAGCTGTAATGGGTTTTCGCCGGGGCGATGTGCAGGGGTGTGGAAGGCGACGAAGCGAAGGAATCCCCATCGCTGCGTTTATCAATGTCCCCATTTCCCGCTTTCATACAGAGAGAGAAGAGAAGCAGCAGCACACCGGTTACAGCTAGCTATCCTGCTATTGCAGCAGCACCACTCCCATGATAATTTAATATCCAAATCCTCGGCAGCATCATTAATCATAATCATGGGTCAATCACCATCATTGACAATGCCTTTAATCCAATCGTTAATCCCTGCCCACTTTGAAATTACGAGCATCAAGACAAGACAAGGCTAATCGAATGCGCTGTGAATTTTGTTAAGCGTGAACCATCCCCACAAGCAGAAAAATCAAACGACACTGCTCAAGGGGATAATTACCGAGAGAAAGAAATGTTAATATGTTAAAGAACAAGTAGCTAATAACATGTTTTTAATAACGTTATCCTTTGGTAATTCATGTCAAATTATATTTTAGTAGAATATATTTTTTAAAATAATAATTTAAAGTTTATAAATAGTGAGAATATATATCTGTTGAATTCAAATCTACAGTACCTTTGTTTTTTATTTTTTTGACAGAATTAAACGCAGGAAAATAAGACGAAAAGGTTTAATCTGTGTTAATCAAAAAAGGTTTAATCTGTATTTGCCAGAGAAAGAATCACCGTGAGGTAAAAGACTTGAATACTTGACTCCAAAAATTGTCATTGCCTTTTTTTTTCACTTATGTAAAACAAATAATACGTGAAAGCTTAAATTTTGACCATCACCCTTCGAACCGGTGCCTTCAAACTCATTTACAAAAAATTCTTATAACTTGGATCACTAACTAGTGAAATTTCTCCTTCAAGCATGGTTCTTTGTAGAAATTTACATTATTAATTCTCTAGTAATTCATAATGGAGAAATTGGCGAGGCATTAGTTTGGGAATCCGCAATTAATTGGTATTGTTATTTAATATTTTTTGTCTCAGACTATCAATAACAATAAATCCAAAGAAACTTTAATTTTCATCCTTTGGTACGAGCGTAACCGTAGAAGTAGTACAGAGGAGGAAAATGCAGCTAGTGTTACTACTTATTTCTTTTATCTCCTAAAGTGATTAAATTTTGACACCATTTTATAGACTAATATTAGTATAATAAGTTGCATTTTCATTCATCAACTCAAACTCAATAATAACCGAGTTTTGATTTAATCGCTTTTAAACCGACCATGCACAGTTTGATGTGCTTAATATAAAAACGAGAATTAAAAAAAAATGATCGAAGCATCTAAATACATTAACTAAATTACATTCACTACAGGGGACATGGCCTCTAATTCCACCGGGAAACAAAAAAGGATTTCACTCTCCATCCACTATCATTTACAATTTAACAGTTCACCAAGCAAAGAATTGTGGGTCTCTGACACATGTGGCCTGGAGGGACTAATCATATTTCATTATCCAATCCATCCACTGGAATTGGACATAGAGCCCAACCAGTGTGGGAAAGCTCCCGTCATGCAATGCTACCCCTGCAGTGTACTTTGACAACAAAAAAAAGGGTACCATTTCCATGTAACTCAAACTAAAACACAACAGATTTGAATGTGGGCAAATAGATTTTTGTCGTCATTGATGAATCAGACAATGAAACAAGGGAATTTCCATTTGAACCAAATAATGGAATGGAATGGAAGCCAAAGGATGGCTGATCTTACTCCTACTACTCGCCAAGCTTACGCTTCTTTAACTTCGCCAATCGTCTTTTCCTCTCTCTTTCCTCCTCTTCCTCTATCAGCCTAAGTTGCTCCTCATCCTCCTTTCTAGCAATTTTGGCACTGCGTGTGTAATTACACAAAATCATTAACACCTCAAAAAATTAATATAAACAAACGAGTAATGACATTCAGAAATCATATATAGAAATAACATCAGTAGCGGTTGTAAGGAAATAATCATGTAATAAGGAAAATGAGAGGGAAACAGAAGTTTAAGATGCACAGGGTTTCATTGGAAGAAAAAGTAAAGGGCAAAGAAAATTGAAATGTTATGCAAGGATAAGCTGTATGGGCATCAAAAGTTTCAGAGAAAGGCCAGTTTTCAGAAGGAAAAGGAGGAAAAGAAAGGTTCCTTACATTAGGGCTCGTGTTCAACTAAATAAACAAGTGAAAGCAACATCGAATAAAGTAGTAAATATCATAGTTTAATGTTTAGCTTAGAGAAACAAACCTCCTCCTTTCCTCCCTCAAGATTTCATCAAAGCCTGCCTCCATATTGTCATCGTCATCGTCATCGACAAATTTGTTGGGGTTGTAACTGCAAACAATCCAACAGAATGATTATCAAAGGTTATAAATCATCAGTACACTGAAATCAAGCACCACCAACAAAATTATCTTCTATTCCAAAAAAAAAAATCAACCAAAATTTATCTTACTAATTGCTGTCAGGAACATACTAATAGATTGCTTTGAAAAAAAAAATACTTCAAAAAAAGAACTTCTAAATTCAAGACAAAAAGAAAAGTATAAAGTTCAGTGCCAATCAAAAGTTGAACTGGCCCTGAAAGATTTACAACCGAACTTGACTCTCCAACTTACAAGAATATTCTGCCACAGCTAAAGACCTACCCCAACTCCCCAATCTGCGGCCACAATATAAACATAGTTTTAATGAACTTTTTGCCATCCATTCTACAATCACCCCCTCTTTTCATCCTCATAAGAGAAATCAAGAGAAGGAGAGTGCAGCAATCAAACATATGTATTCTGTAGTCTGTGGAAGAATTCCTACATCAGCAATATAACTTACAAGATTCGGCTACATGGTAAAGGTAATTGTTCATCCTGGCCTAGGAAAGAGGTCATATACAATAAAGAATAATTCAAAGTTTCAAACATCTTTCTCTCCACCATCCCCCAATAAAATTGAGAACAAAGCATACAGAAATCAATATTATCTGAATGTAAATTGAAAAGTTAAAAAGCTTACTTAAACATTGATCTGATCATTCTGCTAATATCCATATCATCCTCAACATCATTGGAGTTTCGTCTCACAACCTTACTCTTGGGGCGATGATCTTGCAAACCAGAATGTGTTGGCTTTGGTTTAAGTGGCTTATTTATCTGTCAAGCAAGTGAACATATATCTTCAATAAGGAGCTATGGAATGAGCTCAAAGTAAAAATCCATAACATTAAGCACATATGTGTACATGTATATAGCATCACACCTGAGCTTTTGATGATGCCACTGGTTGTTTTGGTAGCATTTTAGGTTTATTCTGTTCTCGTAGGTCTTTTCCTTGTTCCACACTCTGCTTTGGAACAGATGACTGCACCTTTGGAGGGAGTGGTTTCTGCACACCATTTACAGGGTTTTTTATACCACCAGGCGTTGAAGATTTATTCCCCATGGAACCAATAGGCATCTTTGAAGGCAAGCCTTTTGGCCCCACTGGCCGTCCTGGTCCATTCCCACTGTTGCTACCAAGCTGTTTTCTAGAATCTGCCAATGCAATACTAGGCTTACTGGTAGAACTTAACTTATAATCGGACCCTGATTTAGGAGGCAAATGGCTAGCCACAGATACTGGTTTCCGGTCCTTACAACTGCCATGAACAATCCTTCCACCATTGACCAAAGGTTGTTTACTCTTCCCGGCAACTTGAGCTGGTCGCCTCTCTTCTACATCAGCAAAAATCCTGTATAAGTTTCCTCAATTACAATAATATGTCTTAACCACAATCCAACACCACATAAGCACATAGCCAAGCAGCAATATACCAGAATTCCGTCCAGACATATTCTGAGGTGGGGGCTCTTTTGAAGGAGCTGGAGGCTCCGGATCATCAGACAAAAGAAAAGAGTAATCTCTAGTATCCTTGAGTTTCTGGGCTTTAATTTTCACCTGCATGAACACGACAATCCATCACATTTAGACATAGAGGCTAAGTTACAAAGTTATGCGAGAAACTATGATACCTCACTGACTTTGCGCGGCTGATTATGAGCTGAAGACTTTGATCCTCCATTAGATTCTTTATTCTTGTTCTTGTTCTGCGGACAAGGGTATTATGAGAAAGCTGCATCTACAGAAATACTACAGGGCAAAAAATTTAAAATACAATAAAGAACACCTAACTTCTGCATGTTCCCTGTAGTGAGAAAAGCAATTAGCGGAAGGCATTGAGCAACTACTGCAATTTCGAGAATTAAAAAAAAAAAAAGAATCAAAGGCAACTTGGCAAGAAACTCCGGAGAAGTAACAAAAACTTAGTTCTTGGTGTACAGGAGAAAAGAGAAGCAGGAAAAAAGGAATGGATAGAGCTAAATTGCTAAGGAAGGAAGATTAACTACAACTTAATGTGAAACTTATAGGCAGTGGTAAGAAAAGAAAAAAGAAATGCTTCAGGGTAATAAGGAATAAGTATGTCTATGGAATATGTCGAATCTTTGTCTATGAACAATCTCACTTCAAGAATCACTCCTATGGGAGCTTCCCAAGTCACAAAAAGAAGTAAAGCTTAAGGACTTGGCATCAAAGTAAAAAAATTAATACATCAATGAATTAAAAAATAAAATAAAATAAAACGCCACATATAAACCATGAGAACCAAGGTCGTCAAAATCATAAATCGGTCTAGGATCGGAAGAGGGAGGTAGACACATAACACGTGAGATCGTAACACGAAACGTAAGATCCTACCTATAATATAAAATTATATTCAAGAACATACATATGCATATAAAACAACACAAATAACAAAAATAACATTAAAAATAATGTCTAACATCAGATTATTAGAAATTTCAGATTATTAGACATTTAGAATTCAGAAATTGCCACATCAGATTATTAGACCATCACTCACCAGCACCTAAAATTAGTGGCAAATGCACAACACCCAAAAAAAAGGATTCACAACACCCACTTCGCACAATAGGATTTGCACCAACCAAAAAAAGGATTTGCAGCACCCACTTTGCGCAAGAGGATTCGCACCAGCAGCACTTACACACCAGAGGTGTAGAGGCTTCGCCACAGAGGAGATTCGCACACGTGGATCTTTGCACAAAGGAGCTTCGCACCAGAGCAGCACTTATGCACTGGTGGAGCAATAGCTTCACACGACCATACCAGAAGAGGGCTTCGCATGGGCACACCAGAAGGAATTCGCAGTTTCGCAACAGGAGAAGTGATTCGAACCAGAGCTAGGGATTTCGCGGTCGTAGTCGCATGTTTCCAAGCTGAAAGGGACCAGAAAGGATTTCTCACACTTTGGGCTGGATAGTTACCCAATCCACCAAGGAAAAAGTGGTGTTTGGGCCAGATAATTTGGCAACAGGCTCGATCCACCCAGATTTTGCAATTCTGGTAGAAACGCCAGAATCGTAAGATCCCAGTGATCTTATGAGCCAGCACGCGATCCTGTGACGATCCCACCAAAACGATTTTTCAGTGGGATTGAGATCGCTCAGAGGAAGTAAACTCGTAGAGATTCTACGAGTAAGATCGCGATTTTGATAACCATGAATTGAGAACTCATTTAGGCATTCCTCTAATCCTAAGGTGGCAGGAAAAAGAGGAAAAGGAATGATATAATATTGTTAGAATATATTTAGAATATCTTTAGAAGATCTTTACAATATATTGTGAAATCAATTAGTGCTCTAATTGATAAAGCAATTTTAAGAGTCGTAGCATAATTTTATTATATTTTCTGATTTATTTCCTTTATTTGATTAGGGTTACTAGAATATAAATAGATTTTAGTGCCTTATCTTTTGTAATATATCAACACATCTAATATATTTATCACATTGTTCTCTATTCTTTTTTCTTCTTTCTTCCTACCTAAACCCTATAATTTCAACATGGTATCAGAGTGGTACCATCCACCTTGAAAGTATTCCTGCTTTACACTGTGTCAAATTCTATAGAACTCCTTTGTAAATTCCCCTTTATTGTTTTCTCAACCCATTCTCTCATCTATTCTCTCTGTTTTTTTACTGTTTAACTCTTCCAATGCTAACATAGCACTAAGGGGGAGTGATAATGATAGTGGTGACTTTTCAATACTAGTGTTCGTGATGTTATCTTCCTATCGACGATCATTTCGATAGTGATTTCTTTCCCACTGATGAATCATACCAGTGGTGACATCTCTTCAATGCTAGTATTTGTCATGTTATTCTCTTTCCATCGACGATCATTCCGATGGTGATTTCTTTCCCACCGATAAGTCACATCAGTGGTGACTTTTCAATACTAGTATTCGTGATGTTATCTTCCCATCAACTATCATTCCGATGGTAATTTCTTTCCAGTGATATTCATCTCTCCAGCGTCCTCAACATCCTAAGTTATGTTTCAACCATGGAGCCCACTTTATATTTATGTTATTTAATTAAAGTATTTATTTGTAACAAGTTTTAAAAGCTTAGTAAGCTTTAGCTTGAGGTGCAGTATTAGAATATCTTTAGAAGATCTTTAGAATATATTGCAGAATCAATTAGCGCTCTAATTGATGAAGCAATTTTAGGAGTCGTATCATAATTTAATTATATTTCTTGATTTATTTTCTTTATTTGATTAGGGTTACTATAATATAAATACATGTTAGTGCTTTATCTTTTCTAATATATCAACACATCTAATATATTTATCACATAGTTCTCTATTATCCTTTCTTCTTTCTTCCCATCGACGATCATTCCGATGGTGATTTCTTTCCCACTGATGAGTCATATCAGTGGTGACTTTTCAATACTAGTATTTGTGATGTTATCTTCCCATCAATGATCATTCCGATGGTCATTTCTTTCCAGTAATGTTCATCTCTCCAACATCCTCAACATCCTAAGTTATGTTTCAACCATGGAGTCCACTTTATATTTATGTTATTTAATTAAAGTATTTATTTGTAACAAGTTTAAAGCTTAGTAAGCTTTAGCTTGAAGAGCAGTATTAGAATATATTTAGAATATCTTTAGAAGATCTTTAGAATATATTGTGGAATCAATTAGCGCTCTAATTGATGAAGCAATTTTAGGAGTCGTATCATAATTTAATTATATTTCTTGATTTATTTCCTTATTTGATTAGGGTTACTAGAATATAAATACATGTTAGTGCTTTGTCTTTTGTAATATATCAACACATCTAATATATTTATCACATAGTTCTCTATTATCCTTTCTTCTTTCTTCCTACCTAAACCCTATAATTTTAACAAATATATTTAAATAGGTTAAGTTATTAATTAATTAATTAATTGGGCGCCTATCTACATGGGAAACAGGTAACAGTTGCCACAAGACCCCAAATAATCAATTTACCACACATGCGATCATCAGATTACTTAAAACAAAATACCTCAGTATGCCTAAAAGAAGTCAAAACACATAATTAATCACGATAGCTGGACATGTAATTTGATAGCATCATACAAAAATCTATAAAAGAGATAAAATAGAATGCAAAAGCATAGGTTTGAATACATACAATTTGAGGTGAGTTAGAAAGCCTACACGCCAAATGTTGGTTTTCTAACAATGACTTGCTCTCTTGGATTACTCTCTGTGCAATAACTGGTTGAGAAGGGCCAAAAAAGGACCCATAACTGCAATGACAGATCAAGATTGAAAAAAATAATTTAAGATTATTCCTGTTAGCAAATTTCATCTCACCTAACACAAACTATATCAATGAAGAGCACAAAGCATGTATAATAAATGCTATGCACACAAGCGAGAAGGTAGAAATAACAAAATTTGTAGCCTCAAAATCATAAATTAGACACAGGAAGTAACAGATATCTTAAAATCCAAGCAAAACTTAAACAGAAAAACAAGATTAAAACTATTACTTATAGAAATGATTACACATGATCAAAATAAAAGAGCCTCAGCTAAAAGAAAAAATAAGTGGAGGTGAAATATGGCAGAGTGCATCTATACAAATCTAGAGAAAAGCTGACAAAATGGTTAAGATTTTAGTGATAACAAGCAGCAACAATCCTTCTAACAGAAAAAAAACTTCAAGACATCCAAATGAAGGAATATAGATAGTCAGTTTATATCCCTAAAACAACTGACTTCATACAGATTGCCATGACAGACAACTTTATCAAATTAATGCTGCCACGCAGGGCAATGGTAAAGAGAAGTTATAATTGAACTCTTGAACCAAAGGCCAAATCAAAATAGGATAATTTTTGAAATGATTGAGACTCAAAACTCCTCAAAACACCAATGTAAAAAGTGGTTCTAGCATATATGACTCCATACATGGTTAAAAGATGGTTGCAAGACTCACTTGTCATAAGGAAGTTTCTTCTTTCTATCACTGGAATCTGCAAGGGAAGTACTACCATCCTTCTTCATTTGCTTTCTAATTGATTCTTTCAACTTCTGCCTCAATTCAAGGTATTCCAGTTCTTCCTTTGTTGGCTTACGAGTTTCTTCCTCTTCATATTCTTCCCCACCCTCTTCTTCATATTCGTCCCCTTGCTCCTGTCCCTCATCCTCATAATCATCGTAATCATCATACTCCTGTAGTTCCTACAGATGGGAGTTAGGGCACAAAGCTGCTACCACACAAGGTGATTCAATTTGGGAAGGAGAAAAAAAAAAAAACAAGAATGGGAATCTTAATGAAGTTGAGAATGCTTACATCTTTATCATAGCCCCGCATTGCCGTATCAAGTAGACCTAGAGAATCACCAATTACAAGTATTTGAAGACTGAATTAGAAGTCTGATTGAAGGTCTGCTCTGTTAGACACAAAGAAATGCAAATTAAAGTTGGAATAAAAGATGAATTTTTCCACACTGTAACTGGCAGTGTAAATGAAGAGAGATAGACGGGACACAAAACGACCCAATACACCTAGGAACAAAAAGTTACAATATTTTCTCAAAAATACTAAAATTAGGGTTAAGGGGTGAACAATTCGCTAGAAATGAAAAAAACAAAAACAAAACAAAACAAAAAATCTATGCTTCATTGTTCCCGGAATTGCCATCCACTCAGAGGATCTGCAAGCCAAATTCAAGGCTTATACAGCAAAAAGCCCTCATATGCATCGAGGCAGCGGCGTCGATTGGGAAATTGGGAGGGGGGGGGGAATCTCCAGTAAAAAAGATACCCAACTACATTAAGCATAAATTGCAGGGAAGGAATTAACAAATGGTTTCATCGGTGTAACACCGGGAACTGAAAGGAAGAAAAAATCGAAAATAACGAAAGAGAATCAGAGGGAGCTTACCGTGATCTCTGCACAGGGGGGGTCGTCGATTAGAGCAGGAAAAGGAAAGATGGTGGAGGAAAAGGGGTTTTTATTTTGTCGTTCGAGAAATTTCCATAACATCCCCGCCCCAACCCTCTCGATGGATCCGGGAACAAGCCACCCGACCCAGCCAAAAGTATAAAGGTTACAATTGTATTTGGGCCCTTTTCCCAGCTAGTTGTTTGAATTGATACTAACAGAGCCCAAAGTTCAATGAACCCACAATACTTGTGTAATTGGCCACACATATTAAAAACTTCTAAATATCCCACTAAAAATTTGGTTTAATTATAATTTTGATTTTTTTATTTTAATAAAAATAAATAATTTGGTCATCTCATTTTAAAATAAATTATTTATTTTTTATAATAAAAAATTTATATTAAAAAAAATTATTAAATACTTACAGGAATACTTAACAAATAACCTACCAATAAAAAAACTTAAAAATTAAAATCAAGTCATAATAAAGTATAAAGTAAAAAATCGAACAAGTGAGGCAACCCTCGTTTACTTAATTTTTCTATTTTCATAAAATAAATAATTTTTATTTATTCATTGATGTGTTACTACAAATTTTAACAAAAAATTCTAACGTAACATTAAAAAATATAATTAATTATAGTTTTTATTTTCATATTTTAATAAAATGAATTATTTAGTATCCTATTTTTAAAAATATTTTTTAATATTTAAATAAATAAGATTTCATTGTATTATATATATGTAATTTCATGAGTTTTAATAAGAATATATTTATTAAATTCTATTTAACAATAAATAAAAAAATTCTACATGTAAGTAAATTTTATATAATTATAGATATAAATAATTTCATTTTATTCATTTTCTTGTTAGGAATTTAGGGATAAATCCACTTTATAAGAGTCATTTGAATATGGAAATCTTAGTCAAATGCATTGCAATAATTCAGAAACACTTAAATTCAATTGTGACGAGGAGTTTATTTTAATTACATATTCTTAAAATTTGGAACATCAAAGAAAAAATGTGTAATTTTATACTCATAGACAAGACTTCACTTGACATTGTACCCCAAAAAATAAAGAAAAAAAAAAACTGATTTGCCATCTGGTAAGTTGCAAGGTATGGCTATCTTCTACACATGATAACAAATTTTGCATCCTTTAATCCCAAGCAATCAACAAGTGCAAAAATCAACGGGCTTGCACTTAAGACAACATTATGAAATTTACAAGGTGAAGTCAATATCAGGAATCATAATTTATGTCTGAACAGCCTTACAAGGTTATTAACAATTTTTATAGTGAATTAGATATTTATTATTTATTATTTATTATCTATTATCTATTACATTTATTTATAAAAACTGACTCAATGTGCCACGTGTCAGTTTCTTATTATAATTAAAGCAGATTTATTCCTACCAATTTTTTCCTTTCAAATGCATTTGGAGGCTCTGTATGTTCGCTCTTATTTGCAAGTGTCCAAGTCTATTCCAATTAATTTATTTTTATGCAGCAAAAAATGTTTATTTCTATTTTAAATAATATTTTTTAAAGATTTTTACGTAGTCCAATTTCTAAGTGCACTATAAAGATTAATTTACTTGCTATTCTTTTCCTTAATTAAACTATTTATTCACCAATTTTTTTATGTTATAAATTTAATATTGTTCATATGTTAATGTTGTTAGTATTGCATATAAGTCTTTGACCAGATGATCATCCACTTGGTAGTAAGGAACTATTTTCTTTCTCACAATTCAACTTTGAACTCCAAATACCAAAAAAAAAAAAAAAGTTACCTAACAATAATATATAAAATTGGTGACATTTGTTATTCAAAAGCATTAACCTAGTATCCTTTAATTGTGAGCACCCACAAATTGGTTGTTAGGTTATGAATTAAACTCTAATTTCTTCCCCTCAAATTGCTTTTTAGTTTCAAAGTTTGCATAATGGAAGTACTTTTCTTTACTTTTTCTTATTTTCTTTTTTTTTTCCCTCTTATTTTAGTAATATATATGGATGACGAGGAGTTGACATTCGCTACAAGTGAAGAAATATTTTAAGCCCATTAATCTAAAGGCCCCTGAATTCCATTCATTTCAATACTAGAATTCGGACAAGACAACCACTTTACATATGAATCAAACCCACCAAAGCTAAGAAAACTAATACAAGCAAGACTTATTCTACTATCTTAATATATGATAGTTCCAATAACCCAACTTAACACTGTCTCAATCTCCTTAGTCCTAAGACTCAAAAGATTGGACCAGCCGCGAGAATCTCTTCTGTCAGGTTGCTGTCCTTGCCAATCTTGTAGTTGGTGAAAGTTTCAAAATTCTTCTTGAACAATCCAGCCAGCTTCAACAGTGTCTCCTTGTAAGCGTTTTCGTCTGACCACTGTAATCCAACAAAAATCCCAATATTAAAAGATCCCAAGAAAGGATAGAAATTAAAAAGTACAGAGTTCAAGGACAACTCACCGTGTTCACAGGATCCAGAATTTCAGCAGGGACTCCCTGCACTTCGGTAGGGATCTCAAGCCCAAAAATCTCTGTCTTCTTGTAATTTGCATTCAAGAGGCTTCCAGAGTGAATAGCATCAATAATTTTTCTTGTATAGGGTAGTTTAATACGACTACCATAACCATAGCTGCAGTTTGACAGAGGCAAGAACGAAGTCAGTTTAAGATTTTGTAGGGTTAAAAATCTAGAAATACTACTTGGGGCCAAAAAGAAATTCTATTTCAATGACTACAACTAAAAGCATACCTCCCACCAGACCAACCAGTGTTAACAAGCCATCCAGTAGCACCATGTTTCTGCATCTTTTCTGCAAGCATTGCTGCATACTTTGTTGGGTGTAGCATTATAAATGCTGCGCCAAAACAAGCTGAAAATGTTGCCTGTGGCTCCTTTATACCTTCCTCTGTTCCAGCCACCTTCAGTTATCATAAAAAAAAAAAAAAGAGTCGGTGAGAGTTACCAAAGTAACAATATTAGTAAATATTATGACAGGGAGTGTAGCTAGTTACTTACCAAAGCAGTATATCCGCTGATGAAATGATACATGGTCTGCGCCAGGTTGAGCTTACTCACAGGTGGGAGCACACCAAATGCGTCACATGCCAAAAGTATGACATTCTTTGGGTGAGGGCCAACACATGGTAAGCTTGCATTTGGAATGTACTCAATAGGATAAGCTGCACGAGTATTTTCTGCAATAAAAAAAAAAAATTATTATAATTAGCAAGCAGAAGTCTCTTGTAATTGATGTTATAAGCCACATCTATATGAAGCACCCCATAAATCCCCACCAATTTTAATCCACTTTGTTATTAAAATTTAAATTCAATGAAATCAAATAGTATGCAGCCGGAATGTTGGCAAGTTGAGGTTTGTCTTGTTTTTCTGTCAAGTGCTTTTGTCTTTATTCAATTCCACCCTTATCCCTTGCTGCATAGCAGGAGGTTTATTAAATTTAAAACAACTTCGTTTCGTTTTAAGAATTGACCAGAATCATCTTGCAAAAGCACATATCAAGTCCACTGGTATGACCAAGTCACAACTCAGTCTCTCTCTCTTTTGGTAATCCTCTTGTTGTCAGCTATTAAGCAAATAATTAAATTGAAAACATCCAAGTTCTAAACATAATCGATGGAATATAACCCAAGTTCATATTAAAAATTATTTATTTACCTGTCACTGATTTGTCAGAGTAATCAACATCTCGAGTATGCTCATCAAACACCACGTTTTCCAAAACTGAAAATTCAGGTAAAATAACATATACGTCAAAATGCATTTCGTATGGGGGGAAATCAAGGATTAAAAGAAGTAAAAAGTTGTCCGAGATTAATACCTGTACCAAACTTGATAGCGTTCCAGATATCAGGTTCTTTCTCCCAAGAGAGATCAATGCATTTGGCATAGCAACCACCTTCAATGTTGGACACACCATTCTCACTCCAACAGTGTTCATCATCTCCAATTAAATACCTGTTGTGGTCCGTAGAAAGAGTGGTCTTTCCAGTACCTGATACAGATAATAACAAGAAGAAAAGGGGAAAAAAAAGGATACATTAGGATTATTGGAAAATGAAGATATACACAAGCCACAACTCACATCCATGGCTAAAGCATATTTTATAGCAAGCAGTCGAGTATGGCTAGACAGAGGGAGTAAGAAGGGAAGGGAAGGAACATATCGTGGGGCAGCTGACTGGAGCCACATTTTCCGATGGAGCATTTGGATATCCGGTGATACTATACCTGAGAGTCCAAAGAAGAGAGCAACATCCCCAGCTTTGCCCATATTGCAGCCAGAGTGAAGGGAGAGGATTTGACGCATGGGCATGAGATAATGCATGACACTGAAAAGACCCTTCTTCATTTCCCCGGCGTACTGGGTGCCGAGGATGACCATTTCCCTCCTAGCAAGATTAAGATCTATGCTAGTGGAGGATGTCATGTAGTGAGTATAACGATTACACGGGAACTGTCCAGCATTGTAAATAGTGAAGTCCGGAGTACCGAAATTCTCCAGCTCTTCAGGAGTGGGTCGGATGCACCTGTCACCCACCCAGTTATCCAATTGTACACTAAACTAAACTCGCACGCATTTTGCAGATTCACTTTTTTTTTTTGGAACCCATTTCCTCCACTTAGCAGGGATCTATGTTATGTACAATATATAAATTTAAGACTGGCAACGATAGGGGCACTTATCTGGCGGGGCTTATACCTTTTTCTCTGAAGGAAGAAGAGAGAAACAAATACTGTTGGTAGTGGTAAATTAATGCTTTTTTACTTACATGTTGTGCATAAACAAGGAATGGTAAGCTCTGGCAGAGACAATCCGGACTTTGATTCTGTTCTCTGGGTCCCAGTTCAAGAATTGGTCATTGACGAACACCTGGAAATCAGCAACATTTTTTTTAGAACATATTCCTCGGCAGGGCTCATCAACAGTGATCGAC
Source organism: Castanospermum australe (assembly GCA_019955255.1). Classification (NCBI taxonomy): domain Eukaryota; kingdom Viridiplantae; phylum Streptophyta; class Magnoliopsida; order Fabales; family Fabaceae; genus Castanospermum; species Castanospermum australe. The sequence continues at coordinate 66,021 of NSJW01000192.1, forward strand.
TGTGAAGATAATTGCAGTGAATATACAATTGGGAGAAACATTCAATGTAATCTGCGACTAGTAGAATTTCAAAGAATGCATAAAAGTCACCACTAGCTAAGCTGGTGATTACTATATTGTCATTGTAGAAGATTTTAGTGTTCGTGGGGGAGGATAGCATTACAGTTATATATGAACAAACAGCTGGATGCACCACAGACATGAGTGCTCTATCTTGTGAAAGCAAAAGCATATATCGTTGCTGAATAATAATTGTCTGAACGAATGGAATGGACGCTAACTTCTATTTGGAACGGGATGAATAAGACATATCCATAATCCATAATTCATAATAAAATACAAAGCACCGCTGAGAAGCAAACGCGATCCGAGGGAGTGACACAAGACGACAGTGTCGTGTCACCTACTCACCTATCTCATAACGCGATCCCCTCTCACTTGGACAAAGGGACAGCACTGATAACATCCCCGCGTCACTATCACATAACGCCAAAGATGAGATACACCCCCCAAATTCAGAACGCTAGCTCTTTTTCTCCCATTTAAAATTAGAATTCAAAAATGAAATGATGGGAGCTTTTTCGCAGTGCTATATATTAAAAAAATTATGTATATCATGGATGATTGGTTAAATTTTATAATATAAAAAAAATGCAATTTTGATTGTTACATGTAAATATAAAAGTTTAATTTTTTTTTAGTAATAAAAAGAAGGAAAGATAAGGACCTTGTCCAAAGAGTTCAAGTAATCGACGGCTCTTTCTCTGTTCACCATGAAAGTCTGCTCGTCCATCTCGATGTTAGGGGAACCCCTAAAAAGCACAACAGTTTGCAGATGTTGAATGGGAATAGCAGCATCAAATAGAAACAAAAGACAAAAGAAACTGGAAACTAAAACAGAGACGGAGGTGGTGAGAGACTTGATGGTAGTTTTTACTTACCTTCCCCACCAAAGATCGTTCTCAGTAACATCGTCCTTGACGACGCGTTTGTCCCTGGGAGACCGACCCGTCTTGGCCCCAGAAAGCGTTGCCAATGCCCCGGTGGAAGTGATGAACGATCCTTTCTCATACTTGATCGCCTGCTCATAAAGTTCTGTGCACCAAATCCAAACCTCAAAAAAGTTATATAATATGAGGGATATTATTGTGCCTTTCTTTTTACTTTTTTAGGATACAAATATTTTAACGAGTCATTAAATATTTATTTATTATTAACTTTTATAATAAATATATAAAATTCATAAAATATAATTAAAAATTAATGAATATTTAGTAATTAATTAAGATATTGATGTATAAAAAATGAGTATTAAAATAATTTTTAATAATATCACATTAATATAACTTTTTTAATTAAACAAGATATTGATAAGATTTTCTCACGTAAGTCACATGAGTAATGGGCTTTTGTGCTTCATAGGAAATTCGTGCCCCTCTTGTCGGCCACAAAATCATTGAATATCTTAGTTAATTAAATTAAAGGATCCAGTTTAAAAAAGCACAGAGAATGTGGGAATAAATAATAAATTATTAGTTAGTCGTTGAACAAAAATCTCCCTACCTCACATTTTTTTATATTTTGGTACATATTCTTTTACTATATGTGAAATTATTCTGATTGTTATGCAGATCCTTTATTTGTAACAAGATTCCACGGTTGACTAATTCAAGTACAGCGAGTGAGAGAGTGAGTTTGAAGTTAGAACTTTGAACTCGAACACAATTTTCGTAAACCAGATGTACAATATGATGTAATACTAGTACCCGACACGTACCACCTATTGGTAAATTAAAAAGAAAAACAGGGCGAAGATTGACGTAAACATACGAAGGAGACTTGTGTACCATAAGAGGCATTGGATGAAAAAAAAATATATATTTTTAAGAACAATAAAATAAATAATATCTTTAGAAAATATAAAATTAAATTATTAAAAAAAAGGAAAGTACCTGCAGGGGAGAGATTGTAAAGGAAGTGGGTAAATTTCAAGGAACTGTCGCTGACACCAATGGTGGGAGTGAAATGATGGTGCGGCACGTGAGCAACCCTTTGGGTTTCCGACTTCCTAGCTGGGTCTCCCTTCACCACCTTGGGTCCGGTTTCTCTTGTCAGTGACGCCAAGGATGCACTGTTTCAATTCAAGAAGTAAACAAGAACAACAGAAAATCAGCTAAGCCAAATTGTTCTTGTATAATTTTCAATATTTTCCACTTTTTTTTTCTTGCGGAAATTTTCTGCAGGAAATTATGCCGTTGGGGTCAAATCCTTTAATTATTACCTGCGTATAATTTAATTTAATCAAATATTTACTTGATAGTAATTTTTAGACAGAATAGAAAGGCGTCCGAGGCTGAACATCCAACACTGATTGGGCCCCACCCCAACCAAGTCCATCAAGTTCTTTCTTACCGTCTGATATCGTTCTCACTTTCTCAGTCAAGACGTTACATCACACGTGGATCTACTAAATATCAAACGTTTTTTCACTGTATATATTTTATTTTTCCATTTTGGCTGGCTAAAACGGATTTTACCCCTCGGCAAGGGAGAGGTATTGACCAATATATTATTAAGTATAATAATTAATTGGATTTAATGAATGAAAGGCTTTTATTTATTTGATTTAATTTTTGAGGAAATCAAAAAACCTATTTTTTGAGGACGCGTATATGTACGTATGAATTAAAAATGATGATGATATACGGTATACCTGATGGACTGGAGCTGCTGCTTCTGGCGTTCTTCTTCAGAAAGGGGGGCGAAGGGTGTCTGAATGCCCTTGACGGGGGTGGTGGGTGCGGACCTTTTCTTCTGCAGCAGGTGAAGCTCGTCAATGGTCTGAGCCTTCACCGTGGGACCACTGTCGTCGTGACAAATCTCGTTATGCTTCTTCTGCGTCTGAATCTTCGCCAGACCGTTCCTTGCGCTCCCGATTCCGTTTGCATTTGCGGCGCTCCCATTCTCATTCGTCGCCATCTTCACTCTTCTTTCTCTGTCAAAAACGAATAATATTAGATAGCAGATCATCAATATATACATCAAATTTATCATGATCTAGGGTAGATTTTCAAAACTCCAAAACACTAGCTCTGTTGCACGCTTTCACGGTTGAAGATCAAAGCAACGGCCATGATCATGAGTCATGACCAATCAATAACCATGTCCCGTCCGTGCCCAACAGGGAAAAGCTAAAAGAAAGAAAATCATCATGATGATCTTTTTATAAGGTGGAGGGAGAAGAACGAACCGTACCAGAGATTTTGCAGCTTGGTGCGGAAATGAGGAAAGCTAGAGGACAAAACAACTAATGAAAAACAAGGAAACTGCTCAAAGAAATGACCATGGAAGCGCAACGTTTGCGTCTGCGCGAGTAAGGATAGGGGAATTATGGGCAAGAACGAGTTGGGGATGTGGAAGCTGCCAAGCCGAGGTGCCCCTTTTATAGGGTTCAGTGCCACCCCCTCCTCAACCGGGGTTAAATATGTAACCATGGTAGAGGGTAACCGTGGTTAAATCCTATCCCTCGCCCTCAGGGGTCAAGCTCCGAAAAGAGAAAAATTCCAAATCTCATTATTCGGGAATGGCCATGGGAATCAGATAAAGTCGTCCTGAATGAATGACAAATGAGGAATGAATACCTGTCCCGTGCTCCTCATATCCCCACCTTAGCCCCTCCTCGCCCACTCATGTTACCATGTAACTGTAAACATTATTTTCTTTGTTTAACTTTTACACGAAATTTTAATTGTTCATAAGATAAAAGCAATATATGTTTTTATAATATTATATTGTAGCTAAAATATATGTAGGCCTGCTTTTGGGTTTTGTTTTTCTTTTGGATTGAACAAAATTCTTAATTTCCACCCTTCAAAACTTCAAAGCACAATTAAAAAATGATTTTCAAAGCAACTAAAAGAATCACTCATAATAAATTAAGAATAAATCAATAAGCAATATTTTTCACGTAATGAAATTAGGTTCAATCGTATATTAAATATATGACTTGCATGATTAATGTATGCCTGTGATCAAAATGAATTCTCCCTTTATGGTATTTCAAAACAATTAAATCATTATATTAGCTAATTTTAATTAAAAAAAAGGTACCATTTCCTTTATGTTACAGAAATAAAATTTTAATATTGATATTTCTTTTTTTGTTACATCTAATGTTGATATTTCAAAACAATAAAATACAATGTTGGCACAAATTCTAACAACTTATTACTAATTTTATTTGTATTAGCTTAAATGATTCTACTAATTAGGGGATGACACTATTTACTAAGTGTCTTAGTAGAAATCACGACTCCACACACGTACAACCATGTAAGAAATATTGCTGTCACTGTGTGAGTGCAAGAATAAATCAATTTTGAATTCACGCTCGGTTATTGAATTACTGCGAGATTTTAGTAGTTGTGTACCTCCAACATAATCTCCGCAGTAATCTCTGCAGTAATTCACAACGTGTAAAATCTTAAGCTTGGATGTAGGAAAGATCTATTACAGTATAACATGAAGGTTAAAAAAAAAAAAATTACATATACAAACCAAGTCAGAGATGTTACAATAAATAATAGTAATTATACACATATCTTTTAAATTTATTTTTTTTATGATTCTTAAGTTATCTTTTATTTATTAGATGAAAAACTAATTTTTTAAAATACGGTCAAACATTAAAGTATATATTTTTTGTAATATATAATTATCAGTACTATATTACAAACGTGACTGTTACTATTGGTTAACAACTGTGAAATCTATTTTTTGTATTTTTTTTTTTACGAACTAGTATTTGTTAGTTAAAAAATAGAGTATTTGAGCATAAAATTTTTATTTTTATAGAAAATTAAATTGTTATATGAGATATTTGCTTAAGTAGTTTTATGATTAATTTATGATCAATTAAATGATTAAATATCAATAAAAGCTGAACGTGGTAATAAATAAATTACATTCGTTGAAATATGGTACAAGAAGGAAAAGATTAACGTGTGTTTTATTATATGATTAAAAAATTAATATTAAACAAACAAAAATAATTAAAACGTCACCAATTATATTATTGTATATATATATATATATATATATATATATATATATATATATATATATATATATATATATACTAAACAAAATAAATTAAAGATACTTATTAAAAACCAAAATATAAAAATACAAAATAAACTTAGCATATAAAAATATTATTTTTAATTACTTTTTGCTAAAATAATTATTGTAACTAAGCTTATACAAAATTTTGCTAAAATATAAGAAAAAAAAGTTATAATAAGCGTCAGCTTTTCTAGAAAGCAGGAGTAAAAAGTCTAAAAGGAAAATTGTATATAAAAAGTATCTATAATTTATTAATTAATTTTAAGTTGATGATTATTACACTTTTGAGAGGAGAGAAAGAATCAAAGCATTGGTATCAAAAATGAAATAGTCGTCAGGAATTAATTAAAGGGTAACGCTAAAATTTTATAAATAATCAGTTTAAAATTCTCTTAATTACATAAAAATATTAAATAAAAAATTAAAATATTTAATAATTTGAAAAAAATATTTATTAATATATTATTTAAATAATTAAAAATATTACTAATATGATTTTTTAATAAGATTTAATATTTTTAATTAAGAGAAATATTATAAATTCATAAAAGATCAAATTAATAATCTTTTTAGTTATTCGATGAAAAATTTTAAATAAAAAGACATAAATATTTAAATATTACAACTTATAAAAAATTAATATTTTTATTAAGTAATTAAGATAATTTATAAATTAATTATTTAAGAGAATTTATAATTTTTTCTTTAAATTAATTGATCTTCAATTCCCCATGTCTGAGTATGACCCACGTCAGCAGCTTAACATTCGACCATCACAACAACAACGGCTACAAACGAAGCGCCACGTAAGCTGTCCTTTCCGAGAAACTATCCGAGGTTTAAAGCGTCCCTGCCAACTCCAGGTCCAGCAATCTACAGTCAAGCTCTCTTTTCAATTCTTTAGACGACCAAAAATAGAAAGTTTTGTTTTATAATAATTTATTAGTTTTCAGTTTTTCTTTTTCTAATAAAAGAAAGTTAGACACCTTCTGTACATGCTGATTGCTTTTTAAAATGCGTTAGGATTATATTTTGTATATTTAATTTTAAAATAAAATAAAATTTTATTTAATTTTAATTAAAAAATAAATTTAGGCAAGATAATTTAATTTTTTAAAAATATAATTAATTTAAAATTAAAATTAATTATTTTTAATTAAATAAATTTTTAAAATTAGAATTATTTTAAAAATAATATAAATATTAAAATAAATAAGATAAAAAAGTTTTTAAAAATTCATTTAAATAGTACAAATGTCCACATAAAATGAATTATGTTATTTTTAAGATTTATATTCTTTTTGTTAAAACTATTATTAGATATAAGTTTTATTATATAAAAATTTACCAAACATAAAATCTATTAATTATATTTAAAAATATTTATATTTATATTTTTTTATAAGAGTTCTTCTTCTTATTCAAATCCTTACTTTATATCATATTGAATAATAATTAAAGGCTTAATTAGATTCTAGTAGCGTCTTGATTCATCAATAAATAAATAAACAAATATTGTTGAAAATAAATTTTAAGAGATTCTCAAACTTTATTTTTTCTACAGTCAGAGTTGTTGAAATCTCGTACATTCCAGCGGTCAAAAACTGAGACGACAATTTCTGTCAATTGTCAAAGCCACTAAAACTATAGTAAATTCAAAAAGTTTTTAAAATATTAAAATAAATAAAATAAATTTTTTTAAAAAAACTCATTTAAATAGTACAAATATCCACATAAAATGAATTATGTTATTTTTAAGATTTATATTCTTTTTTGTTAAAAACTATTATTAGATATAAGTTTTTTATATATAAAAATTTATCATAATGAATCATAAAATCTATTAATTATATTTAAAGTTATTTATATTTTTACTTTTTTATAAGAGTTTCTCTTCTTATTCAAATCCTTACTTTATATCATATTAAATAATAATTAAAGTTTTAATTAGATTATAGTAGCATCTTGATTCATCAGTAAATAAATAAATAAATATTGTTAAAAATAAATTTTAAGAGATTCTCAAACTTTATTTTTTTCTACAGCTAGAGTTGTTGAAATCTCGTACATTCCAACGGTCAAAAACTGAGACGACAATTTCTGTCAATTGTTAAAGCCACTAAAATTATAATAAATTTTAAAAGTTTTTAAAATATTAAAATAAATAAGATAATTTTTTTAAAAAAAACTCATTTAAATAGTATAAATATCCACATAAAATAAATTATGTTATTTTTAAGATTTATATTCTTTTTTTGTTAAAACTATTATTAGATATAAGTTTTATTATATAAAAATTTATCATAATGAATCATAAAATCTATTAATTATATTTAAAGTTATTTATATTTTTATTTTTTATAAGAGTTTCTCTTTTTATTCAAATCCTTACTTTATATTATATTAAATAATAATTAAAGTTTTAATTAGATTATAGTAACGTCTTGATTCATCAATAAATAAATAAATAAATATTGTTGAAAATAAATTTTAAGAGATTCTCAAACTTTATTTTTTCTACAGCTAGAGTTGTTGAAATCTCGTACATTCCAGCGGTCAAAAACTGAGATGACAATTTTTGTCAATTATCAAAGTCACTAAAACTATAATAAATTTAAAAAGTTTTTAAAATATTAAAATAAATAAGATAATTTTTTTTGAAAGACTCATTTATATAGTACAAATGTCCACATAAAATGAATTATGTTATTTTTAAGATTTATATTCTTTTTTGTTAAAACTATTATTAGATATAAGTTTTATTATATAAAAATTCACCATAATAAATCATAAATTCTATTAATTATTTTTAAAGTTATTTTTATTTTTATTGTTTTATAAGAGTTTCTTTTCTTATTCAAATCCTTACTTTATGTCCTATTAAATAATAATTAAAGTTTTAATTAGATTCTAGTAGCGTCTTGATTTTTTAATAAATAAATAAATAAATATTATTAAAAATAAATTTTAAAAGATTCTCAAACTTCTTTTTTCTACTGTCAGAGTTGTTGAAATTTCGGACATTACAGCCGTCAAAAACTGAGACGATACTTTCTGTAAATTGTCAAAGCAACTAAAACTACAATAAATTTAAAAAAAAAAAACATATAACGTGGCCCCGGACATTAGGCAGGCCCTTCTTCTAGAGCCCCTTCTTCTAGCTCTGGGTAACGCATCCTATAGCCATCAAGCACCACTACACCAGTACCCGAAACATATGCGACAGGATTGCTGATGTTGGCATTGAAGATGAACTTCAAGTAACGGAGGGTACGAGCAAAAGAAAAAAGAAATAAAATGAAAACTTTAGCACCAAAAAGGAAAGGGAAAAAAAAAGAAAAGAAATGGGAATGCACAAATTAATTAATGTGAAATTGAATTATATCGCTGGGACTGTTGTTGGACAGCATAGGCAAAAGATTGTGCTATAAAACATCATGAACACCAGAAACTGTATAACAATGGTAACGGGTCTCTTCATTTTTTTTTTTTCTGGTTATCTACTTGCTTGGTGTTTTGTAGGTGATTCTTGGAGAGAGAGATGCTTCATGTGAAATTTTGGTAAATGCTGATGCTCCATGTAACGCGTATTTTAGTTCGGTAAATGACATATATAAATGCTTCATGTATAATTTTTTATTGTAAAGTGTCCGTCCAACTAAAAGAAAATTTATACCTAACAGCCATAAGCCCAACTGCTCAATGATAGAGATGTTGTGCGGAAAAGTCTTGATAATAACAAAAATAAGAAAAGTATAGGTAAAAAAAATAAGTGTTAAAAAAAGTTAATAGAGGCCGTGAGATTATTGGATTCATGAAACCGACCTTAATTGTTAAATTGGGTTTGGTTAAATAATATTTAAAACTAAATTAACCCCGTTCAAATAGCATGCATGATTTCAAGTCTAAGCAAAAGCTTGATTCTTTGAATATATGCCAAGGCAACTTCCAAGAGGCAACCGCAACTAATAAGATATTGCTTGTGAATTAAAAAATGGTGATACTGTATCGCATAAGGTTCAGGCATCCAGCAGAAGAATCAATGCTAGCTGACATCGCCTGCCTTATCTCTCAGCCTTCAAAGTCCAAAGCAAAGTGGGTGGTGCCGTGGTGGTGACTTTACTCCATCGCTGCCGGAATAATCGGTCCATATCGGTATCCGGTTTTTCTAAATGAGGCAACGCAGCAAGCTGACATAATCGACCTTTTCCTCAATTCAACCCCACCATCCCAATATTTTGTTGAACAAGTCTCTAATATAAAAAAAATTTAAGTGACTCCCTGTGAGATATTTTCTACTAAATACTGCTATAAAGATATTAATACTTTAGTTTTTTCTAAGGTAAAAGTATTTTTAAGTTGACATTTACATATCAAGATTAAGTTTTTTCCTATCAAGCTACATTAGCTTGGTGGATTTAATTAAGAAAATTAATTTTCTTAAATATTCATCAAAACTTTGCATTTGAATAATTAAAATAAAAAATACATTTTTTATTGACAAAAAAAGGGTGTGTTTCTTATTTTAATTATTCAAATGCACCATTCTAATGTGGCTTGAGTCTTGAGAATTCTTATCCTACTCAATGCCATCCAATACTAATAGTTCATTGAAGATATTGCGAATCAAATCACATAAAATATATATATATATATATATATATTGCGAACCAAATACTTTCAAGTTTCAACTGGGGGAACCGACAGTTTTATTGTCCCGTTTTTTTGGTTGTGTCAGCACATCCCCACGGAGTACTATTTGATATGCTTTCTTTTTGTTTTTGGGCTGCGTTATTTGATTTATTCTTCAGTCTTCATCCAACAAAGAATCGTCCGTACCATGATTGTGTTCGTGTCACATACTTAATAATAAATGCAAAACGATAAATTTTTGTGCATGATATATTATATCACTTCCTATACATAGAATATTAAGTTCATACATCACAAAAAAAAAAATCAAAATTGTGTACAAGCTGAAAGTAATTTATTCCCAACCAGTTATGAATATATGGCAACTATTGGCAAGCATTTTTCTTCCATGTAACGGCTACAACACGTGTCTTGGGAAAAACATATATGCTTGGAGAGGAAGAGAAGAGAATGTCAGCAGGGGACCAAAAATTGATATTGAATATTGATATGTTAAGATATTAGAGTAGAAGTTATAATTTAAATTTATGATACTATGTTCAACCACATATTGCACCTATCTTCATCACTAGACTAATATTTTTTTATATTATACATTTATATTATTGCATCTAAATAATGCCATCTACCTAAAAATCTTTTTATTTTTTAAAACATATAATGCGAATATATATAACCCACTATATTCCAATCGCAGTTTAATTCTTGAGAGTCATATCTCTTGAAGAAAATTATATTATTATTACTTTTAGTTCAAAAAAATTAAATTTATATAACAGTTTAAATAAATCGAATCTTACGAGAATACTCTTAATTTATATAAAAAAAATAAGAATATATATGAACAAAGCTGCATATACCTAAAAAGTTTACTCTTAAAAGCTTACATTCATTTTTTTAAAATATAATTTTAACTCCTAAAAATTTTTATTACAAGAAAATTTATTCTAGTTTGGCGTGATTTTTTTAGATCGCTTAAACTTAACATAGAATCACACATGTAGTTGTACACAACTATTATAATTATCATGAAAAATATTATTATTTCTTATCGTGATAACAATGCTAACAAGTCAACAACGATTGACAACAACATCAACAATAATACTAATATATTATTTTTATAATTTTATTGTAAGAAAAAATCTATACGCGATCATTAGTAGCTAGTGGATAAAATTTTTATAAATGCACGATCTATGACAGGTCAATCCAATTATATAATTTATATTAATTACCTTCCACTAAATGAGAAAAATTGAGGAACTAGTGGCGATCACTATGCATGTGACAAGTTGATTTCTTTCCTTTCTTTCTACCAGTTACAATAAGAAAATTCTGACAACTTTATTTGTTTTCACACTCAGGTTTGGGTTACAACTGTGAAAGATGTTCGATGGTTAGTAATTTCCAAGCCACGAATGACCCACTCTCGTGAAATGCACTTTAAAATTTTGATTAGCATGCGTAGGAACGGACACACTTTTGTGCAGATAATGTTGACCATGCTGAGAAAAAGAAAAGTAAGTGAGACCGAGAAGTGATTAGTAGTAAAGTTGAGATTTGGTAACGGGCTTAATGGGAGGAGATGCAAACCAGGGGAGGGGATATGTGGCAGAGGCCGCGTTGTGAGCTGTGGCTTCCTTTCCTTTTTTTTCTTTTTGGGTTCTGTTCGCTCTCATTTCCCCCATTCCCGTGACGTTGATGAGTCAAATAGACGTTCCATTATGTTGCGTTGGGGTCAGTGTGGCCAGGATTTGTCCCATTTGGGGGAGGTTATTTTTATATATACCGTTTCTTCTTCTTGGAGCAATAAATCAATTTAATTATTATATATTATACATAGAAAGAGATAAAAGGGTATGGTGGGGGTGAGGGAGTTTCCAATCCTCCTGGAAGTTTTGGAATTCTCCGTTAACTTCACATATTCTTGCACCAGAAATCCGAATAACTTCATCCTTTCTTTGCTAAGAGCAAGAGATGACAAGGGAGGAAGGAAGCTCCTTGACTCAACTCAATAATTCTTTGTATTGTGGTTATGCCGTTAAAGCTTACGTGTTTAGAAAGGCAGAATTAGAAACACACGCCCCGCTTGTCCGGGACGAATCTATTTGAGATTGAATATATATGAAATTGTTTTTTTTTTTTTATGAATTTATCAATTTACTACATACACTTGAACTGAACGTTAAAGATAAAAATTTTACAAGTGAACCCTCACTTTAAAATAATTAAATTTATTTTTTTTATAATTTTTTTATTAATAATTAAATTTTTATTTTATTTTTTAAAATAAATCACTCATTTTAAACAAATTAAATTCTAAACTCAAATATTTCATGACAGAAACGAATGTCCCTTTAACTTGATAACGGGGAGATTTTTGCCAAAAGGTCATCTAGGAAGGTTCCTGGTAATTAGAGTTTTCCTTTTTCTTTTTTGGAGTAAAAGAGCTTTCTTTTTTTTTTAATAAAAGAGCTTTCCTTTTTTAGTTTAAAATATAACAAGGACTTCGTATTATTACAACTATTTTTTTATAATATTTTATATAATTTAAGAATTTTATTGTATCTTCTTAATTTATTTTCTTAATAATTCTCTTAATATTTAATAATAAATTATTAAATAAAAAATTAAAATTATTTAATATCTTTAAAATTTAAAATATATTTAATTCTTTTTTTATTTATTAATTAAGAATATTTTTAGAATAACGTATTAGGAAGATATAGAATTATTTATAATTTAATAATTTTGAACACACCAACACATATTTTTTTCATAAAAAGATGTATCTATGCTAACTAAATACACACATATTTCTTTTCATAAAAGATGCATCTATGCTAACTAAAAATATATTTCCTCCATCATATACCTAAAAATAATATGTATCGTTCATCAATAATTATTCTTAATTAAAGATTTTTCTAGCTTTTTTTTTGCAAGCTGTAATTCGAGATTTTGAGATTCTCACAAATTATTTTTTAATAGGATGCTTCCTTCAACATTATGTTCTTCGTAAATACGTTATATGTATGTATGAAATTATAATTAACCCCCACTCCCCAAGGGACTCATGAGTCATGAGAAAAATGTCCCCTTCATCATACCTAATGTCGACATTGTCTACGCTCTAACTTTTCAAAATATATGAATTTTTATATTCCTTTATTTAAACATTCCAAAATATAATTAAGATATTATATATTGCTCAAGAACAGCGGTGATCTTTAGAAGCTGCGAGACATATGCATCCTCATGTATTTTCCATTTGATTGGACAAGTTGCATGAATTGAGGGAGATCGATACCATCTATATAATTGAAGTACTATATTATATAACCTTGATTATTATATCAGTTCCGGTATGTAAGTTGCGTTGAAAATTATAATTCAAAATTCAAATTGCACTCCCAGTTGTGTGGAATTTCCCCTGCGTCTTACTCACTTGAAAGCAACACCATAATTAAAGAGACTGATCATATACTTAAACTTGGTTTCGAAGAGACTACTAGGGGATGCTTACGTGTTAAGCATAGTGTGGCACATTCGCACTTCCACATGTTATATCTCAATATAAATAATTTTATGGTAAATGTGTATCAAATTAAACACATGAAATTCATGATTTTTATATTTGACATGGAAATTAATGTTTTTGAAGGGAGAGTTATTCTCTCTTCAACTGACACATGAGATCCCTACCCCAATGTTTGGTTTCTTTAAACTTAAGAGATTGATAGGTGTAACCTCAAAATAAAGATGTTAAAATGAGTCGAGTCTAATAAATTAATTAAATAATTTGACAAATGAGTTAGGTTAAGTTAATATAATATATATTTTATATAATTTTGACTCGGCCTAATCCAGTTCAATTTTAAAACAGCTTAAATAGGTTGAGTCAGCTTAACAACTCGAAATGAAGTTTTTTTTTTCTTTTGAGATTTAAAAGTGATATTTTTGAGGTGTTAATTAATTATCTATATAATTTAATGTTTTTAATGATAGTTTGTTTATAACTTTTTATTTTTTTTTACGAGACATATAAAAGTTCAAAGAAATTAGAGAAGAGAGAATTAAAGAGAAAATAATTGAATGAATTGAATTAAGAGAGATAGAGAGTATCTGATACATATATACATGACAATGCTAACTAACAATTACAACTAACTTAACAGAACAAACTAAGCTATTAACTATCAACTTTCTGTTGAATTTATCAACTGTGATAAGGCATGTTTATATCTTTTAAATTCTTATTCAGAATATTAAAATTATTCTTTTTTATAAAATAATTTTCAACAAAATTAAAATCTCGACATTACAAGTAAAAATAATCTTACTAAAATTTCAACTTAATCAATACTTAACCACACGTCGTGTGTCGATAATCCGATAGGAAAGTGGAAAAGCTGCACACTATTGTCATCACTCAAAGTTGGATTTCATTGCCTTTTCGCCCACTCAAAATAAAAATGTAAAGTCAAAGAGCACAACGATGAGGAAAAAGAGTTGATTTATCAATAAAATTTTGTTTGAAAAGTTTTTAATACATAAATTGATTTAATTTCAAAAATTTCGTAATTTTAATTGTTACATATTAAAATGTACTCAAATGATCATTTAATTTGAGTTAATTTTAATTATTTAAATTTGCTCTTATTACCTTATAATCATTTTATTTTAAATATAAATAATAAAATTAAAATAAGATAAAATAAAATAATTCAGTATATTTTAATTATGAAAATTGATTTTTAAATAAAATTTAAATCAAATTATAATTTTTGTAATGAATACTAAATATAAAAAATTAATTTTTAAAATCTAGTTAAGTTAAATAAATAAATTTATTTTTTAATAAATCTAAAAAAAAGTATAAAGAAACAGTCGCGGCCGACAGCAATACTTATAATTTCTCGTATTTTCTATTCCTCCAACAAACCATATATAATTCATCCTTAAATTGTTCCTTTGCACAAATCTGAAACAACTCAATTTGGTTGTTTAAAAAATTGCGATATGGTGGTGATTGCCAGTTGAAGAATAGACACCCATTTCTTCGATAGCCGAGTTTACAAAACTACTTGATTGGCTCGTACACTACGTAACTTGCATGGTCACGTCACCAATTTGCCGGTAGTAATACAAATACAACTATAATACATAGTCACATCACTAATTTGCAAATACAAATTCAACTATCACCAATTTTAGTTTCTGATATTTTGGTTGTTCCTGCCTCTTTAGTCTTTATTCAGATACATTATCCATCCTGAAAATATTTCAAATAGTATACTTTTTTCGGGTTTTCAAGTTATGCTTAGCTTCCTGGACAGTACAAGT
This sequence comes from Castanospermum australe, assembly GCA_019955255.1. Taxonomy (NCBI): domain Eukaryota; kingdom Viridiplantae; phylum Streptophyta; class Magnoliopsida; order Fabales; family Fabaceae; genus Castanospermum; species Castanospermum australe. Next base: position 81,147 of record NSJW01000192.1, read on the forward strand.
AAAATTCAATGAACAAAGAATATTACAATTTGACGAATATTCTAAAAAAAGTAATTAAAAAATTCATGAACAAAGCCGTTAACAAGTTTTCATTATCTATATCCTTCAACAAGGAAATGGTTTAAATGTTTTATTGACAAACTGGTAGTATTGCTATTGCATAAGGAAGCATAGACGCTTTATGATATTGCTAATTTACATTCTACCTTTTTTTTTATTTCTTAATTTTTGATGGTTAATTTGGTTATCTCACCTCTGCGTGATCATTTCTTTTGTTTTGTTTTGGGTTTCTCGAACCAAAGCCATGCATTTCCCTACCACGGGTCCTATATGGGCCGTTCCAGGCCGGCCTTTGATCAGCCCGAAATAAATGAGCCCATCTGGCCCGGCCCGTAGAAGAAGACAGCCCCAAAAGGGCTCGTTTTGTCAACAGTTCACGAGTCCCAGCTCGGCAGCTCCCGTTCATCTTCAACCTCAACTTCACAGTGTCTCTCTCATCCTCCTTCCTTTGTCGCCGGTTTCCCTACCGGAGCTCCGCACCGCCCCGTCCGTCTTTGCTGCCGTTCGCGAATCACGAGGCAAGTTTCTCTCTCCGCTGCCCTCCATCTCTCTCACTCTCCATCTTTGATTCTCTCTCCCCCTTTGTCTGTCTTTGACGAAGTATTCCCTGTTTCGATACCTTCCGTCTCGATTTCTCTGTCCACTTCCATCCACTCGCACATTAGCACTGTAAATTTGAATCTGTGTCGTGACTGATTTGGGGTTAGGTTATGATATTCTGAAATTGGGGCTAGGTTGTGGATGCTGTTTCCATTTTTTCTGTTTCTGAATGACTCTGATTTGCAAGACCTGAAATGGTTGTAGTAGAGGCCCTTGCTCATCAGTCAGTATTGCCAATGGAACATATCGAGTTTGAGGGTCTCTCCAAGGCATTTCTTCAACACTGAAATGTGGAAGACTGGATGGATCTTAGCAGTAGGAGGAAGCAGCAACTTTTAGGTTGCCTGGCCAATTTTCTCTTTGATTGGAAATGGTCCAAAATATCTGAGACTCGATTTTTTATTTTTTCTTAGGGTCAATGAGTGTGCCTATATGGTTGCAGTTTGACAAACACCAAGTCACCAACTCTCAGTTGTACCTCAATCCTTTTTAGGTCTGCAAATCTTTTCATCCTCTGCTGAGATCTAAGTAGGTTACTTTTAAGTTTGGCTAACAAGGTATCTCTCTCTTTTAGTGCTTACTCAGCCCATGGTAGTAGCTTGTTACATGATGATCGGTATTATACCAATAATGTCATAGGCATAACACCTTATTTAGAGTTTCAAACTGACCACCAGTCTGTGGGTGATATGCAGAGCTCATGGCCAAAGTAGTCCTTTGTAGCTTGAATAGATGCTGCCAAAACTGACTATCTGATACAGTAGATTTGAGCATTACATGGAGTTTAACTATGTTTTTCATGAAATAGTATGCAACCTGTGCACTAGTATAATCTGTTTTCAGAGAAGCAAAGTGGCCATGCTTGGATAACCTGTTAATTACCACTCAGATGACTGTGTGTCCTTGTGAGGTTGGCAGCCCTGTAATAAAATCCATGGCAATGTCCTGCCAAACCTGTGATAAAATTGGTAGTGGTTGTAACAGCCCTGCTGGTAAGGAGTTGCTGTTCTTGGCCTGCTGGCACAACAGACAATTCTGAACAAACAATTTGATTTGCTGTCTCATTCCGGGCCAGAAGAATTGAGAAGCAATCCTGGCATAAGTTCTGGCAGACCCTGGGTGACCCCCAATTGGAGAGGAGTGAAATTCTTGTAAAATTGTAGGATGAGGGAAGACTTACCTGGAATGACTAATCTGTTTTTCCAGTACAGCAGACCATCCTTGACCCTATAATTAGGTTCAACTGAATTTGTAGTGCTGCCTTGTATGATGTGTTGACACTGAGTTACGTGTTTGCTTTGACATTTAGCTTATGTTATATGAGAAGCATGTTGTCCCATTTTTTCATAATTACTCGATTTTAATATACTTGTTTTGGGAACTGCATCTCTTTTCCATGTGCCCTATCGTTTTATTTTAGTATTTTATATAGATACATATATATATTATTATTATTATAACTTGTGTCAATAATAGTGTATGTTTTACTTTCTTAATACTAGCATCTTGACATACACTACCGGTGTCATTCATCCTTTTATTTTTTATTTAAATAAGAAAAATAATAAAGTTTTAAATTTTTAAATAATTACATAACTACCTGCTTGTCAATCTATTTTTTGTTTTTTATTCTTAATTAAAAGTAAAGGAAAGATGAGAATAACTACCCTATTAATTATAAATAACTTTTAATGTTACCAAAAAAATAAATAAATAACTTCATTGTTTTTAGAATCAAGTTTGTATGGTGGGAAGACACCAATACCAAAGCGAAGTTTTACCATTATATATCAGGCATAAATTACAGGTGACAAGCTGTTGCAGACTTGCAACATTATTAAAAGAAGTTCGAACTAAGTTGTTGAACTCCTTTAGTTATAGGGCACTTTGCTGCTAACTGCTGAATTTTTCTCCCCACTTTCTGTTTAATGCTATGTTTTTCTCCCTTCTGAGCAATGACTTTGTTTACCAAACTTTACATAGCCAGTCCCAAGCCCTGATAAAAGAAGAGGTTTGTGTTGGTAGTCGATGTAAAATTTTGTCGTTTATGACATGGACTAATGTAGATGAATTTTATAATAATTAAATCTTTAAGCATTTATTCTTTCAAAGCCCTTGTTGCCAAGCCACAAGTGTCTACTAATGAAAGCAAGAATATGTAAATGTTATGATTTATTTCTGATTTTCTTTTATGCTTAAATTCATGATTATTTTTCTACACCTGAATTTATGCCAATGATGTGTTATTGTTATAAACTTATAATTTATGAATCTTATTAAATATTTCTCTGTGATCGGAGTACTGTTCACGTTATTTTTGTGGCTTTTATTGCATTTGATTGACAAATCAATCCCAGTTTAGGTTAGTAGGAACGGATACAGAGTTATAAACCATTCATATGGGGGACGTGTTTGCTGCTTGAAGCCCCTGCTTGCATTGAAGCTTTGCTAATATGCACACAAGCACACGTGCGTACAAACATATACACCAAATAAATCAGAAGGAAAACATGTAGCCAACTTAACAATAATTATAGATACCATGTATAAACTGATCAATTAGTTAATTAATGGCTTTATTTTCCAGCCAATGGTCTGTATGGATACTGTTGAGGAGGGGAAGAAGATGGACAAGATAAGCTGATGATTACATTTGCTAATAAAATGATTATATTTTTTTTGACTAAAATAGTAACATTTTATTCCCAAATATCTTCAGCATTTCTTCCATGGTCTGAATTCTGACTATTTTTGTATCTAATTGTCATTACAATTTAACGTGACTTCACCTCGCCCTTGTCTTTTTGTGGCATTTCTTTATCTTGTGTGTTTTTTTAAATGGTGTTTCATAGTCCAATATGTGAAGGGACTGGTAGCGGCTTACCCTTTTGAGATATCGTAACTTTTTTCCTGTTCTTTTCCTTTGTTGTTTGCATTTTTTTCCTTTTCTCTGTTAATGGCCTTCTTTTATCTATTTTTAAGTGTAAAAAATAACAAACTGTAGTAATTTGCATGCTTAAATCTTAAAATTTCAGTTTATTTACATATGGACCTTTGCAGGTGCATCACAGCTTGACTTCTTGTTAGACATCACGAACTGTAGATACAGCTAATACTAAATATGGAGCTGAATACTATTAAAGATGCATTTGACCGTGTCACAAAGAAGCAAGAGTTATCTAGTTCCAAGATTCAGGAAGTGATTGATCAAATTAGACAGGAAATTGAGAGTGCTTTAAACAAGATGCAGCCAGTCAATAATACTGACTCTGAGCTTGATTATAAAGCTGTCCTCAGTGAGCTTAAGACCAACTTACATAATATTACTTCACTTGGCCAAATGGAAGGCACACAGAAGGAGCTAAATGTAGCACTCAGCAAGTATGCAAAGCTTCTTGAGAAATCCTTCAATTCTGATATATCCAAGGCTTGCAGGAACATTGACATTGATATGCACGTGTTAAACCAAATAATTGCCAATCATTTTTATCGTCAGGGCCTTTTTGATATTGGGGACCAATTTCTAAGTGAGGTTGGAGAACCAGAATCTGCTGCCATTATGAAATCTCCCTTCCTGGAAATGTATCAAATACTTGAAGCCTTGAAGAATCAGGACCTGGGGCCAGCCCTCAACTGGGCGGCCACTAATTCTGACAAACTTTCACAAAGTGGATCTGACATTGTGTTGAAACTTCACTCCATTCAATTTGTGAAAATACTTCAAAATGGAAGTAGAGATGAAGCTCTTCAGTATGCTCGAGCTTACCTTTCTCCTTTTGCTTCCAGTCACATGGCAGATATCCAGAAGCTTATGGCCTGTCTTCTGTGGACTGGAAAGCTTGATCGGTCTCCTTACCGTGCATTACTATCCCCAACTAACTGGGACAGGTTGGCTGAGGAACTTAAAAGGCAGTTCTGCAATCTTTTGGGCCAGTCATACAACAGTCCATTGAGTGTGACTGTAGCAGCTGGGGTCCAGGGCTTACCTCCTCTCCTTAAATTTATGAATGTCATGGCAGGGAAGAAGCAGGAATGGCAGTCTATGAATCAGTTGCCCATACCAGTTGAGTTGGACCGTGAATTCCAGTTCCATTCAATTTTTGTTTGTCCTGTCTCAAAGGAACAATCAACCGAGGATAACCCGCCAATGTTGATGTCCTGTGGCCATGTCCTCTGTAAGCAGTCTATCATGAAGATGTCCAAGAATAGCACTAAGGTGTTTAAGTGCCCATATTGTCCCTTTGACGTTGATGCAGCACAGTGCAGGCAATTATATTTCTGATGAAGATGTCCAAGAATAGCACAAGGATGCTCATGGATTATATGAAAGTCTCTCTCTCGTGTCTGTTGAACCATGTGTTGTAGAATAGTTCCGTTGTGAAGCAGAGGCATATGGCGAGTATAAAAAGCCCGTGCCTTGTGATGTGTGTTGCAAACATTTGTTGTAAATAGAAATTCGTTTTAAGTGATATGACCGGCAAGTTCTTCATTAATTAGAAACCTTGTTATGAGGAACAAGGGAGTCACCAGCATTCGTTTGGATAAGCTGTGCTAACCTAAATTGGTTTTTCATTTCCCCCTTCAGACTATGACTGAAGCAATCATGGCGTTAATTTTTAAGAAGTGGAATTCAATGATAGTTTTCATTTTGCTAATTGTGTTGTTTATTCACCTCTTCCACTTTCTAGGGGGGGGGAGGGTATAAACTGTGATATTCAAAGCATCATGATTTCAATGTAAGTGCCTTGACCTGGGCCTGGTAACAGACTGATGGATGTCCCGAAGCTAGTCAAAACAGGTTATGAAAAACAGGTTATGAAGGTAGCGATGAGGTGAATGCAAAAACATACAGGGGAGGATCTCTTAAAACCTGAAATAATGTTGAAATCGACTTCATAAGAGTAGCATCTGAAAACACCATCAAATAGTCCCTCATCTATATGTATGTTAAGTTTCCTTTTGAAAGCTTGACAAACACTTCGTCAATGCAAATGTAGGCCAACTTTTTTCTGGTTTTGGATCTCACAGACTGAACAGGATTTGTCTTCCAAAAGTAAAACCAAATTCGATTATTCGCTCACTAAGTATCCGCCTATCCACACATTTGTTATTTTCATGGACCGTCCTCGTGGTGGAACATTTATGCTTAGAAATCGAAGCAAAGAATGTGACTTTATTGGGATTTACACACTAGAAAATCCTCCTTTGAGATGCACAATTGAAGAGTAGCAAGTAAAGGCAACCACTCATGAGCACCACTTAAAAGGGTTCCAAAAGTGTGCGCAAATTAAGGAATTCCTCAGTATTGCCCCAAAAGTGAAGGAAATAAGCCCCTGGGCCAGCCAAAAGATGAAAATTTATGAATTTCCTGAAGGGGACCTCTCCGAAGGTTAAAAGTTCATTGTCATTCCCTTTTCTCTCTTTCACACAGATTTAGGCTTCGTATCTTGCTAACCACTTTTTCTCTATCTTCCACAAATTTGCTATTAAAGTGGATAACAACGTTCAACTTTGTTGCACATATGAGAGGGGCCTCGTCTCAATCAAACAGAAAACGAATAATGGGCCTACTCTGTTATTCATGAGAGGGGCATTTTTTTTTAAAAAAGGAATATAATCTTTTATATTAGCTCTAAGGAAGAATTAGTAGCTTATGAGCACAGCGAAAACAGAACTAATGATGGGGATGTTGAACAGGTCCATGACAAGGTGAAGGAAGGCTACATTATAATATCAGCTACAGGATTAGATATTTGGTTTGAGATAAGGATGTTGATGTTGAGATACAATTTTTTACCTTGCTCATACTCGAGATAAAGCATACAAAAGTAAATGCCTGGTGGAGCAATGATTGTGTTCATATTAAGAATCCGTGGGTCCAATTATAGAGTCCATTAGGCAGCTCTACTCTAATCAAGTATAGTTGGGGCTGAGCTCTCTTATTGGTGGATGTGGGAGTATAGACGTACAAAAGCACAAAAGTTAAATATAATTAAGAGGTGACAAAGGTTAATTTTCATCTATAGCATTTATTGGTCTTTGATCATGATATCTCTAAAGGTATTATTATGAGATTAACCCCTCAAATATTGTTACGATTAAAAGACTCTTTCAATAAGTGTCTCTTTCAGAGTTTAAACTTTGATCTTTTTTATGAGAATATAGGTCGTTTACTATTACACCTAATACTTATTGATTCATCCATAGTATAGTAAAACATGATTTTTATTCCATTATTGAGTGCTTGCTTGGGATCTGTCTCATAAGCCACAGATCCGGGATCCCAGAAATCGCCCGTCAATTCACCAACATAAATGTCGTTGCTGACAAAATAGCAAAGAGAATGCCATTGATGATTTGATGCACCCTCTTATGATTTGTTTGTGGTGCACTTTGCTCCTTTTCTTCATAAAGGGCTGACACGTGACACTTGCCACAAGCCAAAGGAAAGCAATTCCAGTAGAAGCTAGGGTACATGAATCTAATTACACATGTAAGCAAACTATGAAATGCATCATTTGCATAAAAGAAAAGATTGAAAAGAAAGGAAGAGAACATGCACGCAACTTATTCCTATATTGCCTTGCATTTCAATTTGCAAGAAAGAAAATGAATCCTCTCTTTGAATTTGTCATTAGTGGGGTGGTCTCTCTCCCTCTCATCAGAGAGTTACTAGCTTTCCATAACTTAGCATTTTATAAGTTCTTGTTTGGCACAAGCAAAACCCCTACACTAGCTAGTGCCCTACACATGAAGAGCACTAAGCAAAATCTAGAGGACAAGGTTTTCTTCACCAGAGGTGCAGTTCAATGATAGGATGCAGATGCAGTGTCAGATTACCGAACAAAACCTCACATGCATTGGATTTGGATAGGATTAGGAAAACAGAACCCCTCTTCCTAAATTTTTAAAAGCAAGATCAAACATCAATGCCGCATAAGGCCGAGAAATTCTGAAGGAGTTGGCATTGTCCTTTGTCTTAATCTGAAATTAGACCCACCCTTTTTGCTTTTTTTAACCAACGGGCCATTGTTAGATGGAACAGCTCATGCAAAATTACAAACTGCTAATACTAATTTTTCACATTCTAATTGATTAGACCCAACAACACCACCTATTATTAATAGGAATTCGAGCACAAAGGAGCAAAACTACCGCCCCAATATTCTCAATTTTTTTTATTCTATGCATACCCATTGGATCCATATGATTATTTGTATGCAAAAGTTTTGGGATTTTCGAAAATTATAAAAATGGGAAGGAGCAAAGGACAAGACAGAAGAAACACAACCTCATTGCCCAATCAACTCGTGGGTTCACTCTGCTATGAGCTATCACTCACTATCTGTTCCTTTCCTATGCAGAAAAGGGTCTAGCCGTCTGGTACTGCTTGTCCCCTTCATGGGCCTGTGCCATCTTCATCTTTAGTTTACTAATTTTTTATTTTAATTTTATAAAATATTCTCTATTAAATACTCATAACTTTTTCCTTTATGTACTGCAAGATTATATTTGAAAAAAAACAGAAAATAAAATTACAACTAGAATCTGGCATTCTCAAAGCCGTGTAAATCACTGACTCTGTTCATAGACTTTCTCATAATAGCCACCTTGGCCAGTCTCTCAGCTGCTCTCCAAGCCGATGTCGGCGTAAGCGGCTCCAGCTTCTCCTCAGCGCGATTAGTTCTCTTCCTCTGGTTCTGCAGCATTTGTTGCCTGCGCCGCTGCAGCTCGGCTTGCTCGGCTTCCAACCAGCGCAAGTACTCGTCAGCCGATTTCGGGCTAGACTGCAACAACAGAGCCCGAGCCGAGGAGAGCAAGTGATGAGCTCCTGATAGATCGTTGTGCTCCAGTAGCCGTCTCGACTCGGCTACGGCTCGAGAGAGGACGTGGAGATTCCGGAGACGTTGGATCCTGGGGCCCGATGATCGAACGGTGTGGGGTCGTGGAATGAGCATTGCCCGCTCCGAGGGACATAGAAGTTCTTTAGTGGAAGGGTCCCGGTAGGAGGATCGTACGGACAGAACGTGGTGGGACCCGGCGGCAGCGGCGGGTACTTTCAGCTCCACCAGCAATTCTCTTTCCTCCTCCGCGCACAGATCACCGAGACGGGCGGAACCCGGCCCGAGAGCGGCGGGTCGACCCGCCAGTGAATACACGGCGGCAATATCCACCGGGACGGAGTGGGACACCACCCCTAATTGAAGCCTCAGGTCTTGAGCCACCACGTTTAACAAACCAGTTACGCATTTCGCAAAACGTATCGTCGGGCTGCTCGTGGCCACTGGCACCGCCGTCCTCCGGGAATCTCACCGAGTGGAGGGGAATTTCCATGTGAGAGAAGCGCGTGGAAGACACTAACGAGCATTTCTGATTGGATGAGACGGCGGTGACGCGTTCATCCTGAACGTCCGATAGAAGTATGATGCTGGCGACGGGGTTCTTCTCCCGTCGATCCTCGAGCACTCTCGCTGCTTTCTTCAGCGCGTCGTTCTTCACGGGAGCCGCTTCTCGGCTTTGATGAATAGCTGCCAACGCCTCCACGATTCGACGCGCCGATCTCTGACCACTTCCGGTCATTCTTCGCAGCGGCAACAGCCTCTTGGAGCCCGCAGAGAAGGCAACAATGGAGAGACGATCGGTGGACCCCAGGGAAGAGATCAAAAGTCGCATTGAGTGTTTCATCATCCGAAGCTTTGGGCCGGTTATGCCCCCACCCACGTCGAGCACCGTCACCAAGTCCATCGGGGCCCGCGCCACCTTCTGAGACGGCGGGGCCTTCACCTTTAACACCACAACGTAGGTCTCGTAGCTCCTATTAGCCGCCATAATAGCGGCCTCCGGTGACAAGTACATCTCAAGGCTCCTGATTCTTGACGATGATAAAGGAGGACCAACTGGGTTAACGTTGAACCCTTGGAACTCTACTGGCTCTTCTTCATCTTGGTCTTCTTCGTTTTCGTCGGATTCGGGTATGGGGTTGAAGCGAGTGACGGAAGTGGGAGACATAAGGGGCTCATCGTCGTTGTACACTTTCAAAGTCCTGGTTTTGATGTCTCGGGTGAGGCTGTGTGCTCTGTTTTCGTCTGCGGCCTTCTTGAGCTGCTTTTCGTTGTGGATGGCGAGCACCGGTAATTCTTTCCAGCTCGTGCTGCAGACGGGGCAGATGAGGATTTGCTGCTTCTTGACATGAGCGGCTATGCAAGGGAAGTGAAAGATGTGAGAGCATTCCGCTGTGAAAATTGCTGTTCCCTGACCACTTTTCACGCTATGCATACAGATTCCACATCTACTCTGCACAAATCAAAAAGTGAGAAGACAAAAATGAGAATCATTGAGCATCCGGCAGCAAATTATAGGGATACTTGGAAAGCGAATCGAATGCGCAAAAAGGCAGAGCATAATTTGGTTTACTTTGGATAGCCGTAAGCTGGCTTTGAGAAGCGAGAAGCTTGATGGTGACTTGGGTGAGGAGGGATTGGAGAGCTGAATCAACTTGGGGCTGTTGCGTTTCTTGGGAGTTTTGGCATTACTGCATTGGAGCTTTGGGCTATTGGGAACTGAAGAAGTGGGAGTCGCGGTGGCCACCGATGTCCGGCACCGGAGGCTGGGGTTGGATACCGGCTGAGACTGCGACCGCGGGGTTGATGGGTTGGAGAAAAACGCAAACTTGGAACTAATTTTGGGACTTTGATTGGTATGGTCGCAATGCTGTTGCCTCTCTGTTAATACTTTAGGCTCTTTGTCTTTGGGAATGGATGTACAGAACGCCCTTCTCCACCCAGTAACCATCCTCACACTCTCAACCTCTTTCTGTACCTGTCCTCCGTAAAGGGGTGTTTTTTTTTTTCTGAAGAATTTGATGGTTGGTCGATGGTATTGCAGAGGACAAAAGCCTTTGCGCATGAAGTGATTAGAAAGGGAAAAGAAATGGATTAGATTCAGAGACCCTTTTCATGTTCCTCTTTTCCTTCTTTCTATTTCCATTCCCTACCATCTATTTATCTATGTCTTGGCCTCGGCGTATTTTCTGTATTTCTGTTTCGGGAGCCCCAGAAAAGACCAGCCCAATGGAAAGCCTTTGCTGTTGCTTCCAAATTGAAAATCCTCTCTCTCTCTCTCTCTCTCTCACACACACACACACACACAAGCCTGTAGTATAATAATATCATGACCATGTTAGTAGAACTTAGAAACAACACAGGCTTTTCACATAGTAGATGGGAATATTATTATCCGGGTAAAGTGAAAACTAGTGCTTTGGATTAACACGATAACCGGCAAGTGGAGGTTGCCAACTACAGTAACAAGTCAACGCCCCAGCCCTAGCCCCAGCTTGCTCCTTGTAAATGTGCATCCCTGATTCACTGTCCCATTCCCACATTATGGTCACCGACCCATGCAACAGTGAGGGACTGAGAATCATCTCCATCTCTGGTTTTCCACACATGCACCACACACGCACACAGCTTCATTCATATCATGGTTACTCTGATTCATCCCTTTCGCCTTAATCTTCGTCAGTTTTCCTTTTTCCCACAAAGCAAAAATCCGTATAAGGGATTTTGATCCTCTTTCTTTCCTCTTCGATTTTTATTTATTTTTTCAATTTTATAAGTTAATTTTTTTTTGATTGATTGAAACCTGCATGAATAATGAATCGCTGACGAATTTCAATGAGCTCCGTCTGCACGTACTGTGGTGCAGCATTAAGTAGCTGAGGCTGAGCCAACTTTGATCCCTATCTGGTTCGTTCGTAGTGGGGTCCATTTCGTTGGCGAGTGATATTAATGGCGTGGGAAATTGTGATGTTCGGGACGTAGACCACTCCTTCTCCAGGGAAAGGGTGAAAATGGTCATTCCACTTTTGAGGTCATTAATTACCCATAACAATAATTATTAATTTATGTACTATTACTCATTGAATAGAATAGAATAACGGCCATTTTGGTTGGCCATACCATTTTTTACTTTTTATTTTTCATCGATCCCTAGGAAATCCCAAAACCATACACTGTAGTAATTGACCCATTCCTAACGTTATTAACCCCCCTTTTTTTTTGAAATGAAATAAAAACAATATATTAATAAAATACTTAGCTCTTTCTTATTCACCCACATTAGTATCTTTTTAAGCATCAATGTTAATTGTTTCTAAAATAAGTATTTGTTGTTATTCTTGAATATAAACAACTTATGTCGTTAGAGCCCGTGTGGCAAAAGTTAGTCCAGACTCATATCGTAGAAATTTTGCCAATTGGGACATGTCTTGATGACACAACCATAGAATTTGTCATATTCCTCGCACCTCTCCATTATTCCTTGGGACCAATACATTAAAAAAACAAACTGTCTTTCAAAGAAGTACATTTGAGCTGCCTAGCAACATGGCAATGCGACTATAAGTGAAGGTCAAGCTCAAGCATTTATTTGAAACTCCATTAATGCCATTTGGCAAAGATCTAAATCGAATGTGTAATTCGACCTGATATGAAATGGAATTCCAATGTTCCGATTTGGCCTTGACCAGGAGATGCCTGGTCTATAATCATGAATCGAACACGTGGCTGAGAAATGAGAATGGAAATTAATTGAAGTTGAAGATTATTCACATACGTTATTTCATGATATATAATACACATATAAGTTACATTTTATCTTTTTATTTTATCATTAACCATTATAATTATTTTTTTTAGTAAAATATACTCTTCATTTTAAAAAAATCATATCTATAATATAATATATTTATTGTTTTGCCAAAAATTAAAGTGGAAAACAACGAAGCTATTATTTGTACCTACATAAACATGTTATTGTATGTGCAGGGAGATGTTAAATTATATATATGTAGTTATATGAAATAAATTGATGTGATTTTATAAATAAAAAATAAATCCAATATTTCGATATATGTAAGAGGAGTGTTTATAAGAAAGTAGAATGATTAAAAAACACTTCAATGTGAGATTTACCGGAGCCATGAAGAATTGACACTTCACGAACATAGAACTGTTGGCATCTGTAACTTTCATGTGCTTGAACACATTTTAAGGAAATGCTGACTTGGTTATGCTCATAAAAAGTGAGGTCTAGGAGGGCAAGTCTTTCCTCGCTGCCTAAAGTTGATGCTCAGATTTCCCCTTAAAGTTGTCATCATCATAAAGTATTCTTAGTTTAATCTGAATCCTTTCCATCTTCCCCGTCTTTGCATTCTTCAAGATATCTGATGGTATAGGTATGGTTGTAGTAGAGGCAGGAGTTTTCCCCTTCCCTCTTCTCTGTTTTGCCTCTTTTAGCTCTTATATTGTAATTTGTATCTTTCCAACAGTTATATGTTTTTTTTGGTAATGGTTCGGGGCCACACGGCCCAAAACAAAAACAATTCAGAACCCCTTCAGGTAGTAATCCCCATTCCAACAGTTATATGTTAATAGAACCAACTGATTGATTAATCTGTGTCAGTTGTGGGATTATATTATTTATATTGATTTAATGCTTTTCTGTAAACCAAGAAAGAGATAAAAAAAAAAATCCCAAATAAACATATAAAGGCAAAGAAAACAAAGCAACAAAACGAAAAAGGGAATTCTAACTTACTGGTAAAGGGTTTCGGTGTCACTTAAGTTTTCTTACATAAAATATAATTAATTTAGCTAAGACTTGTTTGGGTCAGCGTTTTCTCCAATGCAAACGAGCATTGGAAAAAGGAAAGTAAAAAAACTTTTGTAAAATACTAATCAACCGTTGTGCAAAGAGTCTCGTGCATTAGAAGAAATCCAATCCAAACATGTAATTAGATGAATGATTAATTGTAACATTTTTTATACATGATTAAATGAGTTGGTTGAATAAATGGTTAATGAATTTATAAATAATAATATATAAATAAGTGATTAATTTAATTTTTATAAAATAGTAGCGAACAAAAAAAAGGGAGACTAATTGGCAAAACAGGATCCCTTTTTTGACATATTAATTCAGTTAATGGTGTGACTTTCTTCAAATGATTCAAAACAAATATCAGTCACGTACCAAAAAAAAAAATCATTCAAAAGTCAAAAGTACTGCGTATGACTTTCAACTTCTTGACCATTGAAGACGGTTTCTTTGTAGTAGGAAAATATTAGACAACTTTTGAAGATATAAAGAGATATAGGTTACGTGCAAAACAGTTGGATAATATATAAATTTATAAAAAGATATTGATATATGATGTTTTTAAAACTTAGAAGTAAATTTCATAATGTTTAAAAAATTGTATTTTCTTAATTATTGTTCATGTTGAGTTACTCTTCAAATAACAAGGTACTACGATATATATATACACCACACACACACACACAAACTTTTACACTTGTAAATTTAAAGTTACGTATTTTAAAAAAGAATACAACAAAATTATAGGACAATATAATAATTATAAAGTTTTAAGAAATACGATAAATGATCTATCGATATGCATTTTTTAACAAATTACATAAAGAAGTGTCAATTATAAATAGCATTTAAAAAAAATGCCCGAGTTTCTACTTAAATAATCTGTTGGATTACGGACATGAGGATAGTTTACTTAATAAATAGCACAAAGCACAAGTAGTATTGGTGCAACAGCAAATTTTTCTGTTTGATTGCTGAAAGCTTTACTTTGAGATGAGAATTTCCATGCAACATTAGTAACTAATTAACTATGTATCAATTAGCACCTATCAGTGTACGCTGTCACTACTATATTTATGTTGTTGTTGGAAAATTTACTCAAATTATGAGTAAGGAATTCATGCTCTCACTCCTCCCATGCTTGATAATATCAAAACACATATATCTTTTTTTTTTTCTTTTGTGATTTCATTTTTTCATCAAATTACCGTTTTTTGTTTATTTTTACCGAGTGATATTACATATCAGCATAATGATTTTCTAATTATTCCAGGAAAAAAAATGGCTCTGTGCTCCGTGTCACTCTTTTTGCTTCTTAAACCAACATCTCTCAATTTATTTCCGATCAAAGGCACTGACTATATATTGTGAGCTGATCACGTGCATTAGAGTGAAAATATGTCGATAACAAAAATTAGCATCATTATTAATGTGTTTCCCTTTCAATTTGAGCCAAGTGATCATTACTTTATATGTATAGTGGAAAAAACTATATTACATGCTTTGTTCAGGAAGTAAAATCGTTCTGATGGGTCGTTGCAGTAAATTTCTTTTCCTTTCTGCACAAGGAAATATAGTGTTTAATTCACTCCCCTTATCCTTTCATTATACATATATGTATGTGTGTGTGTTTGTTCATCCCCTTCTCTCTCGGGTTTGAAAATGGAAAGTAATTAAGGCAGAGTTTGTCGTTGATAAACATTAAACAATTGTTTATTAATTTATGGAATTGTAGCCACAGAGAATCAAAGATGAAGGTTAGGTTTTTTTTTTATGTTTCCTCTACTTCCTGCAAAGTTTGATCCAATCACGGAATAAGAAATTTAAGTGAAGGTATCTTTCATTTCATAAAATATCATCAACATTAAATATATGTTCTGGATAGAACTTTGAGTCTTTGACCAAAAGCTCATCAACCCGCAAAAAAAGAAGTGCTTCACAAACTTGGTACCTCATAATGCTGTGAGAAGGACGTTTGATCGTAATCAACCAGCATGGAGGGTCAGCCATCTTGAGATGTCTTGAATTATTCAATTTTTAAGGACAAAATTGAATGCCTTATTGCTATGAGCTTAGTCCTTTAATAATTGGTATACTTGTGGTAGGCCAAGGCCATCCAAAGCAGCCATGATACTTGCAAGCAGTGCAAGGTATTTCCTTTTTTTTTTTTTTTTTTCCTATGGCGCTTTACTTTGGCCTCATTAATGAAAATTCTGTCTTTTGTTATTTGATTTCTGAAAAAGAAACAAATGGAATCTCATAGAGTAGAATTCCTTTAAAAAGGAAAAGTGTTAAAATCAACCTATGAATTATGTTGCTGAACCAAACCAAAATATATAGTTGTGTTCCCTGTTTGACTGCTTATTGTTTTGTGGGTCTTCGTATCAATGCAACGGAATCCGAAAATCCAATTTCGGATTGAGTTAAAGTTCCTAGTGCAAACTAAACAATAATAACAATCAAAATTAGAAGTTCCAAGAACCGGGTTAAGTAATGATATTTTTAGGTCAGCTTTAGCATATAAACCAAAACTAACTAAGTCAATCATATTAGAATTTAAGTGTGAGTGAAATTTCACATAAGATAAGAATAAACTTAATAAAGAATATATAAGTAAAAAAATTCATAAATCTAATAAATAGACTATGTAAGAAAATAAATAGTATAAAATGTCATAAATTGAACCTAGGTACATATGGATCATACTTACGACAATGCAACTATAATTTAATTAAGAGAAAAACAACAAACTCATAGAAAAATCAAATTATTTAAAAAAAGAAAAAAAAAGGAAGCAGCAGATAAAATTTCCAAGGTGACAAACATTTATAGATTTCAAAAGGTCAAATACTTAAATATTACATTCTAAATCACTTTCCTAACTTTTTAAAGATTGTAAAAGAAAATCAAACCCGTTATAAAATATTAATGGGTCGGAAATGCAAGAAGGCAATAAAAAGGTAAAAAAAACTAATGAAAATTTAAAATTTGAAAATTCGCACAAATATAAAAAAATACACATTATAAAAACAACATTATAAGTTGGATGATTTCTCACTCTATATAAAAGTTAAATGGTAATTTTTATTCTCTTTCAAAATTGAGAGTTATATCAAATAAATAATTGTAATACATATTTACATATTTATATATTATTACTAAACTATTATACTAAAGTATATTTACAAATATTTAAATAAAATTTTAAAAATATTAATAAAAAAATAACAATGACCTAGTTAATTTTGTAACTTTTTTAAAATCTCAAATTATATTAACTCATACAATTAATTTTTGAAGCATCTTTATAAAAAAAAAACCTCCAATTAAGCTTTTCTTCTCTTCCCTTTTTATCATCGAAACATACTTGCAAACTATAATGTCATTAAAATTAATATTTTTCATGCGAACAAAAATAACCGCATTAAAATGGAGCAATAGTTTATTAGTATTTGAATTAAAACTTAATAGTTAGAATTATTATTATTTAAAAAATTGTTGAAATGAAGGCCTTTTACCTTTTACAGCAATCAAAGTACCAACTGTCAAGTAAAGTACCGTACGCTGAACACCCCCAAAAAGTGAAGTACCGTACATTTACCATGTGGCACCAAAGGTTTGGCGCCGTTACTCCAGCAAGCCTCACGGCACGTTAAGTACCATTGGGACATGCACACGCGAGGGACGGCGTTAGTCATTCAACTCCCGCGTTGTTTTTTAACCTCATCAGTCAGCACAGTCAAAATTCGAGTCCGTACTGTTATTATCATCACAACACTCATCAATCATCATCAACGTCACCCAAATTTTCTTCACCTTTAATGTTTTGGAAATTGGAAGAGCAACATAATTCATAAACAATAAATAAAATACAAGAAATTAATGGATTTCCTACCCTCGAAATAAAAGTACAACGGATTGCCTTTCCCATGTACTTCCCCACAAATTTTGAGTAAAGAGTAAAGAAAAATATTATTTAGAATTAATATAAGTAAATAATTGTTTTAAGAGTATAATTATTGAAATAAACAATAGGATTATCTTATTATAAACAGTAATTACTCAATTAAGATTTTTGTTATCAATTTTTAATGAAAATAATCAAATTTTACAACATAATAACTATATTTTTTGCTATAAATATTTTATTATAAAAATTAGTTACTTAAAGAATAATTATGATGCCAAACAAAAAACCGATCCATAAAATTGCACTTCTCAATAACTCTCTCGTCATTACAAGAAAAATAGGATTTAGCAACGGATAAGATATCCTTGACTGATATATTAATTAGCGATGGAATTTGTGATTCAAAGCATCTGAATAATATCAATAATACAGTGACAGAAACTTCTTGAATAAATTTTATGAGTGATTATCTCTTACTAAGCCATTGCAAATTATTTTGGCGTATTAATAAAATGTGTGCAATTTTATTCCCGCTTCCGTTAAAAACTTAGCCATGGATAATATGTCACTAATTACGTATACTAAAATTGCACTTATCAATAATTCTCTCATATATAATAATATTCCATGGTGTAAAGATATGTTAATTAACACACATTTTACATAAGTGCATATTAGATTAACTTACTTTTTTTTTTCTCAAAAATGTCTATAACCAAAATGTTCTAAAATGAACTTTTGACTAAACGTTAATTTTACGTAAAAATTAAAAAAAATTAAATATGTGCTTCATTTGACAAAATTAGACCTTAGCTTGATCCATGCTACATTCCTATAATTTAACTTAATTCATTTAAATTATTTTATGATTTTTTTTTGTATAGTAAAGATATTTTCAAAATAGTTTAAGGACACATTTTCACATTAAGTATTGTGTATTTAAGAAAATTAATTCTTTTAAGTATTAACATAAGGTTTAAACTTGAATAATAAATGTAAGGAGCGCCTCCTTGACCCATCAGGCCAACTCATTTAGTTTTTTTTTTTTTTTTTGAATGATTTAAAGTAGGCATAGTTTACATGCCTAGCAAATATCATTTTCTTATAAGAGAAAAACTTGTAATAATGTAGTTCGGTTTCACGTATGGGACCCCATATAATTTAGAGAGAAAGAAACCACTGGACTGGGGGTGGCTCAAAATGAAGGACAACCGGATCTTAAGGCATATCTTTGCATAATTAATTATATGATATGAATATGATGGTTGATGATCAAAACTTCTCATTTAATTATGGAAGTGTAGTAAGAAACCCTGAATAAATAGTTAAATTCGTTGTGTATCTTCATACCTAATTAAAATTGGCGTGTTGGGTGTGCATTCCTTTTGCACAAGTGACTAGAAGCAAACTCTCCTAATCAGAGTCCCTAATTTTCACAGCAAGATCCCAAACCCACTTTGTTAACTTAAAAATTACAATATAATATTGATTCATTCCAAGTCTGCCTTTGACTATGCACTACATAATTTCATTTTTTTAAAAAGTATTTGGTATTAAAACTAATTGCCACTCAGCATCATATCAAAATGTTTCCAATGTGACCACTACACCTACCTCATCCTCCTTTTGACTTCATAGTGGACAGTTTATTGATATATTCAAACTGGGATCATCTAAGCATTAATTAACAACAATAAAGCAAGAAAATAAAGAAACCCTAAGAGATATTTCAATGCACCTGATATATATGGCATGGACCAATTACACATGCAGGCAATTTGGATAGTGCTGCTTAATCATGAAAAGCAATGTGGCGGTGAGACCACAAAGGTGGGTATCCCATTTTTCAACATTTAACTTGCATACCCTTGGACATGACATGAGTATAGCATTTTTTTTATATTTTAAAAAAAGCCTCCTTGCACATGAAATTTGGACAGCCCCATATGAATATGATTGACCCACAAGGAATTCAAGTTCTTTGAGATGACCAAGATTTTTTTAAAATTCCAAGTTGAGCGCAGTTTATGGCATTGAAATCTTCGCATAGATTTGAATCAATTCTTCTGCTATCAGAGTAAGTAGCATTCTGAGAGGATCATGCATATTGCCACCCCTCAAGGACTTTATGTTGTTTAATTTCTAAGTGACAATTGGGAACCACAAAATCTACATGATAGTTTACTCCACAAAATCTTTATATATTTAGGACATCTGCATAGAAGTGGGACAGATATTAAAGTTCTTTAATTTCCTGTCCCATTCTGTTATAACTTGCTAAAATCATTTTGGCACCATTTGGGAGTGAAAGATTGAATGGATCCCTTCATCCACCCCATGGTGGTGCCGTGCAAGATCCCTCAAGAAACGACAGAGACCAATGATGAGACTGACCAAAATTGCTTGACCTGACATGTCTAAGAGCAGAGAACACATATTCTAATTAACTTAATAATTATGATGAATCAATCGTCTTCTTCCCTTGGCATTTTTATTTTGTTTCCAATTAACAGAGCACATATGATTAGCAGCTAGTCTTTGTTAAATTGCGATTCCTATAAACTGCCACTTAATTATATAACTTAAATTCACATGGACGAGGGGGATAAAGGAATAGGGATCATTAGTTCCACAAATCTAGTGTGCTGAGTGCCAATAATCATTCAAGATTGTGCAGAATGAGAGGCTTCCGGTGAGGATGGTGAATGGTGATTGTGTGGCCACCATAATTGGGGCACATGCCATGACCCATAAAATGCTAGCTAGGATCCCCACCAACCAATTATAATTAATCTCACATAGCATATAATAGAGCACTCCAGCTCCAAGTATATTATCATATACAGCAAGATGAATTATATGTCAAGTATTTGCCTGGCTAAAAGGCAAAACAAGATGTCCCTTGCATCACTTTTCAATAAAACTCAATCATGATCTAGGTTCTTTCTTTTCTTTTACCCTTTTCCCCATTCACTAGGAGATAAAAAGTGAATCATTTATCCAACAGAAAGTCCAAATCAGGTCCCCAGTTTTACAGTATTTCTATGCCAACCCTTTTCAATGAATGTATGGACAAGTTCTGTCCTATAAAAATTCCGGGAGAAAGAGTATATACTAGAATGATGTAAATTAGGAACAGCTTTCTCCATCAGAGTGTACCACAACTGGTTCAATCCCAACGAATTCTGTCACAGAATGTTCACGTCAGATACTTTTCAATCAACCAAGACCAAGGACAGTGTGGGGCTAATTTCTAATTGTGATCACAATTCAGCACAAGTGACATTGACCTGCACCACACATTCCACAAGGGGGTGGTAGCAGAAGAAACACGTGGATTCATTGTTGAAGAACACGAAAGATAGCAGAGAGAGAAACAGAGAGAGAGAGAAACAGAGAGAGAGAGATTTTTAGCCTCGGCTTAATTTACGGTTGGTGTATGAAGTTGTAAGGGGCAATGTGGCAGCCTAGGACACATAACGAAGCATCATCTGGTGTTGATATATGTCCATGTGTGGCTTGATTTTTTATCTGACTCGCTTTATGATCTGATCTAAATATTTTATTGAGAATCCGAGAGAAAGAAAACTTGGAGGATCTAATGCCTTCTTAATTATCATTTTCAATTGTCATCACAAACTAAAACATGTTCTGAGCACTGGTTCAGAGGAAACGCACATTCGGTAAATAAGGGTAGGGAAGATCACAAAATTTCAGCTCCTTGTGTTGATCAGGTTTGCTTTTTTTTTTTTTTTCTTTCGTTTATCTTGTCGTTCGATTACCATGGAAATAAGGCGAGGATTCTAGAACATGATTGAAAGAGATTGATGAAGCAACCTGACAAGTTTCCTTATTGTCTTTTGCACTGTTGCTATTCAGTTCATTAACATAGTTGTCGTTGTCATTTGAAAAATGAACAATGGGCTTGCTATATGACACGCCATGGGACTACATATGCTCATATTTAATGGTGAATTGTTGCTCAGCTATGCACATATATCATGTGAAAGTGACTTGAACGGTAGCTACAAATAACCATTTCAAAACATATGGGGCACTCTAGCTTTCCAGAAAATGAAAAGTAAAAGTCATGGTGATTGGCATTTTTATAATTATAAATAAAAATATATAACTGAAAATAAAAATAAAAATAAATTAAACAGAATTTTCAGTTGATATATTTTCACTTATAATTATAAAATTTGATTTGTTTTTTATTTTTATTTTTAGTTATATGTTTTCATTTATAATTATAAAAATGTCACATTATTTTTATTTTATTTTTTATTTTCAAAATTTTATAAAGAAAATAGTCAAAACAGGTATTTTCTATTTTCATCATTTTTTAACAAAATTTGAAAACCGAAAAAAAAATAAAAACAATATGATATTTTTGTAATTATTAATGAAAACATATCAATTAAAAATGAAAACAGAAAACAAACCAAACACTCTCTAAATTGTTTGACTGCATTGCTCCTTCTGTGACACTTATGTTAGACAAATTATTCAGTTAGAATGAAAATAGGTGTGCTGTGCTTGCTAAGAGACAATGGAAGAACGAAGTGTCCAACAGCTACATTTTCAATTTTCAATGTCTCATTTTCGCTCCTAAAGCCTGCCAAGAACACCCGAATTCAGATCTAGGTTATTAAGAAAATCTTCCCTGCACCTTTCCCTGAGAAAGGGATGATTGGGGGGTGGGGGTGGGAGAAGTTTGAGGTTTGCATTATTATACTTTCAATTTAAGCTCACATTACAGTGACACTTAGCATGAGTTATTCTTCCATGCATGGTTTGTATGAGGATTTTGTTGTTAAAAATAGTTTGTTTCCAACACTCACACAGCCAGAGGACTATCTCTTTCTACAAATGGTGCTGTTATTAAATTATGGTGCTTTTGAATAGATGAAAGGACCAACAAAATCTTGTCTTATTTAAGTCCACCGTATTGACTATTTCAAAAGAGCAACAGGAACATTGATTCCCACTGAATTGGTCACTTTGTATGGCTCTCATTTGCCCCTAATAGCAATTTGTAGGTTCCAAGAGTAGTGAATGTATTTATAATACAAATATACTATTTTTCCAACTCAACCATCTTCAAACTCCTATTATGTGTTGTATAATTGGGAAAAATTACAAGGACTTTGAGTTGAATTTTCCCCCCAGTCACAAACGTCAAAACCTGATAAACCCTTCTTCCTATCTGTTCTTGCCTCAACCTATGGGCTTGCGTGGATGTTCTAACTTAAATGCTTCACATCCTTTTTTTAATCTCCCCTTTAAACGGCTCTCACGCATTTGGTAATCAATTAATTTTTAAAAAAAATTATTTTTTTAAAAGTTTTTTTTAAAAATTTTCAATTATAAACCATTTCAAATATAAAAATAAATTAACCTAAACACACATATAATTGAGTAAAGAGTCTGTCTGTTTGAGCAAGCTTAAAAGAAAACTTGGATTTTACAAGCCCATGCTTGCCCAGAGAGCAAAATAATTTCGATTTCAATAACTACGACCACAATGACCAAAACAAGAAAAAACTGAGCACAAAAATCAACATAACCTTCATGAACGACAGCAAGAACACTATAATAGGTCATACGTTATTCATCATCCACAGATAATGTGCATACGTTCATTTAGGCTTCCTTTTTTTTTTTTTTTTGGTTTTCTCTTAAGAACAAGAAGCAGGTGGTGCTGCACATAACAGGGTTAAATGCACACACCAAGAAACCAGTAGTTGTAATTGTAACTCTGTATCAGGTCAGGGTAAGACTCCAAACAAGAAGAGACACCCAACTACAATGAATCAATAATTGACACCCAACCTCGAGAATACATCTTTTCTCCACTAATTAGGTAATGATTAAAATTAATCCTACCAGCACTACTACTACTTTGCTTTTTAAGATTCTGGATTATATCTCTTTAGACACTACTCCAAAGTCTCCCTTCACTCTCCAAAAAAGGCAAGAGGTGAAAAGTGGGCACCGAGTTTTAACCAAAGCCAGAAACTTCAGCAAGAGAGGTATATGACCAGTTCAAACAGAAGTCTCTAAATTTCTTGCATTCAGAAAACAAGCAAGAATGGTAAAACCTCAAGCATGCTAGAAAGCTGAACCACTAGACATTACAATGAATTGCAATTAACCAAGGAAGACGATGTGTGAAACTTGTTTACTTTATACTTGGAGGAACAAATAGATAGATGTGATCTATTGGTCAATTTGCTGGAAATTAGTCTTAAAAGAAACATTTTGGGCCAAATAATGCAATTATGCACAAACGGGAAATCTGCCCATCCATCAAATCCTTGTCTGTTCACAGCTAGCTCCTTGCCACTTTCGTCAAGCCCTCTTACCCCAAGTAACTCAAACTTCCCGCTTCTGTAAAATCTACCATTTTCCCCACTATTCTACTTTTCATCTTGAAAAGCTATATGCACTAACTAATGTCAAAAGCTATCCTCATCATATGTAAACGTTGTGTTTCCTTCAGAGGCAACGCCATCATATGCCATTTAGCAGCACATGAATAAATTCAAATGAACATTATAATCCATAGTATCTAGAAGAAACAACAAGCCACCATCAGTGTACTTTAATGATTATTTAATGCTTTTGGTTAATAATTAATCCTCCACTAACCTGGGAATAGTTCAAATCCATCATGCATCACTAACAATGCTTAAACTAATAATAGTCATAAAAAAAAGTCTGATAGTATTGACAACCATAAAGTTCAATGTTTCAAAAGAAGCGCAATGATCAAGTTTATATAAATGTATAACTTACAATGCGATGCATTAAAAATTGCTCAAGGAAATCCTGTGATAAAGTAGTAGTGCACCAAATCATTAACTAAATTGTTCAAAGGCAAAGTAACTGTACCAGGAGCAAATTTACAACAGGTAAACATATATCAGTAAATGTAAGATTATTGCTTCCATTACTAGGATCATACTTTAAAACAGAAGATGCACAATTATACATGCACCCAGCTAGTGAAGTTTCACTAAAGTCTAAGCCCTCTTGCACTCATATACGCCAAGCTAAATGAGTTCTACATACAATTCAAGGAATTAGATTAAGCAATTGAACAACATCAAAACAACTGCTTACATTCTGGTCTTAAGAAGAAATTAACAGATTCAACAGATATACTGCATGCATTTAGAGCCAGTAAAGAATTTACACTGGACTGCAACCCTATCATTCAAATAAAGTCAAATTATAAAAAAAATTGACCAACAGAGGAACAGCAATGCAAATACATTAACTTAACATAATTCCCTAATTGTAATATCATCACACAGCCCGGATCAGCTCACTCCTGGACCTCTGTTTTGCAGCAGCAATAGAATCTAGGACCGGACTGCTCTACTTATTTATTTATTTTGAATGTAACAAAGAGATTGAATTTGCTTCAGGCAATACCTGAATTGACATCCAGTTGTGGAGGGAATGGGGGGATTGGCAACGGCCACCCAACCCACAAAACTCTCCTTTAAATTTATTAAAATTTTTGAAATTTTTTTATGTAATAAAATTGATCTTTGGCCTCTCCAAAATAAAATTCCTGGCTCCACCTCGTTGACATCTTTGTGTTTTTCACATTTTGATACTACACTGATTTTTGTAAATGTTCAAAGTCATGAGAATACTCACATTTGACCAGTACATTGATCCCCTAGCTCAAGTTGAGGCTTGCATTGGAAACAAAATAGACACAGAAGACAACAACAATATGTGGATTGAAACAAGAGGATATGACCTAAATGAACTGAATGAACTTGGAATTCGATTAGTATACACATTGCCAGAAAATTTTATATAAGTACATAATCCTCCATTCTCCCATTGCCTGAAAATAATTAATATACTGCATAAGCATTGCATTGCTCTTTCTCCTTGTCGTTCAAGTTAAATGCTACAAAGCTCAGGGTCCAGTGGTCACTAGACATAGTAATTTGGGACAATCCTAATACCTGAGAATACAGAAATAGACATTGCCAGAGGTAAGTTGTTAGATTTACAATTTATGTAATAAAATAATTTAGGCAATGGTTTATTGCAGCACTTGCATCCATGAACCTTTGATTTAACCAAAAAGAAGTTTCGACACTAAACAGATGCTGTTTAATGAAACAAAGTTTGTTTGAAGCATGCCATTCTATATACTATCAAAGAGACTGATGAATAAAAAAGTACACCCAATAAATTGTCTTGAATTGATTTGCTCAATCTTTTTATACTATTTTTTGCATTGGTGATAGTCAAAGGATGATATGCTGTCAGAGAGTTATACCAAACAACATACTCCATGTTTATAGCCATTATCTAAAATGTGCACCACATGACAAATGAAATGTATTCTACTATAGATCTTAATATAAATTACAGTAAGGTGTTCATAAATAAGTTAATGTCATTTATTGGCAAATAAAGATATTCTTATTGAATGAAACTGCTGGATGCTGGTAGGAAATTATTTCATCCTCTATCCAGTTGAATAGGAATCATTGTGAGAAGATATGGGTAATGGATTTTGAGTTCAGCAAGGTAAAATACCAGATTCTTTTCTGACATTAGAAAGATAAATTGATCCAAATGTAATTCTCAATCAGTGACTTCAGAAAATAATTGGAAAACCAAATTTGCAGAAATATCTGACAAGATGCAACCAAATTTATCATATTCTCAAATATTGAAGTAGTAAAGATTAGATTGTGCATTCACATATGCATCTACATTATTTGGAACAATGAAATTGCAATGGCAAGGCTACTCAAACCACCCTTTTCAATTAATTTGAAAAAGAAAACATGTACTCGAAGTTGCTTGTTGTTCATTCACATGTACATTTGTGAAACAAAAACCTAAAAACTATGCTTCTGTTTATTTTTCTTTCCCAATAAAAGAATAATGTATTAAGAGAGGAAAAGGCACAAAACAGGAGGATCAGGAATCTTTCCATATGCTAAAACGAAAACAGCCATAGGGGGGGGGGGGGGGGGATAAAATACATTAGATCAGAGCGGCCAGTCTCTCTGCAAATCTGACCTTGGAACACCATTGAAAAACTCATGAGCAGAAACCCATGAGGAGGCTAAGAAAACAACCCTGTCCCATAAAAAATGTCAACCAAGATAATTATTGTCAAAAATTCTGCAATTAGGCTCCAGCTAAAAACAACAAACTCCAGTGTGCACAGTATCAAAGTGCTTTTTTTTTCTACCTCCAAAACCTTGTATAATGAGTTGAGAAATATTCTTCCAAATTAGGTGGACATATCCAGCACTCTCCAAACAGCCTCCACCCAAGCTGCCAAGCTACCTCACAATGAAAAAGAGGTGGCCATTTGTTTCGGAGCTTTTGGGGCACATGATACACACATTGGGAGTAAGGAGCTTATAATGTCTGCATGTTTGTAACAAGTCATTAGTGTTAGAAACTGGTTGATTCTGTGTTTTTTAATTACCCTTTAAAGTGTTTCTTGCTTTGTAAAGCTCTTCACTATATCTATCACAGTCAAAACCCAATTCTGGTACAAAATGGTCACATCCTGAATCATTAGCATTTCTCATGTTTGAGTAAAACGAGAAAGCCTTGGACGTTCAGTCTAACTCTTTATAGGTGCCCAAGTAGCATGCTGCCTTGGGGCCACTCAAAATCAAAATGTATGGGAATTAATTCCCCCTGTAACCTCAACTATTCTTTTAGAGGTTGTTATGCTACGTGGGAGCTTTGTACTAGAACTGCAACCTCGTAAAACTGAATGCTAATATTGCTCTAGGACATATTTTCTAATTAAGACTAGATATTATCTACAATTTTCACGAGGTTTCTATTTAAGGATGCTTGTTTAGCTACATACTAAGATAAGGTCACATAAATTCCTTTAATATTTGAAATGAACTTGAGTTATATTGGTCCCTGAAAATATGACATCCTTGTAATGTAGTCCCTAATTTAAATTAAGTGTACGATGCAATCTTTAAATTATTTAAACTCATTTCAAAGATTGAATCATATACCTAATTTGAATTAGGATTAAATTGCGAATGATTTACATTTTCACCGGTCAATATGTCATTTTACTCGAATACATTTCAACAGACACCATATGTCAATTCACCAAAATATTATACTACTCCCCTAGGTCGTCTCTTTTGATTGATTTTGAGCACAAGTATTCGTGTTCCGAATGGGAAAATCTAAAAAAAAGTAATGAAGTATGATACAGAACTAGAATTTAAGTTAATTTCAATTATGCCAATCAGCCAACTTACGAACCCAAGAGAAAGAAAAAAAAAAAAAACTATGCAAATGGACAAACAGAATGAAAACGAAAAAAGAAAAGGAAAGGAGACCCAAAAGCGCATAATGTAATAACGCAGAAGACGATAATGCAGAAACACACGAACCTGTAAATGGGCAAGCGAGTAAGCGACACAACCGGTGGAGCTGAACGGATAGTAGCCAAAGGTTGCTGCTTTAGACTTCAGACTTCAGAGGATGTGTATTTGAAACAGGGAAAGTTGAGTTTAGACAGTAAAGTGGCAAATGGCATTCGAGTCTGTAAACACAGATTTTTTTTTACAAATTAAATTCAGGGAACTTTTTTTTTTTTTTAGTCTCTAGGGAACTAACATTTTGCTAACTCAAGGAGAGAAATTTGAACTTGATTCCCCATAGTTAGTGAGAAGTTAATTTATCGCATACGCTATTATTCAAGTAATTATGCAGAAATTTTATTTAACTGTAAGTGAACATACACTAAATGTGAGCAAATAAAATAATTGAAAAAAAATTAAAGTGTGTTAAAAAAAATGGAAAAAAAAACAAAGGGATGTAATTTTTTTTACAAAATTAAATTAAACTCATAATATCTCATATTTTATGAAATAAAAAATAAAAGGAACTTGTTTAAAAAATTTTTGAGTAAAAAAATAAATATACAAAACTGTTCAAGAATTCGGTTTTAGTTTTTTAGTAAGCAAGACATTTCTGATATGAATCCTTTTTTTTAATAATAAAAATTTAAGTCTTCTGAATACAAATATGCGGGTGCCAAATATATGAGAATTTAAAGCTAAAAAAAATTCTTACAACTACTGTCAAGATACTTATTAATGTTTGATACCTATAATTTTTAAGAAACCTGATAGCAAACATAACATAAGCATTGACCTTTGATCACTGAAGAAAGTGTACTCCTATTCTTAATTGACTATTTGAATTCAAATCTTAAATCAATATCTAAAAATATTAATTTTTATAAATTCACTTGTCTGTTTTGAAGAATGTGTCATGATTTAATTTCAATTAACATTAAAGTTGATTTAAAAATATCTGAGAAACTAAAAATTATAAAATAAACAAAAAGCAACAGATCACAAAGACATGGACTACAAGGCTACAATAAGTACTTGTTTAAATTATCTTACTTTACTTACAAAAAATTTATAATCAAAATGTTTTAGAGGGCTTTTCGTTGAAATTTCTTTTAAGCATAAAATATTTTAATCTAAATATATAATAGAAATAAAAATATTCGAATCTTATTTTCCTGTCTCCTTAATACACCTTTCAAGTAATAATAATTTTTTCTTAATTAGAATTTTTTTTTACTTAGATTTGAATCCAAAAATAGAGAAATGTTACCAGACAACTATGCTCCCCTTACTGAGTTAGCTTAAATACAGTGGAAGACAAGCTGCAATTTAATCATCTTTCGTAGGTTAATTAAATACAACTCACTTTCATTTAATTTTGGCACGATATACTCCACACTTATTACCTTCCCAATTTGGCTCACGAGACAACCACTATTGTCAGACACTAAATTATTACCTAAAAACCGGCAATCAGTCATTGGCAGTCTAAGATAATCAATGCAATTCATAAACAAGGGATCACCCAAATCACCTGCATCACGGATACATATTGGGCTCCGTGGGTCCCTAGTCCTACCACAGGAATCATATGGTTGAAAGAGAGCGATGGCCATGAAATAATGCCCTTCAACAGTATAAGGACAGTGGACCCTTAAAAAAAGTGTATAAGGAAAGAAAAACTTGAGGAATGACAAACCAGGTAAGAACCGTATTTTAGCGGTAACAGACATTCAACTCATCCAAATAGGTTCCTATAAAGATTACAGACTCCACATCACAAATACTAATCTTCAAGGTAGCTTCATAAGATATTAAAGTAATAACAGATACAGCAAACACATCAAAGACAAACTCTTCAGGAACTTCAAAACATTGACATCTGAACTGTGTTTCACCAGCAAAACCACGACGATTCAGTCATTTATACCATTCTTTGCATTAAATCTTAAGTAGACAAAAAGCAGTCATCAGGCCCCGGTTACCATCTAACTCCTGCTCTTGGACTTTTCCATGGCCCTGGGAGCTGCGGAGAAAAGAAAAACAATTTCAGTAAACCACGCCGTATTAATTGTAGTTAAAAGAAGGTACAGATTATTATCAGAGTGGCTAATATTCGAATTGACACATTGGCTGACAAGAGAGTGAAGTGACAGAGAGAGAGGCAATCCAAAGTAGTCAATTGCAGACATACATCAGAGGCACTTTCAGTCATTGTTTTAATAGAGTTGCTAACTTAAGGAGGTCTTTCGTATTGTTCCCTTGTGTTAGTAGTTTCATACAAGCAAAACGATCCAACAACATCATACAACACAGCATTGATATACTCAAGGCAATTAGTACCATGTTCTCAAGTAACAAATTCCTTAAAAACTGCACCTATAAATCCAGTATATATAGACCTGCAGAATCTCTAGTTTTTCCACACTAGTTTAATGATTAATCCACTGAAAACCAAGGACAAAAATAATCTAACAATAAAAAAGCACTGCAATTCAAAGGGCGCAAGGAATTTTTGTTCTCAGCCTTATATTATTATTCCTCCATAACATTTAAGGTAATCTTCCATGATATAGCATCTATTTGGCATTTTGTCTAGATTCAATGATCTCATTTAAACACATCAGAATCATAATCTGCTGGATATTAGTCCTTGGACATGGCAACTGCCTCATGTAAAGCAGAAGGTCCCAGTCCATCAATTCATGTGATAGTCTTCTTGTAATAATTATAGTGACGGTAAAATGAATCATCACTGAGAATACATACCTAACCCTATGGCATCAGAACCCTTCATGATTTTGAGCCTTTTGCAAGTGTCAATGAACATCCTGCAACAAAAGTAAAATTGCAGCTGAGAGTGGGATGCAAACTGAGCAAAGTGAAAAATTCATTCCATCAGTCATCCAGTTGCCATTTTCTTGGTATAACGAGTAAGTGACTATACTTTGCAACAATACTTGATGCCTAGGTAATACAACCGCATTAACACATGCCAATAGGAAACATAACTGAACTAAACTTAAAATCCTATTCAACAGCAAAATGGCAGCCATGATCAAGTTTTTAGTCTGAAACTATTAAACTAGTCTATAGCATACATCAAACTTTTATACTCACAACGGCATATCAAATCGCCAAGAGAAAAAACAAAAAGTTGCAAACTTTAAAAATTTCTAAATGCACTTCAGTACATTGTAACCCTATTCATTTTTTAAATCTGTTGATTTAGCATGAAAATTCAAAGTTTGATTAAAAACTAGACCAATATATGGTGCATGCTAAATGTCTGAATTTCTGACTATTCTTTCCTTTCCGAAAAGGACAACTTTCTGGTTACTTTTTCATGCGAGTTGTCAATCACTTAGATGAGCTGCAATGTACATCATTTTATGCATCAGATCAGTCAAAACAGATATTTCACTAGTAAACTGTTGTTAACATCAATTCTCTGTTCTCATGGAACCCTTGCACGTGAAGCATGTAAGAGGCTGCCATTTTATTCAAATTACAAACTATTCTGTATCCTCATAACATTCTCTAGTCTTTTTTTGTATTTTAATTAGAATAATTTGCTTGAATTAGAAAAAATTAAAACAGAAATGCAGTCGTAAATCATTCTTGTACTTAACTTCTTGTGATTTTATTTTTGAATTGAACTATGTAAGCCAGGTGCTTACCCTTCTACGCAAATTACATAACATCTGGCAAAATTCAGGAATTACTAATAAAACGATACCTCCTTGGACTTATGGTAGTACTTAAAAAATAAAATTTAATATCAGTAGCAATGCTGCATGGGTTGAACA
The DNA here is from genome assembly GCA_019955255.1 of Castanospermum australe. Taxonomy (NCBI): domain Eukaryota; kingdom Viridiplantae; phylum Streptophyta; class Magnoliopsida; order Fabales; family Fabaceae; genus Castanospermum; species Castanospermum australe. Next base: position 112,589 of record NSJW01000192.1, read on the forward strand.
AGCTTGTGTTTGATCACTAGAACAGAGTTCAAGGAACAAAAACAAGCTATTCTGATTTACTGACATTGGGAATAACAAAATATTTTAGCAATTAATCTAGTAAACTACAAACAGGCCTGGGACTCACGCTAATATACACATGGGGAATGCATTGATGTCCTCATATGAATGATTACAAGTTTATAACTTTAAAGGTTATACATTTGCTAAAGCACCTTGCCCTATCGTCTCAGAAACAAATATAATTACTACTGTCTGAAGAAAAATTATAATAAGAAGATAACGATAGATGAAGCACAGAGGGTTCAAAAAACTTACTCCCACGGTACATCCCCTACAAGCATCCAGTCACCATCTTTATCTTCATAAGTGAGTACATATTCTGAACCATGCAGAAGGTCCCTCAGCTTGCTCTCACTTAACATTTCTCTTCCTGGAACTCCATGGGAACCACACCGACCTGATATTGTACGAAAGTGTAGAAAATCCATGCTAAGGGTACATTTCAGAATGAGAGTAGAAACAATGAATTTGATTAAAAGACAAATCATTAGTAAAAACCAATTTTACTGCTAAACTAAATTAGAATTGCAACAGCTCACCTAGGGTAAAACAGCTGAACATCTTCTCAAGGGCAGAAGATAGTTCCTGGTATGTCGTATAACTTCTTAGATCTACCTTCCTAAGATAGGGAGCACATCATGCTGACCTTCACAAAGAGAGCGGCAGGACCTGGTTTTCCATCTACTTCATCGTTGTTCTTTGAAGTGGTGGCCAATGAGTTTTTCCTAAATGATCTTATAGGAGGCCAACCAACAACCTGTGCCCTGTTGCATATGAGAACTTATGAGCATAAAAGAAATACAAAGAGAATCCCTTTAAAGGTCTTTGTCCAATTTCTAGTTTCTGTTGAAAATTATGGCTCCTTGATCTGGCAGGTTTTACTTACTTAGAAGCCGGTGCACTGCCACCGATAGAAGCACCTGTATGGTTATGACCAGTTCCACTAGCTGCACAAGGCCGTTCTTGCAACACCTTGGTTGGCATTTCTTTCATTGTGGTCAGCTGAGCTCCAGAAGGTCTAGGTGATAGTAATACGTTTATCCCTGCATTATTAGGAAACTTACCCTGCACCACAGGCTTTGGGGAATCAGACTCAGAAGCAGCATGAAACATCCACTTCCCCTCATTATATGGAGAACTTTTCACCTCAGGGAACCCATCCATGGCATCAGCGAAACCTCTTTTGTTGCCCGAAACCACAATTTTCTGGGACAATGAGCAGATTCCATCTTTTGTAGGAAGTAAAGGGAACAGTGGCTTCTCATCAAGTTTTGATGAACTCAATAAGTAATGATCCGCATCCCTTTCAGGCGATTGGGATCCAGGAAGACCCAGCCTCAACTCTGTAGCCTTCAAATTCAGGTTCGCCTTTTCCTCATCAGACAAGCTTGGGACAGTAGAACTGTCCACTGATGAGCAATCTGAGAATCCTAGGTAATTGCGTTCTTTCAATCCAGCCCCATTTTGGGAGAAAGAGTCCAAGGATTGTGAAGATGCAGATGCTACCGTCGAGACTTTGCTCTGCCCTTCCTCCTCAGTAACCAGAACTGGTGGAGACATCAGACTCCAAATACACAAACTGCCACACACAAAACCATAAAACCAAAGTTCACTCACATATTTCCAGAAAGAAATTTTATGCTGATAACAAAATCAACAAAAGACGCAGAAAAATGAGTTCCAGGCTTCCATTTGACCAGAAAGGAGAGCTATAATCGGGTTTGCAAATATTAAAAAGATTAAGCAGGACTAATAAGGAGGCATTCAAACTGACTAAGGCCCCAATCACAATGATCACGCCACAGGTAGGTAATCTAAACAGCAATGAACCGTCGAATAGCGTTGCAGAGTGCGAACAACATGCCTGTGTTATCTTTGCCGTCATGCAATTGCAGAGTTAAAACGCAAACATAAATAATCATTCCAGAATTAGAATATCACAAACAACCCTGTCATTAACTGAGGAATTATCCTCACACAAAAAAATTTGAGGCCCCCTAACTATCCGTCATAACTCATTACTGGAGATGCATGCCAGCCCAAAGGGCGAAGATGAAGAAGAGGCCATGAAAATCAAGTAATCATGTGTGTGTGTGGTGTGTGTGTGTGTATACACATATATATATTTAAGTACATTGAACCATTTATCAGGTGGGTGCTAATCCGCAGATTAGAGGAAGACAAAATAAGCTCGAAATTGCAGCCAACCCAACACCATGCAGTACGGTAATTTCCTCGTTGGGATTCTATTCACTTGCTTCATGCGCTCAGTTTTCTCCGCCAACCAAAAAAAATAAAGAATGCAAACTGCAAGATTGAATCCGCTGCAGCTCAATAGATCCACACACACCCAAACCAACCCTTGCCCAGAAATTTTTTTAAAGAAAAAGAAAGAAAAAGCCAAAGCCTTTGGCTATGAGTAGATGCGAAAAAACCAAAAGAAAAAGTGCAACTACTAAGATTCCGCTAAACCAACAAACGGCGCACATTCTACCTGAAAATGGCAAGGCAAAGAGCGAACAGAAACACGAAGAGAATCATAGAAAAGATATTCGAAAAAATTGAAGCAAACAAAAAAAAAACGGAAGGAGCAATTAGCAGTAGCAGAAGAAGATTTGAAGCACGCACCTAAGGAAGCAAGCTTTGGTAGATCAGACAGAGAAGAAAACCAATTATTCTTCAGGAACTTTTACAGGAAAATGCAAAACCAGGAAAGCGAAGCTAAAAGCAGAGATAGAGAGAAAAGCTCATGGCCCTTCCATTAAGCAGAAAGCAACAAAACAAAAGCTTTAGGCTGTGCTTTGCTGTGCTGGGCTGCAGAGTGCTGAGAGAGAAACTCAAATGAACGAAAACAGAAACATGAACTAGAACGCAACAAAAAGCGGATAGGGGCAAAACGGAAAATAAACCGAGAAGGTGATGTCGTATGTATACATAATTTAGGACCGGGGAATCGCATCGGACGGCTGTGATCGAGAAGGAGTAATCAAAACCGTCCATTCTCCTTCCTTGCGGAGACACAGAAATAAATATCTTGTCGCTGTTAACAGGTGTTATGAATAATTAATGAGTCTCACCCTTTCCCTTTTTCTTTATTCCTTTAAATATGTACTGTTGTGTACACAACACATACATAGTTACATAAAAGACGGTTTCTGGTCCTGGTTCTCTAGTTTATAGTTTAAAATGTCGCGTTTGCCCTTTTGTGTCAAATGGCATGTGTGCCCTTGAAATTTGTTTAGTTTGAAATGTATGTTTCTTATTTTTACATTAAATATGATATAAACTTATTTTTAACTAAAATTAAATTTATAAAATTTAGTTTAAATGCACACTTTATTAAAAATAAAAAGAGAATTAGAAATTAAGATAAGTGTCTAAATGTGAGGTTTTAAAAAAATGGAATAAATGTAACAAACCATTATGATTTTTGGGAGAAGATAATATTGCAGGTTATGGATCAGTGTTACAATTACCATGACAATGATAAACTATTATTATTAAGTGTCACCTGAATTAAGATTTCTGAACGTTAATCTATTTAATTTTTAGTATGTCGTTTTTTGGTATGGGCATTGAACGTCTGGCATCGCATGATTGCATTTAGTTATTTTTACGCATTTTTAACATGTTTATGCAATATTCATCCGAGATGACATTATTGCTAATAAATTATTTGCCCAAGTAGAATTAGGGAGGGGAAAAAAGAACAAAGAAAACGTTGAGAAAGATCCCTTTGGGAGGGGTACCTGGCAAGTCTCATTTTCACTATCCCTGTAATTTTCTTGGACGTCCATTTTGCTCAAAATGTCATGATCGCCAGTCGGTATTTGTTTGATGTTGACACGGAAAAGGGTTATACAACTCGCACGCAACGGAGTCAATTAAGGCTCTACCCGTATCCTTTTGATAAGATGCAAATAAGGTCAATTCAACGCACCCGCAGAGGACTCCTGTTAATATTTGTCTTTCTGCAGAGCGAAAAGAGGGCTTTGGGGGGTGCCCTCCTGGGCGAGGACCATGGAGCAACCAGGCCAAGACACAGCAGCAGAGCGTTTACCGACATGAATGATTACTGCAGGGGGGAATCAGAGCACAATCTTCTGTCATATACACAATATATCAGATCTTTGCCTCTGCTCCTTAATCAGTCAACCATGGCAAATGAAAAGGGTATTGAATTCGGGGGTCACTCCAATTTCCATCCCTTCAAACAATATCAGATGAAAAAGTTTCTAGTGGACTGAGAAGATCTGAAACTTACCATGAAATTAAAGTTTCATCCAAAGACAGAAAAGAAAGAATATGAGCATTTCCTGACAAATGAATTTTGGGAATGTGTATCTGATCTAATATGTAATACAGCGAATTATAAAGATAAATATATATACGTTTCCTTATATGATATATCATTACCTTACACCACATGTTGTTTGAGTGAGGTTATAATTAGGGTTAGGGAGTCAAACATTATTAAATGAAGTTAGTGGGAGGCAGGGAGGGGGCGAGAGAGACGGGAAAGGCGACGAAAAGGATAGTGGAGTGAAGGGTGGGTGGCAGGCAAGGCAAAAAGGAAATGAATGGAACGGAAGAGAGAGAGAGAGAGAGAGAGAGAGAGAGAGAGAGAGAGAGAGAGAGAGAGAGATTGGGAGACAAGAAAGCGGCAAGGGAAGTGGCTTTGCCGGGTGGTGAGCAGAGCAGGACAGGTATGTGGCAACCTCCTCCACCCTCATCCCTATCTTTTTTTTTTTCCATCATTACCCCTCTTCTCTTTTTCTTTCTTTTTCTCCTCTTCATTTTTTCAGCACGCTGCTTCCCATCCATCCACAATACTCTTTTCGCCTTACGTCACTCGTCACTAATTTAATTTAAAGTCCTAATCATATCCGTCTTTTTTTTTCTTTTTTTCTTTTTGCTCTAAGAAGGCTCTAGAAACCTAAGAGAGAATGAGGAATGAGATTTGGAGAATCGCACGCAGCATACTCCTGGTTATGACCAGGAGAAGTACCGTGTGAGCTGAGGCTCACTGGTAATTATCCGTCTTTATTCGCGTCGTGTGAAGTGGCTAGTCAATAAAGTTCAATGTTCGTAATACACTTTAAAGAATTAGGAGAAGATTTGAATTGTCATTAGTTAGACTTTGATTCGTATAATATTTTTAAAACATTGGTTTTTTTTATTCTTTTTTGTGAAAATTTATTTGTTTTTAATTCTATATAATGATGTGGATTACGTATGGACATATAGGTACCTGATTTGTACACCTATTTCGAGTTTGTGTTTCAATATTCTTATTCATATATGTTTTTTCAATTTTTTTTAAATAAAAAATATTAATTATTAATAAAAAATAAAAAAAATAAATTTTAATAATATAATAAATAATATATATATTTTATATATATATATATATATATATATATATTATTATCTCAACTATTATTTTTTTTATTAATGATTATTACTATTAACTTTATCTTATAAAATAAAATCTTCATTTTAAAAAAATTTGAATCTTTAGCGGTGTATTTTATTTTTAATTGTTTATTTAGATTGAATGTGTGTATAAATGGTGCAAAGTGTTATTAATTTACCTGAACAACCGAGTAAATTTAAAAATTATTAAAATGTTATTTTTATTCTAGTTATAATATGAATTTTTCTATTTTACATATAATAAAATTTGAATGAAAATAATATTTTCAGATTTATATTAAGTACTATTTTTAGATTATTCAGGTAAGTTTTCAGGTGAGTGTAAATAAAAATAATTTGAGTTCAGATATATGTGATGTAATAACGTAAAATTTTCTTCAAATTTATTTTATTTATATTTTTATAATAAATATATAATAATATTTTTATATAATTAAAAGTTAATTATATATAAATGTATACATAATTCATTAAATAAGTAATAATTTTAGCTGTTGAATTATTATTAAAAAGGAATAAAAGTACATACTTAAATTAGAGAACTTTATGTTGAAAACGACTATTTTATGTACGACGTTACAGCAACTGTACTATGTTTGTTTGTATGTGAAAGGGCATTAACTGCCAAAAAAGAAGACCAATTAAATTAAAGCGCATATTATTATCTTAAGCAAAACGTTCTGATTATTTTATCCATGACAGTAAATTATAATTTAAAAATTTTGTTAACTTACTGCAAGTCTAAAATATGTTTCAAAATTCAGCATATATTCACTGGTTGAAAGGATTAGTTTAAGGGAAAAAAAAAAGGGGCGAATTTCATATTTAAAAATATTGAAAAAGTATACAATTTAGAATCTGAATTAACACTGATTCAAAATAATAAAATATATAATCAGAGTTAACTAATTTAATTGATTTTTTTATTTATAATAATTATATAATTAAATTTAAATTTAATAATTTTTTAATAAATAATCTATATTTTTATTATAAATCTTCTTTAAAATTAATATTTTATCCTGATGTTAAAATAAGGAAAGCCACACTCCACTTTAAGTTTTCTTCAAAACAAAAAAATAGTGAAATACAAGCGGGGTGCAATTAATAAAATATACTTTACTCAGCATGCAATTATAACCAAGTTGAAAGTATTCTCTTTTTTTCTTTTTTTTTTATTAATCCCAGCAAGAAAGAACAGAAAGTGCTTGCAACAGTAATCACTCGAAGTTTGAGTCCGCTATCATAACTAATCCTTCTCATTTAGTATTTATTGTGGGGTGGCGGGAGGGAAGGATTAATATTATGATAAATTTAAGAATGAATTTCATCTTATTCACGTTAAAAAACTAGTTAAGCTATTTTAATTAATAATAATAGTTTAATATATAAATTGAATTAGGAAGCACACTTTTATCTTTGAATTGTATTTTTATTTTTTAGTTATATTTTAATCTTATTGTAACGAAATTACAAAATAAAAGTAGATTTGTTAATTTAATTATTCTGTATAAAAATGATATAGTCACATATTTGACTATGCATGACAATAGAAAGAATAGGAGCAGGTTTTTGTTGAACCTGACTCGACATCCCTCAAAATAACATATAATTTATTTTTGTTCATTTCGTAGGTTTTGATGATCAAATTTTGAATTTGTTTTTATAAAAATATTAAAAATTTATACTTTATTTATCTCATTATGTGTTTATAAATATTTTAAATAAATTTATATTATAATCAATCATAATAATATAAATCAATCATATTTTCATATAAATTTAAAAAATATTTAATTAAATATATTTTTATTAATTTTATTCATAATTTAAAAAATAAATTAATATAATAATCTCTAAATTAAAATATATTTTAAATATAAATAAAGAATAAAAGACGAAATAAAACATAATAGGGTGGATTGACTCTAAATCCACACCAACCTAATCTCACACACACAAACAATCTTAACCTGCCTTAAGTCCTACGAGTGTGAGTTTAAAACTCGGGACGAGATGGATTGGGTATCCATCGAGGAAGTTGAAATTGCCAAGGCTAATAGATGGCTTGTTGTGATTGAATTAACGAACGAAGTTGGTATTGATATGGTTGACAAGGGGTAACGTTACGGTCGTGGACAGCACTATATTTGATTAGTGAATCAAATAACCTAAGAATGGAATGCCAATACATTTATTGATATAATTTAATTAATAATTTGATATATAATAACAAATAAATAAATAAAAATAAATTAGAGGTTTCTGGATGGGTTAAGAGGCAGGCACAGGTTTTGCGGGGCTGCGCCACGACACAGGGGCCCAGTGCCGGAAGTGGAACGAAAACGTCCGCTTTTGGCGCTACCCTTTTCTCGAATTAATTTATAAAACTTTGATGAAACAAAAAGCAAAAAAGAGCAAGAGGATGATAGGGCACGTGGGTGGCTGGTGACTGACACGGAAAGCTACCACGCAATAAGGTCAAACTCAGTGAAAGTGAAAGAGAAGGCAGCGACAGCGAGCGAACGGAAGCGGTGGGGCCCATCCTAATTCCTAGACGAGGCTCACGTGTGAGGAGGGCGTAAGTGGGTAGGTTTTGTGTGTGCACCACTCTATCTATCTCTGCGGAGTCAGATTGGGGGCCTCCTGAGCGTTTTGTTTGTTTTGGTCAGGTGTGCCCCCACCCTATATCCCTGTGCTCAACATGACACGGCAACGTGGATGTCAAACTCAAGACCACTGATGATGTGATCATGACACGAGTCTGATCTGGTACACTTATTTAAACCAGATCCTCTTCATTTCCGAGTCTTCATCTCGTTTCCTCCATGAATCTTACCTATGTATCTTGATTGATATTTATATTTATCCTGTGTGTTCGGCCTGATCCAAACCCCAGGGCAAAAAAGCCCGTTAAAATAAATATGAGGCGGTTTTAAGTAACAATAGTATCCTAAGGTATTGAAGAAGACAAAGTTACTCGTTTTCTTATTCGGATGCTTGAGTTCCAAAAAATAACGACGATTTATCTTTTCCTTATTTTGAGATTTAAAGTTGTATAACAGTTAATTTTTTTTATTCAATTTCAAAGACATTTTTCCATGCTTGCCTCTCAATTTCAATAGAAAGAAGATAATGAGAGCAATTAATTATTAGGAACCAATCCACCTTTTCCCCCTTTCCTAAAGATTAGAGTCACTTTTTTCTTCTTTTTTTCCCACCTCCTCATATCTCTCTTCCAAACATATTATTAAAATTTTCAATCTATGTTGCTTCAAGGTCTTAAATTCTTTTTTGATAGGATATGTTGTCTGGCTTTTAGTGATTTTTTTTTCAATGGTGTGAATTTATTAATGCACTAAAAGTGAATTAATGAAGAGAGGTTTGAATAATTTGTAAAAAGTAATAATTTCAAATGTTGTTATTAACTTATTATATAAAAAAAATGAGTGTGAATTCAAAATAAATTTAGTATGTATTATACTAGTTTAATCTTATACTCTTTTACAGACATTGTCATACGGTGATCATGAGTATGTATTATTTTCTGATTTTAATCCAAATTTCAATTCACACAATGTTCTACCTTAACCTATTAAACAAAATATCGAACAAGTAAAAGGAATCGCTTTATATTTTTAATTATTTTTTATTCATTTTATGCTAAAGATGTGCTGTTTGCTTACCTGCGTTAATTTGTTCATTATTTATATTATATATGAAGATTATGAATTACAAAAACTTTTGCTTATCTAAAACACCTTTATTCTTAACAATAACTATTATATTTATTTTCCTAATTATTGGAATATTTTTACGGCATTTTTAAAAGTTTTATAACTGTAATATAACCTTACTTCATTTCATTTTAAGTTGATAGAAAATATATATTTTAAGTTTTCCTACTAAATTTCTAATAATAATTAATATACATTTTCTAATTATTAAATTTGTAATTGGGATTTTTTTTTTGAAAAATATTGATTTGTAATTCTAAAACATAATAATTTATAATTAAAATTTTTGTATATAAAATAATAGACCAAAAACAACGCATAAAAAATTTCAAACTACACAAATGGATCCATCGGTGAAGTATAAAAAAAGGCTGGGAACTTTGGGTCTCTTTTTTTGTTCTTCAGCTTTTTTTTTGGTCATGGGAACTTTGGGTCTGAATGGTTAACTAATTTCCCGGCCAAGTTGTGGGTTACATCTTGAAAGCCATTTGATGAAAAAGCCCACTTGCATCGCTATAGTTATGCTCATCTGAGCAACTGAAAAAAAAAAAAGTAGGCCAACATTACGACCTCCCAAAAACAAAAAAAAGAAAATACCAACATCTTTCTTTTTTTTTTTTAGGTCTATAACACCAACATCTTGTTGGATTCATGACAAGGGGAAAGAATTTAGAATTATTAGCTATGTGAGCATCTAAGTTCAAACATGGAAGAAATTTAAGCATCTTGAATATCTGAATAAAATGTCTATGTTTTTTCGGTAAGTAAACGGGTCGGAGACCCATAATGACATGCAAGTTAGAGACGACTATAGCCATTTTCGATGTCATTGAACTAAAATACTTATTGTATACTTGAGCAACATGGTTAACATGGAAATTCTACATATCAATACGTTTTATATCCAAACACCACATACCCTCACCAATTTAGGTACTTCAACATCCAAGATATTTATGTGTACCAAGCGTCCCTAATAATAATACAGAGTCTTAAAAGCTCCTGGCTCTCGAGTTTTTTTTTTTTAAATATGTAATTACAGCATGAAAATTTAAATTTATGACATTTTACAAATTACTAAAATCATTTATCACTAATTCACTCCTAGTGATCTTGTGACTCCGGAATTTGTTTATGACTTTACCTACTCATTTTTAACTGTTTAAGTTTTAAGTTTTAACTACATCAGGTTCAGGAATGTTGACCTAGATAGTTGCTTCCCACATCATAAATTATACCTAAATATTGTTGTTAAAAACTTACTCCATATTTAATGGCAGAGCTTTCCCATTAATTTATATTAATTAATTAATAAAAAAGAAATATGATTCTAATGAAAGAATAGTTGTAAATTTTGAGCCGGTTGAATTGAAAAATTAATGACTCGGCCTCATGGTAAGTCCGATTGAATGCGCTAGTCTTTCTTTTTTCAAACTCGGTGAAGTGGGCAAAATGAGTGGTTTGAATAGAGTAAAACTGACTAATTTTCTATAAAATCAAGAAAACAACTAGTTTTTGAAATTTTCCTTTTATTCTGACTGATTGTTTGAACCGGAGGAAGGGTCGAACCAAGTTCCATAATTTTACAGCCATCATTGAAAGCATGCAACTTTTGTGAATGGGGCATAAAAGTCGCAAACTTTGCATTAATATATATGCAATGGAAGATAAGTTTTATAAATTTGCAAGATGGATCATTCACATAGCCATAATATTAATTGGATGAAAAGCGAAAACACGTCGATTTCCTAATCTTATATCTTGATCAAATCAGCGAGCAGGACTCAGAAAAATAAAAGGGGGTTTGTCATCAATATATAATAATTTAATTTCAGTTGTAGGTATAATAATTTAATTACAAGTGCCTATTTATAAGTGCTTATTTTATAATTGAGGTAAGGGTAGTAGGATGAAGTGGGAAGTATCATATGCCGCTTTGATTCTATGGATTGGAGAGGGCACCACTGCAAGGGTCCCAATCAGCAAAAGATACATCATCACCATCGTAGTAAGTGATCACCAACGCTTTTCACAAATGCATTTGCGTGCACATTGCGAGACAGAGCAGAGATCTCGGATAGATGCTCATTTCCAAATTATTTAGCTATGAGTCCAAAAAGTACTACATAAATTGTCACCTTCTTCAGTTTGTGCTCAATGGTCCCCCAATCCTACTATGAAATAGAAATAGAGATAGAAATTTTCTCGCAGAAGTTACAGAGGTCAGAGGATAAGAAAGATCCATGGGCATGGGAAGATTTCAGGGACTTCAGTGCATCTACAATTCCACATTAAGAACTCACTCATCGCTTACGAAGCAAAAGTACTATATATCATTGATGGTACTGTTATTGTCCTACTCTCTAGCAAAGCAAAACCAACATATACTTGGTCCAGCTAGTGCTCCAGCGTGGATAAGACCGATCACTTTTCCTGTCATGTACATTTATTAAATTGCACCTAGGCATTACTAAGCTTATCTGCTATGCTCTATTATATAAAAAATAAATAATATAATATAATTAATATTATTTATATTTAAAATAAAATATTAAATAATAATTTATTTAATTAAAATAATTTTATTTAATTTTAACTGTATAAAATAAAATAATTTAATTTTTATTTATTATATAATAAAATTAAATAAAATTATTTTAATTAAATATTATGCTATCTAATATCTTACTTAAATATTATATAAAAAATAATATTAATTATGTTATATTAATCATCGCTTATATAATATATCAACATAGCCTAAATGTATACATTTGTAATATATACATACATTGGCTCATTGTTCTTAATATAGATAGAGAAAGAGAAATTAATGATAATGTAATTTACGTATATAATTAAAGCAACTCGACCATTGTATTAGCCTGGAGATTAATCAAGATATTAATGTGGCACGTAAATTTAGAAGAGAAGTTAAATTTTATTCTCCATTCTTAGGCGGCTAAAAGGGTTTAATTTTTGAATTTATTTTTTTAGGAGTCCCTTTAAACGATTTTAAGGACACACATTTACGTTAGCCTGATATATATAAAAAAAATTAATTCAATTAAATACTAATCCAAAATTCAAACTTGTAAACAAATTATGAAAGTAGGTTTTCTTAATTTGGTTGAAATCAACATACAAGGCAAGTTACGATTCCACATAGCATTGTCTTCCATGGTTTTATACAAGGATTTCTCTACAACTTTTTTAAGCAATATGGGATTTGGAATATAACACAAATACACACAAGAAACCCACAAATACTAAATTTCTTGTCTTTGGTTGATTAAGTTGATGACTGTCCCCTGGCAATGTCTTCGCAACTTGCAAATGCAAATCTAGTTTTATTTCTTTTTCCATTTTTCTGTGCAGCTAAACACTTAATTCTAAGGATTAATCATTTGCACTGCGAAACTATGGGAACCAATGCTTGTGGCCTTGTGGGTACTAAATAAGTAAAAATAAAAATAAAAAATAAAAAAAGAAGCAAGCAAAAGCATTTAAAAGAAAAGTATTTGACAAAAGGTTCAAAGCTTGATTCTCAGTCACACGCACTTGCAAATTTGTTGTTAATTGACTCCAGGGAAAAAGAAAACGCACATTGACGAATGACTATAAATCACAAAATTAGGACCATGGGAAGATATTTATGGTGGGACTTCCCCAAAGTCCACATATTGCCACACACAGAAAATTCCTCAAGATATCAAAGATAAAATCAACTAGAAGTGAGTTGGGAAGGAAGCCAACAGTAATGATAGATAAGACTCATATAAGAAGATTGAGAAGGGGGAAAAAACGACAAGCATGTTATTTATTTTTTTGGAAGGGATTTTGTGGATTTCATTGGACAAGCACGAGGGTGAATATCAATATTTCGATGCTCGTCTCTTTAATTCCAACCAATCTGGTTTTGACACCCACTGAATTCTATTTTCCACTCAGTGTGCGTTGATCTTTGTTTAGTAAGTGAGGTCTGCTAATGCTAGATAGCTTTGCTTGCTAGTGGAAGCGGCCTTTATTCTATGACAATTATTATATTTATATATTTCTTTTTGGTGTTCAATTATTAAATTCATAGAACAACATCATTTTGCATTTCAAATAGGCCCAATAGCCAAAGATCACTCATCATTAATTGCAGGAAGTTAAAGTCGGGCTGGCTTTATATGTCAAGATGGGGAAATTTTTGGATACGAATTACTTATTTTAAATCAGCGGAGAAGATCCCAACAACGGCTATTTGAACACCGCTCCTTGCCTTTCCTTCCCCGTCCAGCGACGGATTTGCTCCCCAAATCGAATTGTTTGGGATTCAGAAGTGAAGTTTATCTCATTTTGGGGCATTGGAATGCATGGCTAAGGATAAATATTCAAATAAGATATTTATATATATATGATCTTGAAAGAGAAATATATTTATAATACGGTCCACATAAATATAATACATTAAAAGCTAATTTGAGTGTATAAAGTAGATATTAGACTAAACTCTTAATTTAATTTTTTTAATTCAATTATTAAAAATTATATCGATATTATTTTAATCTTTTAAAAAATATTCGATTCAATTTAAGTCTTTAAATTATAAAAATTGACATCATTTTAGTTTCTTTTAAAATAATTAACATTAATATAATTCTTTCAATTATTAAAAATATTATTAATTTAATTTTTTAATTATACAAAATTAACATTAATTTAATTATTTAATAATAAAAACTATATCAATTTAATTTCTATCCATACATAAAAAAATAATTTTGACATCACATTTCATAATTTAAGAATTTAATTGATATCGATATTTTTAAAAGAATTAAAACTAGAGTAAAACTTATTTTTTAATATTTAAAAGATATATTATTTATTAATTTCGTCATTTAAAAATTAATTTTATCGATTTAGTCCATTAAGTTTTAAGTCACTCACAAATTTTATTCTTTTATTCTTTTTAATTTTATCAATTTAATTCCTCAAAAAAAATAAATTATTGTGAATATAAAATTTAAGAGATTAAATCGATAAAATTAATTTTTAAGAGATAAAATTAATAAATAATATATTTTTATAAAATTAAAATTATATTTTACTCCTAAAATAATGTCAATTAAAAACAAAATTGAAGGTTTACTCCACATATTACCGATCCAAAAATTTCTGTATCAATATAATATATAGTGGTGAAGGTTTCTGAGTTGTTTTTGAAAGGAGGCTAGATGCAAAGCGTTGCCAAGTCAAATACATATAAAAGGTTTCTCAAGCACCCGAATTTTATTATTATTTCAACTCCACACGGCAAATCTGCGGAGATGGTGATCGTCTCCGTTACCGTCAACCGCCACAACTATCATAGGACAGAACAATCAATCAGATACTAGATTGCGTTACGTTGCCATCTTGTCGGTGCCTTCATTCTTTCGTTTGCTTATTGATCAGTTCTCATCGTTATTTGTTCTTTATTAATTATACGCTGTATACATGAATCGCTTCTATTGGTTATTATTTTCAGACACTTTATTAAAACCGCGCGTATATATCAGATAAATATTTTGTTTAAAATGATATAGCATATGTACGACAGAATATTCCTTATCCGTTTGTAAATTACTTCATGCTATCTGTCGTTTATCCACAACTACCATAACCTATTGAAAGTTTAATAAATCATATCAGTCGTTCTTAAAATATTACCAGGAATTTATATTACTAAAATCAAAAGTTGGAGCCGTGGAATAAAAAAAAAACTATATTGGTCCTTTTCACATTTATTAGTCACACATAGCTAACTACAGCACAATTCATTAACAGTGATATTATTTGTTGAGAATCGGGAGTGCAGAGAAACATATGATTATTTGAGATTTTTATACATATAGTCTGACATCCACTTATATTAATATATACCATTGGTCTTTCAAGTAATATTTCAAGTCTAACAATTTATACAAAATTCAATAATTAAGTTTTACTTCTCTAACTTTTATACTAAATCAATGCTCCTGCAGTATATATAACCAAATTTTAAGAAATGTAGATAAAGTATTACTTAGATATTTAATATTGTATTTTCGTTGTAAAGTATTATTCTATAGTAACTTTAAATATATTGATAGAATATATAGAATATATCTATATTCAGTTTCTTGCCTGCCACCGTACTCTGCTTTTCATTTTGGTTTTTCAATTTCTATTACCAATTTTCATCTCGAATAACTTCACTTCATTTTACAAATATGTTTGCCGAACTTGTTCATTCATCCCAGAAAAAGCAGCTTTCGTAAACAGTAATCAGTATCACCGTCACCAAACCATGCCAAACCAGTGGACCCTAGTCCCTACTGACCTTGATCCGTACTATGGCCCCGACATGACATAAGGGTTGAATTAATATTGCACCTTTACACGTACCCCCTTAGCCTTTGGCTAATGGCTCCCCCTCTTTATCTCCTTCCTCTCCACCCAGTTTTTAAGTGTCTATATATATCCCTTACCCCCAACACGCACCCTTTACCTTCACATTCACGATCGCCTTAGCCACTACGTCCATTTAATTAATCCACTTTCTTCAAACCCCTTTTGGCTTCTCCTTCTGTACGTTCCTCACACGAGTGTGGGAATAACAAGTAGAACAAGGTGTCAGCGTGCATGATATATGGAGAGCCAAGATCTTTCGCCACCCCAAGTGGACACATCTCGACCGACCCTGGGCTTCCCCCTCGGCACTGCCCTCCTCTTGATCATCATCTTCAGCCTGAGCGGCATCTTCTCCTGCTGCTACCACTGGGACAAGTTCCGATCACTCCGTCAATCTTTCTCCGATCCCGAGGCTCCAGACACCGATCTCCAATCCTCACCGTCCAAGTCTAAGCTTGATTCCACGGTAAATCAATAATAATTATAATAATCACACTTGCTAGAACTAGAGACGTTGATGATTTTAGTTCTTAATTTACTTTTTCATGGTGGCCAGGAATTGAGGCAAAGCAGGGGTCAGAGCTTGTCAGTTTTGATGCCCGGGGATGAGGTACCCAAGTTCATAGCGATGCCGTGCCCATGCTTGCCTTCGCGGCCCGAGAAGGTCATTGTAAGCGTGGAGAAGCCACCGCCGAAACCGCCGCGGCTGCCAGTGCCTTTGTATTAGCAAGCAAAGGCTAACTCTTCATTATTGCTCATTTTGCTGTTTATAGATGTTGCCCACCATTTATCGTGTCTTTCACCGCCGTTACCCGAGAGAAAAGACGGTAAGTAAGAAGAAAAAAACAAGGGATACGTAGGTAGCAGGTCAATTCCTTGATTATGACCATTTCATTTGATTCAATCCCTGTGTTCTTGAGTGTAAATATTACCGTAAGAGGATCAAATTATAAAAGGGTTTTTATTTATTGAAAAAATCCAATTTGGCTGTCATACTCAAATTGCACCTACAATTGATTTTTATCTGTCCTTTAGTTTTGATACAAATTTATGTGGTGAGATATATCAGCATTGCTTTTTATCAACCATACCCTGTAGTTTATAAAATGAAATTAATTCTGGAAAAACTCTTATTGTCAAAGCAGTATCCTATAAGCTAGAGCATTTGGATTAACGAGTTGGAAATACGAAATATGCGTTTTCTTTTTTTCTTTTTTCCTTTTTCTTGTGTCATTGTATTTATTCCGCCACCGATGAACCGTGTAAAGTATCTGTGCAAGAAAGGTCTAGTGAAGCAGTGGACTGTGAATCATATTATTATTCTGGGAAAAGAGAAGAATATGCTATTTTGTCTATTATAATTAATTAAAAATAGATAGAAGGTTCACTGGCTAGCTAGAACCCTGCAAGATTCGATTTGTTTGCCAGTTGCTTGCAACCACGGGCATGGTTGTGTCTATGAACACAATATATACAGCACGCATTCCGTATCTTGTTGGTTGGTAAAAATTCTTTTTCGAAAACCAAGCTTTTGATTGGCAAGTATAACTGATATTTGGAGCCAGGGGTGCAAGTACAAGCTAGAAAGACCAACTTGCCTACTTGGTCAGCCTTTGTAATTGCAGATTCGCAATGCAGAGCAGAGTGCAGATTGCAGACTTGCCTAAAGCAAAAAGGACAAGCACTTCAAGTCAAAACCGCATTCACAAATTTGCAAGTAACCCCATATTAAAACCCATTTAATTTTCTCCTAATGAAGATCATGTCTGCTGTTAATCTATCAAGCTCAGGTAATTTTGTATCAATCCAATCGCGAGTGGAAGTGTGCGCACTTGCATGCATATATTTTTGATCTCCAGTTTTCAAATGCCTATTTTTCAGTCCCAGCGAGAAGGTGCCCCATATGTGCTAAAATCTTTAGAGGATAACGAAGTAGGTCAATAATCACCTCAATCACGCCCAGTGGAACCAATGACAAATACCGAAAATCTGTATATTAATATAGCACGCATAAAAAGGTAGGCATGAAACGTGTAATAATAGGATATGACCAAGTGGGTAATGTTGCCGTAACCCACTCCAAGCTCACGAATTTTCAAGACACGAAAGGGAGAAAGTGGTTGGCAAACACGATGACCCACAAAGAATTTATCTCGCAATGGGGACCCCGAACTCGCTTCTCATGACCTATTTTCACTGTGGCCTCGGCGTGAATCTTCTTTACTAGTTAGCAGTAAGCCAAGACAGGGCCCTGGACTGTGTTTGTGCAGTACCAGAAATGTGTACCCTTCCGTGATTATTGCCGGTACATGTCACTTTTTTCACCTCTCTCATCAATGCCCTGATTTTGACCGCACTGGACACAAGTGCGTCCCATTGCAGACAACTGCTCCCACACCCCACAACCTCTCCTTTCATTAGTGATGAAAATGCTGTTTACATATCATATTTTTCTATTTTTTTATACTTTTTTTAAATACGAGTTTCTATTTTTTTTAAAGAAGGATGCTTAATTATTATACAAATAAATGATAATGTCATATGAAAAATTCCAGCTTCTACCCTTTCCATGGAAAGGAAGGACCCAATTCACTATCAACAATTCAGGTAGTTTGGGGCTGAAATGGTGATTCATGAAGAAGCAAAATTGAAGGCAATTTGATGGAAGTTTGATTGACCCTAGGTGAGAGACCAAATCTTCGCAGTATGAAATCTTTACAATAATAGAGTTATACAGTAAAAATTAATTAAAAATTCAGTCAAAATTCACTTAAATTTATAAGTAATTATTGAATTAAGACATAGTAGTAAGCATTACTCATTTATTCAAAAAGCAATTAATGTGTTAACTCATTGTATAAAACATTTTGTCAAATTTTTTTTATCTGAATATCATTTTCCTTTCTTTTTATAACATAATATAAAAAAATGATAACGGAGTATAGTAAGGGTATCTGTGTAAATTCTCGGCTTAAAAAATAATTTCAAATATTTGAATAAATAAGTGAAATTTGTTTGCAATATTATATTTCCAAAAGCATGGCAAGTAAATAAATAAGTACATATTTAACTTCATTCATTAATTTGAAATTAGTTTATATATGTTAAACTCCTATGTATAAAAACAGCACTACTATTCATAATGAAAACTATTTCACAAAAATGCTTAGGAATACACGTGGAAGATCGAAAAAAAGAGTTGATTAATGATAGAATAATTTTTTTTTAAAAAAATGGAAACCACCTAGCTAATACAATGCTGTTCGTGATATTTCATTAAAAATCATTTCGTAACATTTAGCATTTTCCCTTTAAGAAGTTGATCCTTGAAAGATATTATATTATATATTGATTACAATTTAGCTCTTAAAAAAAATTCGAGTTCTTGTTTTTTTTTCAATTTAACCCTTCATTAGCTCATAAAATGACAATAAGTAAAATTTAAAATTTTAAGGATTCACCTCTGCGTTATTTTTAAGGGACCAAAAACTGCGATGATCAATAATACTTTCCAGAGACTAAATTGTTAATTGAGACAATTTATATATGCCATTGTAACTTGTGCATGTTCACGTCATTGGAATACCTTATCAAATTATAATTGGATAACAAGTATTGGGGATCAAATTAAATCACAAACTCTTTATTAATTCTAGTATGTGTTTGAAATTTTAAAAGTTCTTACCAAGTTCATAAGTCTCTCAAACTCTCAAAGATAATGGATCTCATATCAGCTTTGTCATTATCGTTCATCCTTACTCCATTAGAATATACGTAAAGAAGAAAGAGACACTAGGGATGAGGGGGATGGCCATGGTGACGAGAGCTACCTGCAAGCTCTCCCTTTTGTTTCATTTATATTCAAGAAAAACTCAAAAGGGAAGTTGGATTTAAATCGTATGGACGATGAACCCTTCAGGGCCATCGAATTGGTCTGGCCCCGTCTTACTTTTTGACGCCCTAAACCGCATGAGAACGATGCCTTTCCTCAACATTTCTTAGTGGGTTCTTGGTGCTCGTCTTATCTCTGGGTGGATGTTGAGGAAGCGTTGCTTTGATGGTTGTGTTATAATATGGTGGGTTCATTCGAAGCTTAGTGCCAAAGATTATTGTGTTATAATATAATACACACGTCCAATTGTTGTCTTATCTTTGCCACCTTTTATGATGCTGCAATGTTGTTGTGTAAATCATCCAAATTATAGAATGGTTAATATCGATTGACGCTCACTCGTTTCTATAATCTACAATATCGAAACAGTTGCAGAGAATCTTTCGAGATCTTCCCGTACACAAAGATACCTGAGTTCATGGGTATATAAGATGATAGGTTAACCTCCCATCAAATCATATATAATTAGTCATCAGATTAATTATTACTCGTCTAATGAATTGATAAGATTAGAATCAATATATTAGTATTTTAGTTACAACTTTAAACAAAAGTATACTTCTGACAACCGAGTAGCCAAACGAACATGAACGAAGTCCAAGCTATAAATAGAGTAATTTAGAAACTCAGTATAAGCCTTCAATTCTCTAGAATATCGGGAACATCCCCAATTTCATTCCCAAAATATTATGAAATTAAACTAAATTCATTCTGCGTTAAATTAACGTGGCTAAAAGAAAATTCATACATCTAAGATAGCTATGATAATTTTTGTTTTTTATATATAAAAATTTAGAATGAATAAAGACTCTCTTTCTGTTTCAAAATTAAGACAAATTATAAATTCTAACGAAGATTTACTGTGATATAAACGAAAGATCCCTGAATTTGAATTTAAATTATACAGTTATTATAAGTATAAAGTTAATCAAGTGAGTCAACTTTTATTAAAATATATACTAATTATTGGTATAGCATAATGTATTATAGCTAAACAGTTGTTACATTAATTATGCATCAAATACACCCGTATATCTAAAAAGGACCATCCCCAAATGAAATGATTCAAAGAGTATTATTAATATGCATGCATAATTGAGCCCGGCGTTTCTATTTGGCCTTATCAAGGAGCTAGCATAATATCATTCAGTTTTTTGGGGAATCATAATGGAGTGGGGCATGCGCTTCAAGCACAAGATATCCTGTTAGCTCTTGTGTTAGTACTTTCTCCTATGATGATGAGATGTGTACTTATTATATATTGGAAATCCTTGCAAAAAGTTAGGTACAAATCATAGCAGAGCAAGGTGGTATATATAAGTGTGTGTCTCTCTCACTATTCTTTCCAATTGCTATAATGCATAAGCACACTCCCACCGCTCTGTTTCCCTTTTCATTATTTTGTTGCTACGTGAAATTATTACATTCTGCTTTCTCGTCTTCTTCCTTTCCATCGTCATCGTCATCATCTGCATCTACGAAGCAAAACAAGAAAAAGAAAAGCTAAGAGGGGCCATTATTAATTAAATCGCTGCCTTTGAAATCATCCAAACTAATTTAATGCCCGCAAAATGAAAGTGGCAAGCGGAAATCGGGAAATGTTATTTTAGTATTAAAGAAATCTATATTCCGATCGTTAAAAGGAGTTGGCATTGGTTTAAAGAAAATGTGGGGGGCAACGAGGGAACAAATTAGGTCAGATGAGTGGCGTCGCTGTGTCAGATGCATACTATATTAGTTTATGGGTGGCCAAGAACGTTACCCAACTTGCTTATGAATGGAATTCTTACTCCGGCTTTGCCTTTACATATTTATATCATATATAATAAATATAATTTTTTTTTCCGTTTTGTTACATAATAATCGTCCTTTTTAATTTTAATATATATATACTTTATTATCAACTACCTTTTGTTTAATTCGTTCCGATAAGAAGGTACTATAATACTAGGGTATAGCTCTTTTAATTAATATTGTACATGGAATATTTCAAAACAGAAATTGTAAGTAAGTAATTATTGATATTTTTTTTTGTGAACTTACAAATTGATGACATGTTTTGTACTTACACATTAACAACTACTCACTTGCAATTTACATTTTGAATTTAATTAAGTTCGTTTTCTAGTTTGGAGAATCATTGTTTCTATTACTAATCTGTGGGTTCCATGAATGTTTCCTCTCACCTTATTTGCTAATTTTTCGTTTTCAAAATATGATAGCTAATTGTTCTATCCAATTTAATCCTCATTATAAATAATATGTTGTTTGCTGACAAACGATACGGTGTTATATTTTTGTGAGTCATATTTCTAGTCTTAAAATATGTTCTATTAAAGGGTTGAGGGATGAATCAATGATTAATAATTTAAATAATTTGTAGGATGTGATAATTAATTTAAACTTTTACGCCATTATTATATACAAAATAAAAAATAATTTGTACCCTGCTCCAGATTGGGTCACATCAGTGCCCACATATGTAGGCAACACACATCTGGCATTATTCAGCGGAAAAACATGTACACATCAAGACGTTAACGAGGTTTAGGTTAATTGATAAGATTGAATTAAGTATTTAAAAAAGTCTTGAATTTAAAATCCTGCTCAAGTCCTTCATATGAGTCTTGGAATGGGATACTTTTTTCTTTTTCCTAAACTTTTTATAAAAAAAAAAAACTAACTATCCCTAACTCTTATTTATTTTTTGAGTTTGAACTTTCTAATTCTGCGAATAATTAATGAAAAAATAGTAGTTATTAAAATATTAGTTTCCACCTATATTTTATACCCCGTGTTAGTTACAGCTATACATCGAGGTGAGTATGATTTTATAGTTATAGTCTTCTTTAATTGATTTTAAATTACCTCTTTTATGAAATTGCAATAAATGGGGATTTAGAACAACGTGATTCGTGTGTAAAATTAGAAAGTTGAGAAAAAACAACTTGTGCCCTTATCATAAAAAATAATAAAATTTAAATTTAAATTCCTAACAATATGCTTAACCATGCACACATCTTATGTTTATCGCTATTATTAAGCCAACGTATTCCGTTAAAAGCAGTCACTTATTTGGCTCGTTATAAACGATTCCATTTAGATTTTAGTTTGATGTAAAGTTCTTCATGATGCATAATTAATTCTTTTTTATTTTCTTTTTGATGTTTCAATATGTAGTTGCATGAGTAAAGTAGAACTATATTTTACACTCTAGATCCCTTAGCAACTAGCATGTGCTTGCCCTTGTCCACCCACCATAATCAAGTCAGGAAGACGCGTATTTTATTATTTACAAAACCATCAGCTGCAGCATATGTATAATTTGCTACCATGTGAAATGGAAAGATTTGACTTGAGTGGTAGTGCATGCATGTCTTCTGTTCTGCGATCAAGCGAAACTATTTTGAGAAAAGCACAAAAAGATGGAACCTTGTGCCTGTGGAGATGGTATATATATTCTATATATATTATCCTTAAGAGGTTGCTGACGAGGAGGAGATGCACATGGTTTTACAACAACTATGATATTTTTACGTATCAATTTTATAATTTTTTTTATATATTTATTTTTTATGATAAAAAAAGGTAAAAATAATTAAGTTTTTTTTTATTATTTAGAATAAATATATAAAAAGAAGTGTAAAATTAAGATACAAAAATAACATTTTTGGATAACTTATGTTTTCGATTTTTATGTGTATCTTCTTCCCTAGTCCTCCGCTTGTTCACAAGTGCCGTGACATCGAATCTGGCAAACATTCAATCTGTGGGTCTGAATTTTTAATTAAAAAAATGTAATTAATGCGGTTTGACGTATTGTCGTGGGTGGAGGAGATAATGTTGTTTATTGGAATGAGAAGATAGAGAAGTGATTCACCGCAAATTAAATGCCATAATAAATTTTATCTTAGTGGGACCTACAGTCGGCTGCTCAAGGATCTATCATTCTGTTATTCATGTTTTTTTCTTATCGATATTTTAGAGTCATTATTAAATATTTATTAATTTTAGTTTATATTTAATGAACCCTAAACTAATAACTAATTAATAAATACTTCAACAGCAATTACTATGTCCTGTACTAGTCCTCAAGGACTTTATTTGACTGTTTGAGCTTGTGATTTATCGAATTGAGACTTGAGAAGATGCCACGTGCATGCAGATTTCTCCAGAAAATAATGTTTGTCCACGGAAACATATATTACCAAAAACATCTAAATTTCAAACTTCAAAATTAGTGTTATAATGAGCTAGTTTACTTTAAGTACAATCCTGAATGGAGTTATTATAACTTGCGGGATTCATTCTTGTGCAAATCATATTCCCTTTCCAAATTCACCAAAAAAAATATTCCCTTTCCAAAAGGGAATATATAATCACCAAATTTTATCATGAATATTGTGACCTTGAAGTGTGATTATTAAAATTAATACGCAGTACATATAACTATCCTTTTCCCTCATTATTGCAAAGTTGAAACTCACTCCGTTATAATAATCACCCCATCATTTGCAGTTCTTAAGAATAAAACCTTTTACTATATTTATACTTTTTCAAAATCCTAATACCCGTAAGCAAAGTATATAAGGTTACTGTACTTATAGCTTAAAATGTCAAATTGACTTACCTTGTTTGGAATCTTTTATTAAAATGGAAATGTTGATTTTATTTGTAAATGAATAATTATATAAAACTTGATTCGAATTGCATTAATTTGAAAATTATTATTGTGTGTAGTATTTGTTTGTAAATCCTATCACTTTTCAAGGGATTCTAAATTATTTCATTTGAAAATGATTTTTTAATTGTTAAGTTAGAGTGATCCTAACTTGTGTTGGTGCTATGAACAAATTGGTCGAGAATGACAGTTTATTGACAATTATTTTGTTAATGCAATTGCAAGCACTGGGAAGAGAGAAGAAATCAACATATATATACTCTTCTCTCTTCAGCTTCAAAATTGTACACTCTTTTCTTTCTTGTTTTCAAAATGGTGGTGACCTAATTATGTAACTAATGGTCTTCGTCATTAACTAGAAAGACTTTCTTTTCCTCAGGTATAGTAGTAGTACCCACAACACTGAAGTATCTTAATTATTTCTTCATGATGGACCTAATTTTCTTGTAAATGAATATTTGTCAATTGTTGTCACAGATTAAAGTTGACAATGGACAAATTTATCCAGCCCAGATGGAGTTAGAACCAGGGAAAGCCATCATTAATGGAAGTATAGAACTATGAAAGTGTATGGGAGCAAAGATAGCCATGAAGGTGAGAGTTGTTCGGCAAGAAAGATTAGTGGTTTGTTGCTCAGCGAACAAGCAAGCCAATGCCACCCTTTTTGTAACCTCTTTTTGTCTATTTTATCTTTCTTTTTGTCTTTTTGGTGTAATTTATTGCTAACTTCACTTGGGCTAGTGGCAGGTCCAAAAATTTTGGATAGCAAGGACAAGGATTATAGATACATAAAAAAATTTATATTCTGCTAAACAATTTATATAATAAAATTTTAATTATTAAATAATAAAAATATTAAATTTATTTTAAGTTTTCAACATGTTAATAAATGTTTATACTTTTTTATTGAATACTTCTATCTCTTACTAAGTATTAAGAATATTTTTTTAATCCTTATCCTGTATTTCAAGACTCTTTGAGTGTAAGACATTCGAAATATTAAGTTATTCTTTTTAATAATATATTTTTATGAGAAGTTTGAACTCGAAGTCCTTAAATTACTTAAATTAAATTTACTTATCATTTGAGTCAAATTTTATTGATATATTAAAAATATTATTTAAAAAATTTTAACATTACTTCACAAAAAAATAAATTTTAAAATGTTTATATACATAAAAAAATATAAAATGATGAATGATAAATTTATAATTTCTGTTTAAAAGTTGACTCTCTCATTTTGACTCAGGTGTGAATTGGAAGTCATAGATGCACGATCAATAATTCATTTTTAATTGTTAATGGAAACAAATCTCGGGACTCTGGAAAGAAGACTGAAAAAGCCTATATGAACTTGTAACAGCTGTTTGAAATCAGTGGAGGCATCTGCCAGAGACCTACAACGTAGGTTCGTCACTTACTAGGGCACTTGCCTCATGGCAGTTCCTTAGCGCCCTAGGCCTTGGCATATTGCATGTTTCATGTTTTATGTTTTATTTTTATGAAGAGTCCAAGTTTTATTCTTGTGGAAGATAAATATAAGGAAAGTGCATGTCATGAATAATGAAAAAAGAGATGACTCGGCTTTTTGTTTTGGGTTGAGACTCGAGGCTCACAAGTACTCACAGGGTTTCTGGCCCATTAAGGACCCAAAATGAGTTTTGTTTTTCTTTTGTCATCTTTCCTGTGTCTGCCATCGCATACTCTTAAGTTTGAATTCGCCGGTTTCCCTCTTTTCTTTAGTGCAGTGAGTGACCCCAGCAGTGTTCGTCAAAATGCCAAACAGAAGTTTCTTCGACCACTGCAACCAATCCACAACCCCACGAAGGTCTCAAAGGCTCCTCCACCTCCAACGCCACCAGAGCCATAAGAGTACGTCGGAGCCACAGCACCCCAACACTCCTCGAAGACCCCAATATCCCAAACCCTTCACCTCTAAATCCAGCAAAAACGAGGCATGCTCGTTGATCCCTTCTCGTTTGCCGCAGGGCTTTCAAGATTCCGCCAAGAAATCTTCGCATAAATCGGCCGAATCCCGTAGCAAGTCCAGAAATTGTGTCGACGGCAGTATTGGGCTGAGAAGATCTCCCAGATTGAACAATGGGGTCTATGGGTTTCCCTGTCTTAGACGATCTCCCAGGTTATCCAATCAGCATGTCGCGGTGAATGATTACCCGCGTAAAGGTACGAAGAAATCGAGTAATTCCGGTGACTCGGAGAATTTGGCTCCTGAGTCTAGAAAATCCACGAGAGTGTATGGTCGTGTTCAGGGGCTTTCGACGAGGCAAAATGCTGGCCTTGAGCGATCAAAAAGGGAAAAATCTCTTCAACGCATCGCGTCCGATTCAAATGTTTATGTGCACCAAGTCGGTGCTCGTAAAGCAAAAACAAAAGAAATTTCGTTGGGAGCATCTGTGGGTAACTGTGAAAAGATGATAAGGGATGTTTCTGTTATTCATGAGGGATTGGTAGTTGAAGGTAGAGAAGGGAAGGAGAGAAATGGGGACATGATTAAAGTTGGAGTTAAGAGAAAGAGAAAGCGCGGTGAGGGCGGTGGTGGTGAAGAAATTGCGAAAGGGTGGACAAAGGAACAAGAATTGGCTCTGCAAAGAGCATATTTTTCTGCAAAGCCGAGCCCCCATTTCTGGAAGAAGGTTTCTAAACTGGTATTTGCCTATCATTCTAGCCCCCTGATATATGATTCTCTCTGTTCCTTCCTGTCTATATATATATGGCTGTTTTCTCTCCTCATTTTCTTTGATCGAGATAGTGATTTTTGAGCACTCTTTTAACCTATGTCTTCTTTTTAAATGTAGTTCCAGCTATAATTTATCGTTTTTATGAGACAATGCTTTAACAGCTACAACTGTAGGCTGTAGTTGAAAAGCTTGCCGCCATTGTCCATTAGGATTTAGGACAAGTGAAAGATTCTTAGATTCTTGGAGTAAGATGAACCAATATGATAACAAAATATTTTCTCAGTTTCAGAATCTTTTATGAGCTAGACGTGGTTTGACTTCAACTGGGAGCTAAGCTTGAGAATGTTATTAGAGTATTACTGAAATTTGGAAGTATGATTCTTGAGATCGGCTTTATTCTGGATCAAGTATTGCTAGTTGCAACCTTGAAGCTGACAGTTAAGTGCTTTAGATTTTGAAGAGTTGGTTAATTTTGGGGATTGAGGATTATAGAATAATGATACATAATCAAGTCTAAATAAAGGCTTGCCCCAATTTAGTGGTCATTATGAACCTGAGAAATCGATTAGTGGTCATTTGAATGATTTGAGAAAGCGAAACAGCATGCTTCACTTTGAAACCCCTCAAGGGACAAGGATGAAGAGTGATGATTGTCTTATTTTGCCTTGATTTTATCGTCTTCTTGAATATTGAAGCAGCAAAAATAATGCTAGAAGTATTACCTAAGAACTTACACGTTCTGTGACAGCTGAAGATAGAAGTGGATAAGTGATTATGTAATTTTTTAGGACAAACGTATAACTCTGTAAATTATTGATATTTGATAACTGTTTTAAAAACGAAGTTGTTATTGATAAGTTTTCTGTATACAAGTATTTCCTAAAGGAAAATCATTATTAAAGAAGAAATACAGTTTATAATCTGTTGGAAGTCAATAGTATGTCAGATAGATGCGGATCATTCTCATCTTTGAGGCTGCTTGTAGCCATTATATTGTATTCTTGTATTCATTGCCAAACAAAATCTGTTGCAGGTGCCTGGAAAGTCTCAACAGGATTGCTTTGATAGAATTCACTGCGACCATTTAACCCCGCCTCAATCTCAGCGTCGATCAAGGGCAAAGATAATCAAGTCGTCACCCCTTCAGCAATTTTCAATTTCCGCAAGTAAGCTGCTCAAACCTACTGATAAGAAGGTTAGAAGATCAAATTTTCTCAAACCGAAGAGCTACTTTACCCAGAAGTATGTCGAGAAGCTGTTACAGCACCATCCTGAAGTTGATCAAGGCCGCGAGGGGGACATATTTTCTGTTCTTGAACCCAACACTGATTTTTCTACTAATGCTTTTCAGCCTAGTGATGCACTTTCTACTCCGAAGCAGCTAAAGGAAAACCAAGGGTTGCTGCAAAGTTGCACTGAGACATCATCTTCAAGCCACAAGAAGTCCCTTTCAAGATTTAGTAGCTCGTGCATTGCAGATCTTGTTAGTCCCCCTGTATTGAAGAAAGTAAAGAACAGGGCACTACATGAGAAGTATATCAATCAATTACGCTGTAGGGAAGCTAGGAGAAGAGCAGCATCTGCACGGTTACAAATACCCGTAACTGGAAAAATAATCGGAGAAGGAAGCAGCATTCAGAAAAGGGATGTAGTTAAAGCCGCAAAAGTTGCCTTGGTTTGTGAAGCTAGAAATGCTATCAATAAGTTTCAACAATCGCAAGTCATTTTCACGGGCATCACTAGTAGCTCTGATGAGGACAACGATGATGGCATTGGAGTTGAAAGTGCTGACAAAGAAGCTGAATGTGAGAGAGAGTCAATAGGTTTTCCTCGGACTAATTGAGTGAAACTAATTGCTAAATGCGTGTAAAGTAGTTTGAATTTTAGACATTACAACCTAGTCCGAATCTAATTTTTCGAAAAACCCAGATTTTGTAATATTTTTCTGTAGTTAATAAAATTGAGCAATCCACTTTTTTTTTTCATAATATTTTGACGATGAGAATTTTTCTAGCTATAGATTGCTAATTTTTTTGTATTAGTCCAGGTACTTAGCTTGGAATATAGATCACAATGGGCAAGACCTTTTTCCCGTAATTTTAGTAGGCTCTATTTGCACCGTTTTATATATAGCAGCTATAACAGTAGTTGCAAGCCTTCAGTCAAAGATGACCATAATTGAAGGATAGTCTTTTGTATTTCTTCTTTTGGGGTTGTGGGGGTGTGTGCGAGGGAAGCGTGTGCGGGGTTTGTGACCCTTCTTCATGATTTGAAGCTTTTAGATGTTGTAGATGAAGAAAAAAATATGGTTTATTCCATCAGGAATATTAATGAAATGTTGAGTTCTATTGTCATCTTATTCAAGATAAGTCCATCTGAAATTAGATGACTTGATCACCAATTTTCTTTATGATGCAATATGCAAACTACTAACAGCCTAACAGGGTTCCCTTAAATACTGAGTGAAAGATAAATAAGATAAGAGGGATTGTAACCTAACCAAAAGAAGAGGGACGAATATAACATGACGAAACTAGAAAAGCACACCTAAATTTCGCTTCACTTGTAATCAAGGGGAAATGAATTCTTGCTTTGCACGGCTACCATTATATGATTCTTAGTTTCTGTTGACATTAAACTGATAATCAGTCTTTTTTACTTTGTGGTTGACTTGGCAAGAGAGTCATTACAAAAACCATGTTAGCCATATTTCTCGTCGGTCCAACTGTTTCCACCACTTTTCAACTAGTTTGCTTCCTCCATTTACCATGCTGTGAAACCAGACAACTGAACTAAATCATATCTGATTCGTTGGTGAATAGTTTTTTCAAGTCACTAATCTTTCCTGGGCCATCATTGTTGTACTTGCCGCTAAAATCAAGTTCAGTACTTGTGCAGTCATCTTGTATTAGCAGTTTAGTTTAGCACTTTAAAAGGCATCAATCTGTAGCTTTCCCTTCTTGGGCCTCTTCCTGGAAATGAAAAGGATCATATTCATTTCAATAGTTATGCTGGAATAGCAAGGAGCTGATATGGACAACTTAACGCTCTAGATGGTCCTTCGGGGGGACTACCTCATGTTGCAATTATTGAGACATCATAAATCAACAAGCCAATGATTCATTTTATAAATGGATAGGAGAAATTCTTATATAGATATTGCTTATCATAAATATTCTATTTAATAATTAATATGTATAAAATTTAATGATTTTATTATTGATGCACATCATTTTTTAAAGAATTAATAATACATATCAACTATTAAATGGAGTGTTTAAAGTAAGTTACTTAAAATTTTCTTCTCACTTACCGAACTTACCTCTCATGCAAGTGTTAGATATCTGAAAGAGACCAGAATCCTTTTAAAATTGAAACATCCAGTTGTTGTTGCGTGGTCATCACTGCCACGGCAACAGGATACAGATGACACTCAATTATTTGTTTTGAGGTTCGAGAAAAGAGAGTTTGATGCAGCAGCATATTCAGGAATCTATTAAAAATCAGTTTGACTCCACGTATGGGTTTAGAAATAATTCTCCTTCATTATAAATTGCTTCTAAAAATGTTGGTTTTTATGACTGGGAAATTGAAGCTTGTACTAGAGATACCCCACTGTGTGTTAAAATACAGGGTAAGGCTGTAAGAAGGAAATCATCAATCAAAGCCAACTTATTGTGAATCACATTAAAGCCTAACACCCTGATTCCTTGAATTACATAAGAGGAAAATTTTGCTTCTTTTACACCATCTGCAAATTGTTATAGCTACTTTCCAGCTTCCTCCTAGAGACATCTCCCACCATAACCTGCATTTCTGAATAGTGCTTGCTTTATCTCGCCAGGGCTAATACAACTTCTCTGCTCAGCTGCCTAAGATCATGAAAACAATGAGTTAAAAGTAAGAAATATGTTTGAGTTCAAGCATGTAAACAAGGATTGAAGCCACTGAAATAGGTTATAAACCTCTGAGCAAGATGCTTGCATTGAGAAATCATTGAAGCTACTTATAACACACTGGTGAATCTCAAGGCCTAATGTTTCCAAGGTGCTCACTGTTGACAGTAACAATCCGGGCTTTGTGGCACAGCAGATGCTGATCCTCGTGTCCTGGTCTCTCCTCTCAACATCAAACTGCAAAAACATCACGGCACATATCTTTATTCAGGAACTTGGTCTGTGATTACGCATCAATTTATGGGTTTGACTGAGTATCTAGTGCTAAAACCATACCTTTGGGGAATTTCTCGCCGTTACTTCATTTGGCTTTAGCTCCTTAGAAATGCCCAAGAGGTTTATCTGACTCGTTCCCTCCTCCATTTCTTCTTCTTGCAACTTACCGATCCTTTCCAGAAGCTCTTTCATGTAATCAATGGTATCTCCAAGAATGGAGGTCCTGTCCATCTGTTGAAGTTGTGATATTTTCATGTTAGTTGTAAGGTTATAGGGCAAATCAACCAAAAAAGTTCAAGTGTGGGTTGTGGGTAGTCATGAATATCAAACCACCAACTTGAGAAAGCTAATTTGATTTCTGTTGATTGGGACATTGGTAAGAAGATATGACAGGGTAAGATGCAAACATGCAGGTTAAAAAAATATATATATTTTGAATCACCTTGCTGATCTTCGGTACAATAGACCTTAGCATGGAAAGGCGGTCATTGAGACGCTTTCTTCGCCTTCTTTCTGCCATGAGATTCTTTGAAGGCTGCCCTTCTAGTTTCTTGGACTTGGGTTTTTTCTCTCCACACATGCCCATGTTGAAGACTGGAATCTCTGTGGCTTGTTCCTCAATTTTGCAGCTATTCTTTCTTTCTTCCAAACTCTGGTTGTCACCGCCAAGAAAGCCAAGCTCTTCATCCTCCATTGATGGGTTATCTTCATGTGGTAAAAGTGGTGCTGAGTCGTCATTCCTGGTGTATGATGAATCAAGCTCTGGCATTGGGAGCCCATCAACAAACGGGAATGCTGCCTCACTACCATAGGGACACTCAAATCTATGGTCCGTAGGTGTTGAAAATGCAGCAAATGGGGAATTCAAAGCAGCTAAAGTTGGGTTCTCATCCAAGGAGTCAAAGCTCCAACCACAAGGGAATAGCTCGCTCAACCCAGTGGACCAAGCATTCCAAGTGTCTCTTCTTGGAGCTAGTAGTTCCTCCAAGAAACCTAGCTGAGAAAGCTCCATCTCTGTTCTGTTTTCTCTCTCTTCCTCTTCCCTCCAGTCTAGAAAGGGAGGTGAATTGTGACCCAGCCAAACAGAAACAGAGGAGGCTTAATAAGAAGAAGTTGAACAAAGTGGGAAGAGTTTGTTTAAATAAATACGGAAATATGTAATAGCCTAATAGGGTCCATACCATAGCATTCCTCATCAAAACAACTATCATTACGGAATGTATTACAGTGAAAAGTTTAGTGTAATAGCACCTAGAGATAGCCCAGGATTAAAATGGAATCTCCCTTTTTTTCCCCCCCTCTCTCTGTCACTCTGTCCTTTCTCTCTCACTCTCAAGGTAAATTAATGTCCTTTTCCCCGAAATTATCACCCAGACAGAATTTGTATTTAATTCCCATTCCTTGAAAGCTTTGACCCACAAATCTGTCTTTACCGAAAACGGGTGGTTTTAGCACCATAGACTGTCAAGTACTTCTTCCATTTTTTATGCAACCCCTCACTCTCTCATGTTCAAAAAGAAATAATGCATCTCTCCCTCCCATGAATCCATGAATGACAGAATGATGGTTGAGTAGCCCCTTTACTCAATAGTCAATAGGCTTCTTTTTATTTATACAATTTTTTTTCTTAATAATTTTGCACAAACAAAGAGTTGAAAAAACGTAAAACAATTAATTAGACATATAGCTTTTTTTTCCTGATTTAATTAGACATATAGTAGACAACGTTAAAATGTTTCTAGATAAAAAAAAATACTTTCAAAAAATTTTCTTAAGTAGTAATTTTTAGAAAAAATTATGGAAATACTCATACTCTTTTTTTTTTATTTATCAAAATATATTAACACTGGGGACACAGAAGAACAGGCAAAAACAAATACGAAAGAATACTACATATTACAAATTATATTGAAGTACTTGATCAAGGTATCTAGTTCCGGCCAAAGTCATTAGATTGTAACACATAACTTAGAGTTGTTCCCTTTGTTAATATAGATGCAAATTTTTTTGTTTGGTACGAAGATGCAAATTGTTTTGAAGTACTTGATAACATGTTTGGAGTTGCACAGTCCTCTTTTAGACTAATGTGGTGAAATCGTTAATGGGTACGGTCACTTAATTTCTCTAATTAGATGCTTGTACTTTTAATATAAAAAAAAACACACACACACAACATATAATTGTGTCACATATATGTAAAATTTGAATTAACTTATTTTATGATAGTTTATAATCAAAATATTACTCAAATAATTTTTAAAAAAATAATTTTTAAAAAAATAAGTTACTTCCAAACATACACGAAGTTTTTCATTATTTTGATTGTGTGTGTAAACAGTAATTATAAATGTGTTTAGAGGTATGATAATTTGGCAAATTGTACTGGATTTCATCAACAGCCGTCCATGTTTTTTTATTTTTTTTCATGTTAATAAGTTTCTTTTCATGCCAGCCTGTTTTTGTTCATATCTTCAATTGTAGTCAAGAGTCTATAATTTAGTTTGAAATTGGACTCAAATCTCAATTAAAAAATTACGATCTAAGATCTTAAATAAAAAATGGAACAATTTTAGAACAAAAAGGCATTTTAACCAAAAAAAATCCATTTTTTATGTTATTCTTTTCTCTTTCCATTTCTTCATTTTTTATATTTTTATTTTTTAGTGAGGAAAAGAGTTCAATAAAAAGTTATTCTTTTCTTTTACCTATAATTGGTTATCTCTAGTAGATAGTTTTATTGTTTGTATCACTACCAAATATAAAATAAAATACATGGTTCAATCATTCACAGTTCTATCATTGCACCCTAAAGCTAATTTGAGATAGTTATAACATTTTTAGGTGTTGTACGGAAACCCACCCTCTAGAACGGTGTTGGTCCGAGATAAGTTTTCAAGGTTCAGAAAATTTCTTTTTATAAAATCTTCAATCGCCTATAATTTTCACCCACTCCCGAGGCAGAGATGAAGTGTGTGATCACGTTGATGGAAGACCAGAAGTACTGCTACGTGCTACTAGGCGACAACTTATAGCATATGCATGCATGGGTCTGGATTTTGTGAAATCACGCTACAGTTCAGAGGGAGGACCTATGGCTGATTCAGCATCGTAGAGAACATGGCAATGTGCAAAACCATGTTCCCAAAATAATGAGCCTTCTCACATTATTCATCTGTCCCTGCTGTAGGCTGCAACAGTACTGGGAAGTAAGAACCCAGTAATGGACCAAACATGCATAGTTTGCAACCAGTGAAGTGACTGCGTGTGACCAAATTGCTCTCTCAATCAGACGCTAATTAGCTAGTTATTACTTTGGAGTCAGATGATCATATCCAAATTAGGTGACCAACTGTTAGCAAATTGCAAACTTCATCTGCGTTTTGGGTCCAGACTATATACGAACCATATAGGTTGTCATATAAAGCTAAAATTGCCCAGGCGTCAGTATCAGCTACGATGCACCAGCATTGCCGCTAGGCCCACCACTGATATTGTTTATAGCGTAATGGCAATTTTTGTATTGTATTGGCTGCAAGTGCATGTTAGAAAACAACATAATGTGGTGGAATTAATTAGAAGGAGGATTGAGTTGTGGCTGATGAACATGGTGTGCATTTAATGCACACAGTGATCATGCAGCCACCCCAGACTCTGTATTCTTGACTGAATCATCAGTTCTGAACTTCTGATCACATATGGACTTGTCCCTCTTTAGACCATGAATTGATTTAGGAGGACATTGTTGCAAAGGTTCCTTCCAATGACAGTTGTGTAGGCTACGCACTTGAGGTTTATTCCTTTTGTTATAACGATCGCATTGAGGTTAATTGAAACAAGCAAATACTTTTGATTATCAAAACTTTTATTTGTTGTTCACATACTGTTAATAATCTTACTTGAGATTTATTCTTCTAACAATTTAAGTTTTAGATCATTCGTTTGTTCATATTAATTATGACAGAGAATCACAGAAGTGTAAATGTTTAAACGGTTAAGCAAAAGGAACAATAGTGTTTGGACCTAAATTAGGGGAAAATGTACTTTGTTCTCTGTTTCACTTTGGTTTTATTTTTATTTTTTTGTATAGTGGTTTTATTTTCTTGTAGTGAATTGCCCCCATGAATTTGTAATTTTAACAATTAAATGTTCGTATTTTGAAAAGTATTTTTAATAGACATTTTGGTAACAGTAATAATTTGGTGGGGTGCATAACGTTAGGTGAAACTTTTTTTTTTATAATTGTAATACAGAAGTTTAAATTTATAATTTCTTACAAATTAAACTATTCAAATTATTTATCATTAACTCACTCCTCATGGCTTACAACATTAGGTGAAAAACTGAGAGTGTTTACTGAAAATATATTCCAATTCTATCTTTAATTTTAATTATTAGAATTAAAATCCTAAAAAAACATTTTAAAAAATTTAGAAAACTCTAAGATTAATTTAGTTATGAAGGCTAGTATATATTTAATGTATAATTAAATAAAATTTAAGCAATAATTTAATAAAGAATCAAAGTTAAAGATTTCTTTTTAATTTTTATGAGATATTCCTGTATTCTTTAAATGTGAGATTAAATCTTATTTGAAATATTAATATTATTTTTTTCACAAAATATTTTTCTTTTACTATTTATTATTGAATTACACATTTATCAGTTCAAAATTAAAGATAATAAAACACGTTTGTTCAAATTTTTACAAAATTATCTTAAAATGGTTTTTAAGTTTTTTTTTTTCGCGAACAAAATGAAAGCAGCAAGGAGTTTTCCTATTCATAGACATGAAGGTAGCATCAATTATTTATTGTGGAGGTATTATTTTAAGAAAAGTGCTCCGAAAATGACCAATGCAAGTGACAAATTTATGGAGACACACACGCACAATAAAAGGTGTACGATTTTTAGCTTTTGGCCTATAAAATATAAAACAAAACATGCCAGATCATAAAGTTTTACACTTGTTCTTCGTTCGAGCAGAGATTATCGTTATTTTATAAGGAAAAATAGTATGAAAATTAGTTGGTTTCACTATCACTCTTTCACTGTTACTCCGAAATAATAATAAAAATAATAATAATATTAACAATAATAAATCAGTCGCAGTGGGACGCGTGTCTCGAGGAAACAAGGGAACAAAACAAAAAAGCGACACAATGACACGTGAAGGTATATATAATTTATTTTTGTTATGTTTGTACAATGTTATAATCTAATAACTTTTTATATTTACAATTTTTTTTATCTTGTTATATATTTTTATATAAATTAATTTTTACAAATTAAAATTAAAATAAAAGAGGGAATGAGTCTTGAAGATCATAATTATCAGCGTGCGCTAACATTCTAATATGATCTACAAAAGTTATGATTAGAGTTTAATAATATCCGTTAATTAACGCCTTTGTCATCTTTACCAAAACCAGAGTGAAGTAGCCAGTGGCTAGTAGCATGTGATGATCTATTGGAATATCATTACATTGCATTATCATAAACCCCATCCATTATGATTCGTAGCAGACTAACGAAGGGTCCTTTTCCTCTTTGTTTATTTTAATTTTCTTTTCTAATTATAGTTTGACAATGAATGAAAGAGTCCTCTAATCATTTATTAATTTATGGTTGCTTTGTTTTAACCAAAAATCTTTTTGAGTATTTCTGTTGCCATCGAAAAGTAATTGGATATTTCTCTTTTTATTATTTGAATATGCTTTTATGTTTTCCAACAAAAGATAAAAAAGAAAAAATCAAGCTAAATAACACCAAAAAAATCCTAATAATTACCGGTGACGGTACTATGGCTTTGAACAATTTTTTTTAATCAAGGGAGATCTCAATTATTGAGTTGTTAATTATATCTATGTAATGTCTTATGCATGTTGAATCTCATTTATAAAAGAAGATAAATGGGATTTGTGGAAGGTGGAGGATGATCATTGCCGAAAAGGAGATGATGCAGATGGAAATAGGAGTGGACGAGAATTGAAGTGATGAAATCACAATATATTCACAGCACGAATCAGCAGGCAGCGCCCACAATATTGATATCCCCTTCAAAACCGCTAACTTCTGTCCTTTTGCTTTTTTTTTTTTTAATGTATTGACACTTACACTGACATTTAAATTAATGTAATGTTATATAATAAAAAAAATTAATCATAATTTTTATAAAATTTAATAAAAATTTTAAAATTATTAAATAAAATTAAATAATAAAAATTATTCATTTAAAAATTAATAAATATATTAAATTATTCTGTTAAAAATTTTAATTATATAATATTTTTTAAATTAACGTTTAATATGCATAATTAATTATTTTAAAAGAATTGTATATTTATAATACTGTTCATAAAACTTATATTAATTAAATATTAATTTAATTGCCTATATCTGAAGACATATTCATCTAAAAATTTCTCCTGTGCGTGCGCTTTTCTACAGACTCTGGCCCCACCCTCGTTTATGCAGATCACATGTACATTACTCTTCAGGCAGTCCTGTGCTTTTTACATACAAGATGATATCTTCTTTCCATAATCTGAGAGATGATAGATGAAATCATAAATTTGTATAATCTGTTTTAATAAACTATTTTCGACAAGTCTTTACTTTTTGTCTTCCATTGTTTTTTATTTTTTTCACGTAAGAGATACAAGTATTTAGATTAGAGAAGGAAATAAGTGGATTGGAATTTCTAACATAATCGCGTTATATAGTATTGAAGAATGACGATACTGTTGGTTGAACTATTAGTTGGTCGGCTTGTCTTCTATTCTTTTAACATTCCTCTTTGTGCTAATTGAAGGCTCTCTTATGACCGCACAAAAACGTTATTTTAATAAAGCATGCACTTCTTCTTTTTTAGTTTTCTAAAGCAATTCATGTTTTAATCAAATTGAAAATTACACTCATTTATTAACGAGTGGGGTCATCACAAAAGACGTAATGACAATATGCATCTTACATAATTGTACTACACATGTGATAATTATCATGCATATATATATATATATATATATATATATATATATATATATATATATATATATATAATTGATTTAAAGATATTATTTATTTTGAATCAAGAGTATAGCTTGTAATTAAATTACTGACGATATATTTAGGAAATTTCACCTTTTCAATTTTGAAAACAATTAGATATTCTATTCCTAGATTTTTTTTGGGGAACAACTCTCTTTCTAGAATTTAATTTCTCTGATTTATGACACAATTAATAAAATTCATGTATTTGTTTTCTTACTGAACAACGAAAATCAATAAAATGATTAATTTTGATAAAATTGTGTATGTATAAACTAAATTACACAATTAATTAGGATTTTTATTTACAAGCATGCCTAAAATAATTTCTAATTATACGAGCTTGTCTGTGAAAGGCTTCCCATTATTGATGGAAAAAAAAGTTACAGTTTTTCAATGTTAATTAAGCAATATATTACTTTTAATTAATTTTATTTGTTTATTTATAAAAAAATCATAAAATATGATAAGCTAGGTTTAACCAGATACTGATCTCCTTGACTTTTTTCTTTTAGGTACAAGCATGTGGTGAAGAGGCCAACTAAACCAAACACAATCTAGGGAAAGAGACTCCCATTAATTCCATCTTCTCTAAAAATTGCCTCACACAAACAGTTGGTGGTTGAACCATAACATGTATTACGCGTTCTCTGAATGAATTACACTCAATGATTCATATC
Source organism: Castanospermum australe (assembly GCA_019955255.1). Taxonomy (NCBI): domain Eukaryota; kingdom Viridiplantae; phylum Streptophyta; class Magnoliopsida; order Fabales; family Fabaceae; genus Castanospermum; species Castanospermum australe. Next base: position 151,419 of record NSJW01000192.1, read on the forward strand.
GTTTCTTACAATTAATATTGTACATTGTGTGTGTGTGTGTGTGTGTGTATAATGCGCTCAAAATATATTAAAAATTTCCCTCAAATTGGCTAACCAATCTGCAACTCAATTGCCTTCCATTTATATATTATGTATATATATGTGTGCGAGACTCTCACTTCCCTTTCGCGCCTATCTAAAGCTCTTCAGCTCTAGATACCAGGCTTGCACAAGGATGATTATTGGGGCACCCACAGTTAACTTCTTTATTACCGAAAACTAATTAAGCAGCTTATATATAACACATATATATTATAAAAGAATAATGCTACTTGTAGAATTTTCTTTTGCCATTTATTTGTATTATTTTTACATTCCCTAATTACAAGTACAACTGTACATGTATAGTTTTATCTGAGTAGGAAAAAAGTTTAATTAAATCAAACCATTTAAAACATAAATGAAACTAGTTTAGTTATGTATAAAAGAGTGCATGTGTATGCATGTATGCATTATGCAACATTACTCTATTCCGAAAGTGCAAGTTGTTTTTTCTTCTCCGGTGTACGAAGAGTGGAAGGACGACGATTGCTGTTGCCTTACATGCGCGTCAGGTTGTATGTTAATCGATGGTATATATCACGGAGGAGGAAAGAGGGTTTTCTTTCTTTTTTGGGAGGGAAGGTGGTGTTGCCTGCTGGGGGATCGATGGTACTGCCATAAACGTCAGAACCCACCCGTACTTAGCTGTTGTATCTAAGCATCTGATATAGCTGAGTGGGGTAAATAAACCGATCATGGTGGTTGTGAGATGACACTCATGGGTCCTATCTTCCATCGATCAGCACGAGATCAGAAAGAAGGCAGTGCTGAGAGACCCCCCAAATAATGAGGGCAAAAAGTGCCATAAAAAAGACGTGATTTTTAACCAACACCGCTGTAGGGACAGCCTGCTCCTTCTTCAGGGATGATCACTGATCAGGTTCAATTGTGTTCACGTTCCGAGATTTGGTAGCTAGCTCCTCTTTGAAACCACTAGGTCTTCTACAGTTCTCCTCCCCAAGTCCCACTTAATTTCTTTTACAGCAACCAGGCCAGTAGTTTTGATTTAACTTAGTTGAACCATTCATACAATTGTGGGACGACGATGATGATTTGCTTTTTTGGCCTTTCTGTGTATTGAAAGGAACTTGCAGTTTCATCATACCTTCACATGCAAACATTAATTAATTAGTTGCCTTCTCTGCCTTCCCTTGACCCTTTCTTTGATATGAAGCAAAGTGGAAGCAATCTTCAAGATATATAATATGCAACAGAACATAAACATTTTGGCTCAATAATGGATGTTCCATGGTCTATACTAGCAACAAACAGATGCAGACAAGTATATGTCTATTCAATTTTCCTCAGCAGATGTTTGCGGATTGGGCCACGTTAAGAGGTCTGCAAGTAAAATGCCATGAGTATGGACACTGGTATTTCTTGGATCTTACGTACAGCGAACAAACAGCCTTACGATATGCCAAACATTAATTGTTTGTATCTAAAATCACTTGTCAACTCTTTGTAAAGAGATAATGTGATTGGAATGGAAAAATGTGTTCTTTCATTCTTTACACATATTATATTATTATTGTATCTATATATATTTGAGCTCACATACACTAAGCGTTAGTTTTAATAAGAAGTAATTAATATTTTATTGAAAATCATTGTTTTCACTCAATGATACTATATGGAGAACAACTTGGGGAAGAAAATGCATGTCTTCTTTTTTTTTTTTTGACTGTGGGCATAATCTGTTTAACTAAAATATAGATGAATGATATAACGTAAACATTTTTTCCTTTTGTACAATAAGAGGTCTTCAACTTATTGGGGAATGGGAAAAAAAATCACAATTCAAGTTCTGATGGAAACACAGAAACCTGCAAGTTCTGCAGAACGACATATGAGCACATAAACCAGTGAGTACAGAGGCCCTAGTTAAATAATATAAATTTATTTTAAAAATTCGTGGAATAACATAGATCTTCAACTTCAGCACTTTTTTCTGTGTCCTATATGCATGGATAAGAAGGTAATTACCCTAACAACTCGAGTGCGAAAAATGTATGAATCCATATATATCTCTGCTATCTTAAGTTTTTATGATTGATTTGATTACTAAAAAGGCTATTGAAGACCTCTCGTCCAATCCTTCTATGATAATCATTATTTTTATCAATCGATCGAGAGAAAATCTGGATGATTTTTTTATTAAATTTTCATGTAAAATTCATCTTTAAATTTTTCACTTTCATTTTAATAGAGACACTAAACTAAACCCTTACTATTAAAAATATGTATGTTGAGATGATATACTAAAGAATTCAGACAAAAATTCCACTCAATATGTAGAGGATAATTCTGTACAAAATTATTAGCAGCAAAGGAAATAAAATTTTTTGCAAGTTATTTCGAAGCTTGGCTGCTTATAACTTAATTATGGGGGCACACATAACTCGTTGCAACTTGCAACACTCAAAATCATGGCAGTAATCACATGAAAAAGAAAATTGAAAAGGTGTAAAAAAATGATGTCGGCAAAGTTAGCTGAGTATTAAAGAGTAAATATAATGAAATGGAAGTGAGACTATCAGAGAATATTATATGAAAACCCTTGCTAGCTAGAAGGATATTGATCTAATTTCTACATATAGCATCATCATATATATTGAGGTGACTGCTGAACCAAAAAGGGTGGTATTGAAGAACCCGCCTTTCAGTTGAAGTCAAGGCTACTTGCAAATATGTATTTACAGAACTTTTTAGAGGTCAATGTTAAATGACTTTTCTTTTTCACCTGCGGTTCCTTTTTGGGTGGAAAGTGAACCAAAGAGCTGATAGCCACTAGAACCCCTTGAAAATGCTCCTAAAACTGGGTAATGATAATGTCTAGCTTATGATTGCATCCAACTTGCTTGGATTTAGTTAGGACTTTAATGCTGATTCAAAATAGCTTCTCAATGATGCACCAATTGACTCATGACATTGTTTGCTAAAACCCCAACTGAGATTTTGTATTTAGCTATCATTTCCATTTGTATCTTTGCTAAATATTGATATCACAATTGGAAGAAATCTCCGACCATATTGTCATTATCGAATAAAACTCAAGGTTAATTAGAAACTTTATAGGCTTCTACCTACTAATTAAAACCTATCTTCATGTGGAGCCATATCTCCAACTGTTTGCTTCGCCTCGCTTTATCCAATCTACTTGAAACTTCCATGTCTTTTTATATACATGTTTACTTTCCACTGTCAGTAAATTACAAAATTAAACCTTAGTCATCATTGCTGTACGCTTTGTCAAAATTCACATGCCAAATGATTTAATTTTCATAAAGATATGTGTAGAACGGGATGTTTCCATACTCCAATAAAATTCCAAATGAGATCGTTATCATTAGATTCCCGCAGCTTACTTGCATTTGCATCCAAGACAACGAATCATATATGTGCATCTGTGAGTTCTGTTCACGGTGAATTCTGAGATAAGCTGCGTTCTATGACAGCTGAGATAAGTTAACATGCTCCAAATCTTCTCTGTGGACCATAGAGTTTCGAGTTTCAACTAATTGCAGCAGCAGTAACAATTGGATCATACAGTTTGTGTAGAATTCATATTATATTTTATGTTTTGATCGGCAATTGGGAGTTTATAAAATATATTAATCTATGTTATGACACACAAATAGCAAAGATCAGTTCTCGTTATGATATATCTTAATTCATGTAATTCTAGAGAAACAGGGGCGGTCCAAATCAAGTTTTATTCATAAATTTTCCTGACTGCAGGGAAGGGGACTGGCATTTGGTAGAGAAAACACTGAAGCACTAGATTAATGGGGAATGTGGTTTCCATTTTTGCAAAGAATCTAGCTAGATTGTTGTTTTCGTTCCAGCCCAGAAAAAGTGTTTTGTTTTTTCTTTTAGAAATTTGTGAGGGGAATATATTCCCAGGTTCATTATAATACTCTATTCATTCAACGTGTTTTGCAATCATTCTAGAAACCAGAAAACAAAGATTAAGACCTAGCTAAGCAACACTCTGGTTCTGGTTGCTGCATGTGGCTGGTTCCGTGAAGCATATTCACTGGGCCTCCTAACTTGTCTAATAGTTGGGCCCCCAACGTTAACATGCTGAGCATTTAGTTGCTCGGTCTTGCTTGGAGCCCAAATTAGACGTAGGAAACTATTATTCTGATTAGAAAGGTGCATATATGACCACCAAAAAAAAAAAGTTAATATATTTTTTTAATATGAATTAAAAGTATCTTACAAAATTTAATTTATTTAAATTATTTTATAAACTTATTTTTTTTGAATCGAAAGTGACAATAGTATAAACCTTTTCAAGAACATTGCTTAATCTTTACCTAAATTCATTAGACTGATAAGGAAAGTGCGTTTCTAAAATCATTAAAAAGAAATTTTAGATCTTTGTAAAAAAAAAAATTCCCACAACATGTCAGAAGAAAAATACAATTGCCAGGCCACCAAAATTAAACACAATAACACTATTACTAATTCTGTCGGAGGATTACGTATTCATCTTTCTAAGTTTAATATTAATTTTTTTCAATATAAAAGATTTTACATTAATATTAATATATTATTAAAAAATTAATTATGATAATAATTATTTAAAATATTAAATTCTTTTAATGACGTATTAATATATAATTATAGGATAATTTAAATTTTTTTATATTAATAAAAAATTAAAATTAAATCATTCATTGGATAAGTATAAATTTTAACGCAAAACCAGTAGCTTGGTTTTTGTCTTCTTTTTCCTTTATGATGTAACCCAAAAAACAACATGATTTAAAGTAAACAATGATTTGAGTTAAAAAAAAACAGAGAGAGAGAGAGAGAGAGAGAGAGACTGTTGAATGACTGACTCCATACTAAAAGACGCTTGTTTTATTTTATATACCACAAATAATTAAAAAGGCGTGATCTTTTTTGGATAAATTAAATAATAAGTATTACTGAATTTTTTTTTTGAGAAATATTACTGATTCTGATAACGTGGTAAATTATTTTCTTTAATATATTATTATATGATATGATTCAAGACCCAACTTTGACCTGTTTGTTTTTGATAATCAAAACAAAATAAATAGACATTGGAGAGAAGAAAAAATTTTGCAAAAAATTTTTTCGTTTATATAAAATTACTTTGAAAAACGTGCTTGAAATGTGAAATAAACAAAATTTTTATGTGCTAGCTGAATGTTGCATCTCCATATAAAGTAAAATTCGCCAAGGTCACGCGATAATAGGTACTTAATTGCATTATTTATTTAAGGATGAAGTTATACTTTATATAATATTTTATAGGGTTATGATATTTATTTATATAAAATATTATATAAATAATGTTGAAATAAATTAAATGTTAGTTTTTAAATGAAAAAATAGTATATGTGATATGAATTTTATAAGAATACATTATCTTGTCGACGAAAACGAAAACCAACCGTTAGAACTGATGATGGGAGAGACAAGAATTTACTTTTACATTAAATATGATTATTGATTTATTTAATGAATGAAATCTATGAAATTAGTAATACTGTTGTCTTGAAAGGCATTCTTATTTATCTCAATATGCATTTTTTTTATATTTTTTATATAATTAATTCTTGAATTAATTAATTAGATTTTATTAAAATTACAAATAAATCAATTAAATAAAAATATTTTTTTTAAAAAATAAATATATTTAAAAATAATTTTAATAGTGTAATTAATATAAAAAACAACTCTCAACTGTAATTATAAAATAAAATTATAAAAAACATATTTTTATCGTTTTATTTTTTTAATCAATTAATAATAATTTTTTGATAAATTAAAATTTTGACTTGAAACAGAGAAATTTTTTATAATAATATAAATTAAAATATATAGTATCATTTAAAATTAATCAAGGAAAGATCAAATGATTTTTTTATCTAACAAAAAGTAATGTTCTGTTTTTATTTCTTTCCTTCAGGGTAAAGTAGAAAAATTAAAGAGAGAATCCACGAAATCTCAGTTCAATTTAATTTCCCAGGAGAAAAAAATTGAAGATAGAGTCCAAGAAAAGTTGCTTCAATTTTGGATTAATCGCTATGCGACCTGAACTGTGTGTACTTCACTATACGGTGAAGTAGCAGTGATCATGTCTAATGGATGGAGTCTGGTGTTGTTCCTCCTGCTTGAATTCATGCGATTCTGCACTCCCATTTCCGAACCAGTTCCTGATTTCGCTTGCAAGCCACCCCACCACAGTTCCTACCCCTTCTGCGACACTTCCCTTTCCATCTCCACCAGAGCTCGCTCCCTCCTCTCCCTCCTCACCCTCCCCGAGAAGATCCAACAGCTCTCAAACAATGCTTCTGCCATCCCCAGACTCGGCATCCCTGCTTACCAGTGGTGGTCCGAAGCCCTCCACGGGATTGCCCCCAACGGCCCCGGCGTGTCCTTCGACGGCACCATTCCTTCAGCCACGAACTTCCCTCAAGTAATCCTTACTGCGGCTTCCTTCAATAGGACACTTTGGTTTCTGATTGGATCTGCCACTGCGGTGGAAGCCAGGGCTATGTACAATGTTGGGCAGGCTGGGTTGACTTTCTGGGCACCCAATATCAACATTTTCAGGGACCCCAGATGGGGGAGAGGCCAAGAGACTCCGGGAGAGGACCCTATGGTCGCTTCGGCTTATGCGGTTGAGTTCGTGAGGGGCCTTCAAGGTGGGGGCTTGAAGGGTGGCGGCGAAATCAGGAGTATGTTGGGGGAGAAAAGGGTGCTGAGTGGCAATAGTGGGAGTGATGGTGATGGGCTTATGGTCTCTGCTTGTTGCAAACATTTTGTTGCTTATGACTTGGAGAAGTGGGGGCAATTCACTAGATATAACTTCAATGCTGTGGTGAGGTTTTCCTCTACGACGTTGGTCAAATTCTCCTGGCCTTCGATAAAATTGGTCTGGTAATCAGTTGCTTCTTTTTGTAGGTTTCTCAGCAAGATTTGGAGGACAGTTATCAGCCCCCATTTCGTAGTTGCATTCAGCAGGGCAAAGCAAGCTGCTTAATGTGTTCCTACAACGAAGTTAATGGTATTCCTGCTTGTGCTAGGGGGGATCTCTTGGGACTAGCTAGAACCAAGTGGGGCTTTACAGGGTAAGAATTTGAGGAACTTATGAATTAACATGATTTATAAAAAATGCACTTTTATTGATTATCAAGATTGGAAAATTAACCGTGTTTCAATTGGTGGCTTTGAGTCTAGGTATATCACTTCAGATTGTGACGCCGTGGCGACGGTTTTTGAATATCAGATGTACGCAAAATCCCCACAGGATGCTGTTGCTGATGTTCTCAAAGCAGGTATTGAATTTATCTTTTTAAATGCATGTTTTCATTGAATTCATTACAACTTCTTTATATGAATAGGATAGTTTCCAAGATATTTCAATTCATCAGTTGAATTTTAGGGTTGGATATCAATTGTGGAACATATATGCTTCGAAATACTGAAACTGCCATCAAAGAAAGAAAGGTGAAAGAGGAAGACTTAGACAGAGCTCTTCTCAACCTTTTTTCTGTTCAACTGCGCCTTGGACTGTTTGATGGAGACCCCAGAAGAGGCCAGTTTGGCAAACTGGGGCCGCAGGATGTTTGCACCCCTGAGCACAAAACACTGGCACTTGAAGCTGCAAGGCAGGGGATTGTACTGTTGAAGAATGATAATAAGTTCCTTCCCTTGAGTAGGAATATTGTTGCCTCCTTAGCCATCATTGGCCCAATCGCAACTACAACAAAATTAGGGGGTGGCTACTCGGGTATGATTTTCTATTGGAGCATTGTTAATATTCAACTATTGCACTGTTTTCCCGTAAATTTCATTTATATGTTTTAGCTAACTTGAATGTCTGATTGATTGATGGGATTATGCTATATAATGTCTTTTTTAATCCTGGTCTCAAAATTCATACTACAAAGTATTCAGAGAAGAAGGAAAAGTTTTCCATTATTAATTTAATTATTGACCTATTTTACTGAAATCCAAACATTATGCTATATCACTGGAAAAAAACACAGCTGAGCTACAGTGGAAGTGACTGGTGGGAGTTTCTCAATCCTAGCTAATGACCTGTTGGTTTAGGGGCATCTTCTCCCAGTGATTGGAGATGGCTGCAATTTCAAATTTCCCCACTTTGAGACCATTATCAACACTATACATGTTTTCTTTATCTTTTATAAGTCCCTGCTAATTCCTTATGCTGAACCATATGATTTTGAACCTAATAATGTAGGAATTCCTTGCACCCCAGAAAGCTTATATGACGGTCTCAAAGAGTTTGCAAAGAGGATATCATATGCTTCTGGTTGCCATGATGTACAGTGCTATTCTGATGATGGTTTTGATGAGGCTATTGACACTGCCAAACAAGCTGATTTTGTTGTTATAGTTACTGGGCTTGACACAACACAAGAGACAGAGGATCTTGACCGAGTTAGTCTTCTCTTACCAGGTAAACAGATGGACCTTATATCCTCTGTTGCTGCTGCTAGTAAAAGTCCAGTGATTCTAGTTCTTACTGGTGGAGGACCCCTTGATGTCTCCTTTGCTGAAAGAAATACACAAATTGCAAGTATTCTTTGGGTTGGGTACCCTGGTGAAGCTGGTGGAAAAGCATTAGCTGAAATTATCTTTGGAGAGGCCAATCCAGGTATGTATAATTATACATGAATATACAACTTTATAAGGATGTCTTTATATGTTGTGATCATTTCAAATTAGGGTGGGATTATTAGCGCTCCAATTGTTTATACACATTTTCCAACAACTACTTTTAATTTCAATTTGTTAAATCACCCTCAATTATATGCAAATCGAATAAATACAAATGTAATTAATATTAAAGTTTGACTTGAATAAAAAAAAATTAAATTGAGGACAATTTAGGAAATTGCAACTAGAAGTAGTTAGTAGGGAGTGTGAATAACTGAATATGCAATTAGGAGTGCCAATAGCTTCAGCTTTAAAATTATATTTGATTATTGTCATTGCATATGAAGGCATTAAGCTTACCTCTAAATTGTTAGTACCGCATGAAATACTTGAATTTAAACTTTGGTAGGTCAATTCTTTAAGGCAGAGTTTTAACTCTGAAGTTGGTTTTGATGCAGCTGGAAGGCTGCCAATGACTTGGTACCCTGAGTCATTTACCAATGTTCCCATGACTGACATGAGCATGCGAGCTGATCCTTCTCGCAGCTATCCAGGAAGGACCTACCGATTTTATACTGGAAGTAGAATATATGGATTTGGGCATGGCTTAAGTTACAGTGCTTTCTCATACAAGTTCTTATCAGCTCCAAGTAAAATTAGTTTGTCTGGAACCTTCAAGGGTGGTTCCAGAAAGTGTCTATTAAGTCAGGTAGGGAAAGAAGTTAATGGAGTTGATTATATTCACGTGGATGAGATGCAAAATTGCAACTCATTGAGATTCTCAGTGCAAATTTCTGTTATGAACCTTGGTGATTTGGATGGAAGCCATGTTGTAATGTTGTTCTCTAGAGGGCCAAAAGTTTTAGAAGGCTCTCCAGAAAAACAGCTGGTTGGATTCAGTCGCCTGCATACTATTTCTAACAGATCTACTGAAACAGGCATTCTGGTGGATCCTTGTGAAAACTTTAGCATTGCAGATGAGCGAGGAAAGAGGATATTGCCCTTGGGCCATCACATATTGAGCTTAGGGGATGCAGAGCACGTTGTTTCAATTGAAATATATTGATTGATGGCTTGTAAAATGTCAAGTGTGTAATTGTTAATTATTGTTGTTATCAATTTCAAGGGTCCAAACTCAGAAAGTTAGAAGCGGGACTGTCAAAACGAGCGGGCTAGTCCGTTGGCATTTTGCTAGCTTAACCCACCCTACCATCAGCAGGGAGTTTGTGGGTTAGCCCGTCAAAAAGTTTACAAAACTATATAAAAATAATAATAGGGATCTTTTACTTTATGGAATTTTATTTTATTTTATTTTTCCAATTTCAAAAAAAGTTCTACTAGTTGTGAAAGAAAGGAATTATAATATTTTTGGGATAAGTGACAGTCTGCTTATCAACACAGTAATCCTAATAACTCGCAATTTTCTTTTTAAAAAAAATCCCAAAATGGTGCCAAGAGGCTCATTTGACTTGATGAATTTAGAGGTCAGTATAGGGGCTAACTTAACCCGGCTTGATCCGTCCTGCAATGGATCCATTTTAAGTGGGCTAAACTGATTTGATCTATTTTGTAAATAGGTTAAGAATTTATGTGGTTGTAACGAAGCTCTCTTAGCCCGCAGGCATTGCTGAGGAGACCAGAGCCGAACTAAATCTTGCCTCGCAGCCATTGTTGACGTGATGTATGATGAAGGTCTCTCGCGTAACCAAATCCCAGTCGACGGCAATAAAATAGTGTGGCTGGTATCTACCGAAAGAAAAAATAGAAAAAGAGTGTGGCTGATAATTACTTGTTTACGAAGTAACCAATTCTAGAAGCCATAAGATATTGATTTGGAGGAGTTGGTGATTCCTACGCTATCAACACCGACAAAGTTCATAGCTACTTAAATATGAATAATTTTTTATTTTTTTAAATAATCAGTTTAATAATTTTTTAACTATTAAATGAAAAAAATATTAAATACATTTTATGTTTTAAAAGATTAAAATTTTTTATTTTTTATTTGATATTAAGAGAATTATTTAAAAAAAATTATTTCAAAGGTACAACGTTGCTCCTTCAATATTCATTCTTCGTATAAAACGACTTTTTGGAAAAGGCTTGCTATTTTATAGGGAAAAAGGTATTTACAGAGATTGGCAACTGGGGAGCACTACTCGAAGGAGATTACCGCTAGACCATTACTTTAGTAATAAATCCCCTGAATTCTGCTAAAGAAACTCGAATATTGGGGAAGTTGAAGAATCCTAGGACACTCGACATATTAGTAGCAGTGAGAATATGTCGAAGAGTGTGAATGACCTTGGCTCAAAAACCCCTAATTAACTGGTTGTAATGGCCGTTGTGTTTCTCCGATATCTACTGGTACGGTATTTTGAATTTATGGTGAACACGAAGATGTAATATAGGAAAGTGAACTGTTAACTTTTATTAACTTCAAACTTTAATTTATTGTAAAAATCAATAAATGATAAAATATTTAAAAACTCATTTAAAAGTCTCACTATTCTAAAACAACTTTCTTATATTATTATACAGTTTAGCTGTCATAGAAAAAGAATGCTTAGAATTCTGCTTGCTATGCATTGCATATGTTTCTAAAAGTTCACCTGTAAAAGGGAATCGCGAGATCATTGCTTAGCCTCACCTCATGGCCAACCCTTACCCCATAATACGAACAATTACAAAAACAATGTGCACTTTATGTTCCCCTTCCGATTTTGATTTTGAATGGGGTTTTGAATGAGTTATATTAGGATTTAAGGGCTCATTTAGATAAATTTTTTAAAAAAATATTTTTTTATATATTTTATTTTAATATATATTTTTTTTTAAAAAAATAATTTTATATTTAGATATAATATTTAAGAAGTACTTTCAAATAATAAAAAAAATTTTAAGTTTGTTTGGATAAAAAAAATAGAAGTACTTAATTTATATTAAAATTATTGAAAAAGATATCTAAATATAAGATATGATCAGTTATGATATGTAAGATATAATTAAATGGGCTAGCATAATAGGGACGGTGAGATTTTTAGCTATGTCATAGTAACAGTGTCATGAAAAATGAGATATAAGATAATAACAACATGTTTAATTGTGTACCCAAAGACTTAATATTATATTACTAATATTGTTCTATTTTACTTTCTCTAAGTGATATAGTTATTAAAATCAAAATTTAATTTAAGATATTAAGACACAATGACTTAAAGTTGTATTGTTTAAAATGTAATTTATAGAATTACTTAAGAAGATTTATGTAAATAAGATTTATAAGAAGGAAAAAAAGAAGATATAAAATATAATTTTTAATAAAGATAAAGAATATTTTTATCATAAAATTATATTAAAAATAACTTATTCTTCTATTTTTTTTCAGAAATTAAAGATCATTGGTTTCTAAAAAAAGAGATAAATTAATTTTTTTTATTTTTTATTTTTTTTTAAAATTTACGTCCAAACACACTTAAAAATGCGTTAAAATACTTTTTTAAAAAAAATTATTTTTTTACAAAAATATCTAAACGGACTCTAAATTATCTCACTCGTAATTTCTATTCTTAATCCTATTATCTTTATTAAATATTGATAATTAGTGACCTACTAAAGCACAAGCATCCCAACTCATTGTAATGTTATATAGAGGATTTCGCCTCCAACAGTAATCTTCAAATTACTTCAAAGATCACCATCTCAGTCGTTGAAAATTCAAGTGTCACTTTCATTTGGCGTTATGTATTTTTCTGATATATTCTTTTCGAGGAGCAAGAAAGAAATAAAATTAGTGATAAATTTCTAAAGAAATTAAGGATAATATAAGTTTAAACTGTGATAACGGCTCGTTGATGTACTAACAAATAAGACAAAAATTAGATTTATATTGCCATAATTGCTTTATTTCCCTTCTAATTTAGGAGTTTGGAATGACAATCCTGGAAAAAAAAGTGTTTATAGAGTTATAATTTTTTTTTGGGTATAAATCTTGTTTTTTAAAAGTACATAACTTTAACTGTTATTTACAAGTTCATAAAATTAAAAAAGAAAAGTTGTATTTTACTATTTTCTTATATAAATTTTTTTCATAGAAAAAAATTATATACTTTAGATAAAACATTAAAAGAATTTTTCTGTTATTTTAGTAAGCCCTTAAATAAATATATTATTCCATCCTTGTCCTTTTGACAAAATGTACTGTCTGGCACACACCCAAACACCTAGTAGCAACCGCCAGAACGTCACTCCTCAGGCTGCGGATAGGCTCTTTCTGGGGATTAAACATTCCGCTAGACCATTTATTCTCCTCAGATCATATCCTATTCAATATTTAGTTTGAAAAAAAGACTATATGAACTTAGTCTAAGCATTGATGGATGCTCAATCACTAATTAGTAATTACAAAATGGAAAATGAAGGAAAGAGCGCATCATTGTGATTTGAACAAGTAACAAAACAACAAACTACCCTTCTAGTCTAGGATCCTTGTGTCGTGTCATCTCCGAATTCCTAATGTGGGTCACATGGCTCACTTTTGCAAGCTCATCATTATCAGCTTTTCTTTTCTTTTCAACCGGGCACTCCCTTCTTTTGTGTCATTGTTTCTTCTTTTTATACTTTCACGTATGAACATGCGCTTACGGGTAGTCATACCTGTCTATCTGTCTGTCATGCATACTGGCTCCCACATCATATCATCCTGTGACTTGCCACTCGTCACAATCACGACCAATCGTATTCTGCTAAGCACAGGATTTTGACACGTAGCCCAATGATTTTGTCTGGACCATTCAAAATGAGTTTCAAACGTCAAACTACACCATTAAAGGGGAAAGATTTCCTAGTCCTAGAAGTACAGAGTGGGTGGGAGTGCTCCAAACACATTGGTGGAATGATGTATGCTACTGAACTAAACTAACCAGGGTTAGTCTGTAGTGTGAAGAAAACCCATTAGACATTGTTTCAGAAGTCAGAACCAAGCCCCTTCTGTTTGGTACAAATCGCCAGTTGAGAGCGGCAGAGATTTTGCGTTTCACTTTCCCCAGAGACTAATTCTGATTTTTAGAGCGACAAATTCTGTGCTTTGTGCCCTGTTTGTCAGAAATGAGTGACCCCAAGTATGCCTATCCCTACCCTGCTCAAGGTACAGTAACGTTCATGTTTCTTCTTTTGATCTCTCTTCCCCTCCGTAACACACACACACAGACACACACAGATCCTATGGCTATGGCTATGGTTACTGGACCTTCTTGTTGATTATCAAACAATGTTTGAGGCTTTATGTTGATTTTGAATTACAAAGTATGGCTATGTTTATAAGAGCTTCTGTCATATTGTACTCAGAAGTTTCATCCTCTGAAATAAGAGTTTGTTTTGTTTCATACTCTCATATAATAATGAAGAGAACTGCCCCTTTCCCTTTTTTTCCCTCCTTTTCCCACCTGTGGGATAAAAAATTGCATTTTGGGTTACTCTAATCTTTCTATATACATTTCTTTCCCCATAAATCATTTTCTTTGTGGGGAACTTCTGTTGCCAGGGTATTATCAAGGTCCTCCCGTGATGGCACCACCACAATATGCTGCTCCACCGCCCAGAAGACAGGTTGGTTTCCTTGAGGGATGGTAAGTTCCCAACTTTTCAGTTGAAATACGGGACAACTGTTTGTCATGTTTATTAACTAGCCATATATATATATTTTTCCTTTTTTTAGTTATCACAAGGAATCAAAGCATGAATTCTTAAAACTCCCATGTTTTTCAAAAATATTGTCAACTTCTATATTACTTTGTGCAATTGACACAATTCTTCTTTCTTTTTTGCTCAGTCTTGCAGCTCTGTGTTGCTGTTGCCTCATAGATGAGTGCTGCTGTGACCCCTCAGTCATATTTATCAGCTGATGATATGAAATCTCCTGCAACAATAAAGAAATTTCCTACAAATTACAGTGTGATGCTTCCAGCAGGCTTCAGCTAGCAGAATGTGTAGTTGAACAGTTTTAATTTGTCTAAAGCTGTAGTTTATGTTTTTGTTTGATATGATTTAACCTTAGTTTCCGCTTTCCAAATTGGTCCTTGATCTTATCGGTGTGGCTGTGCAGCTCTCACACGTTCTTCAGTGATTTGATTTGGATGCAAATTGCGTTTGGTATGTGGAAAACTGAAAACAAACTATTCTTGTGAATTGGGTCCCTTTGTTCCCCAATTTTATTTTTCTCGTGTCTCCGTCATTTTGAATTTGAATTGGATTTGGAATGTGGAATGCAACTTTGCCATACTGCGAGCGTGACCGATGCGACTTTATCGAAACGGGGTGTGTGCACGGCTGGCCTGCTTAGCGTGTCTTTGTTTTAGACGTTTCCCAATTCTAGAATCTTTTTTTGGCTTCCCTCACTATATTTTTTTGGGTAGAAAATGGCAAAACTAATTTTGCAATAATTTTAGTTGCAAAATTTCAGAAACATTTGCTTTTATTTTATGTTATAAAATCGCATTAGATAATAGACGTCCATTTTACGTATAGGTAATTAATTTTTTTTAATAATTCTAAACTAAGCAAAGAACTAAATGCTCTCTTTTTTTACTAATTATAAATTTAAAAATAATTTGATCAATTATCTAGACAACATAAATTATTATGTGAATCAATTTTTTTGTTACAAAATTAAGTTTATACAAAATTAAATTTATGAATCAATTTATTCTTTTTCAATCTGCTTATGTCAATCTAACAAAGACTTCCAATGGGTTGTGTCGTGTGTCAAACTGTCAATTTGCCCCACAAGTAGTCTTCTCCGCAATTTGTCCAACTATTGACTTCGGCCACGCGGTGGGGCAAATCCCTGTTTTTGATTGATAGATAGGAAAAATTATTTATTTATTGTTCAATTTATTTTAAAAATTTTCATTAAAATTTTATTCAGTATAAGCTTGATTTTTTTTTTTTAAAAAGTGCAAGATATTTTTTTCGCCATATTTTTCATAAATTAATTTGAATGAATATAGTAATAGATGAAATTATACTTTTTATCTTTTATCATTGGAGTTTAATTAATTTTGTCGATAAAACAATTGAATTTTCCTACATGACATTTGACATGATAAGTTTTTGCTTACGTAACCCGTAACATGGTATATCATACTATGACTTTCTTAATTTGTTTACCAAAAAAATAATTTATTTTTTGTGAATAACATTATTTCCTCTATCTCTCATATTATCCTCACATGGTATGCTGAAAAATAAATTATAGATTTTAGATGCATAAAACAGTCCCCTGATTAAAAAAAAAAAATCTCTTGGACAGAAACCATTCACAGACATTATTTAATTCAGAAATTATGGGCAGATCCTTCCAAACTTTCAGACGATGTACTCTTTTTTTTAATTAAAAATATTTTTACAAAGTTCGGTACATTTAAGTTTCAATAAACCAAATTTATATAAAGGACTACAATAACAGATATGAAAAAAAAAATCTTATCCACAAGTCAACGAGAAAACTTTAAGAGAAAAAGAAAGGAAACTTACAAATTGTTCAAGACAAAACCGGAACTCTAAAAAAAGGTTCAACTAAGCCACTTGTTCAACAGTTCAGATAGTAACCTAACTCATTATTAAAGGTGGAAAATCGTGTTCAAATTTTTTTCCCCTTAATTAACAAATAATAAAGGAAAAAATTTGTTCAGATAATTTCATGTTAGAAACAACAAACACAAGTTCAGAACAAGAAATTAGACATCGCGAGAATCCATTCCATTACTACAAGTCCACTGTATCAATACTACAAAGATAAAATCTTTAAGGCATTTTTAGGTACGACAAGTATCTTATTATCTTATAGTGGACTGCAGCTGAAACTAGTACCCACGCTGCATGTCATCCAATCCTAAATCTTGTACTAACTGAACACATTATATTGATTTCAGCTCTGAATCAGTGAATTCATAGAAATAATTACTATTATTATACAATCAATAAATTGACACTATAAGATTAATGATGATGGAAAGAACGCGAGGATCAACCTGGTCTTTTCACCATTACAGCCCCATCTGACGAGAAATTCTTCTATAGACTTATTCTACACAATTTCTGTAAAATAATATTGTTTTTTAAATAAGTAACAAATATAAAATAATGACATTTGATTGGCCGGTAGTTGTGATTGTAACTGTAAACCTCTCACTGAAAAAATTCTAAAATACTTTTGTTGTATTATATTTAACGATTAAAATTTAATTTAAATTTTATTATATTTTATATTCAATTCAATCACTTAAATAATTATTTTATCCACTTTTAGTGAAGCTTGAGTTTAAATCTATATGGACGTGCTTGACGTTATTCTGCTGTCTTACACTAGGAATCCAACTGCTGAATTGATATCTCTACATTATTTCACTTTCCTTTCTTCCTTTTTTAAGAGTCTAGCAAAATAGAAATTTTCAGTTGCCCAACCAAAAAGAACGTGCTTAGAAAGAAGAATAAATGGAGAATTCTAAAAAAGATGATGTTAGACTTGAACAAAACTAGTGAACGATAACTTGTAATAGGACTCGACTAGGCACTTGTCATTAGCCAATGTCCTTCCATCCAACTTCTTGACTTGGTTTGATTTTTCAAAAATTTTCCCAAAGAGAAAAATGGAGAGTTTAATTCTGGAACTACCGACTTCCTATTGATATTGTTTGCTATTCCAAGCTAAACCAGCTCAAAATGGTTCGTGTCGTCATCCACCTTGCTCTGGTGGATGATTTATAATTTACACCTACAGCATTCATTTTTCTCACATAAACTCGTTTTTCTTACCTCAACCCTCCTTCACCCTGCTCCTCTCTTTATAAAAAAAAAAAATGGCAAAGAACGGGGAGAAACTGGGGAATAATGAAATGTTTATGACAAGCGCCTTATAACGCTTCTGATTTGGAGTCATCTTCTGTCTCTGACTTCTGAAACTTTTTTTCCATATATTCCTGTTCAATAGTCTCCTTGAGGATGACCAACCTCTGAATAACTACAGGCTGAGTCATCAGCCTGGCTTCCCTCAACTCTGTTTCTTCTTTATTCAGATTATATGCATCAAGCATGATCTTAATCCACTTATGCAGCTCCTTTGGGGGTACTGCTTAATCACATAAAAATTAGAGGGGTATCAGAACAATCACAAAAAGTCTATACTTTAGAATGAAGCAGTAGGATATTCTCTCACGTGTATAAAGCATCAGGGTCCTTGGCTTCATGTTCATCACCAGGAGAGAAAGCCGTTGCCAATGCAGAAAATCGCTCCTCAGGATCAGTGATGTTCAGCAAATGCTTGAGGAGCTTTATTTCTTTTGGAGCAATACTCCTTAGGCTGCTCTTTGCGGCCCTGTACAATTGGTACATTATATCTTTCACCTGCATAATATGGAGCAAAGTAGTTAAGCACGCAGAATGCAGTATAATAATTTCTCCTAAGCTTGAGCTGACAAAATTAGGGCTCCATGGGTTCTAAGCTAGAAGAACAAAGGAGGAGGTTTTAGATTGTACAGATCAAGAGAAAAATCAGAACTATCAAATCAGTTTGTTTGCCTTAGATCCTAAGAACACCCATACTAAAGATGCATTACTTTGCTTATGCGCTGTCCTGGTAACAACACCATTATACAGGGAAAGACCTGAAAACTTCCAATTCATCCCATGCAACATTCATTGCCAACTCAGGTACAGAATTATAATTGAAGGATAATGCGGAAGTTAGCATTAATATCCTTTTCCAGTCTTTGCCAATCACTGAATTTTGCTAATGAATGCAACTGAATTTCACAAAAAAGAGAAAAAAGATACCACTCTTACTTCTCCCAACTCAAAATCTTCTATATTAAAGTTTTTGGATGTCTAAAGCACCGATTATAGTAATAACAAAACAGCATGACCATATCCATCCAACAGAAGGTAATGATGCGAGAGACCTTTGTATGATTTTTGAGTAAATCTAGTTTTTCTTTGCCATTTGATTCAGATAATCAGATACATGTAGCATCAACATAAAAAAAAGTGTGTTCAACCAATGTTTAATACAGTTATTGACTGGTTGAAAGTCTGATGATTCCATAATAAGTTTGGCTTGTGTTGCCGCTTGTTAACCAGATGTATGCAACCAAAATTTTCAAAAAGCGATCTTTAGAAATAGAAGAGCACGTGATTCAATTATCTCTCTGCAATATCACATCTACCAACATTTTCATTTAAATCCTGTATGTAAGAACTTGAACAAATATTACAATAAGAATGTGCAATCAAGACCATCTGAAAATAAGCAGCACATGCAGATAACACTGAAAAGGAAAAAAAAGAGAAAGAAATCTTTGATAGGATTATATAAATGCTCAAGATGAACACATTCTACTTAGTTTGATGTTTTATAAAGCCTTACTATTATTAGCCGGGCACAATTAGAAGCATCTATTGGTCTTTTCCTTGGACGAGGGTGGAAGGACCATAAAAAAACCGATGAAACATCCTATTTCAAACTCGTACCTCATTCTTCATTGTTGTAGATTCTTTGGCTTTAGCCCAAGCACTGCTTATCAACAAGATCAATGAAGAATCAAGTTCCTTTGCCTTTGCAAGGACTTTTAATCTTCTGACATGCTACATCAACTGAAGGAGAATTGAGGATATCATCAAATTTGGCCTGGGCAGCATCTAATGTCTCCACATTCTCTAGAGTATTATCATACGCACTGACAGCTGACAAGCATCTAGTCCCCAGCCTGGCAATCGCTGCTCAACAAATGGGCCAATCATACGAAACAGCCAATTCATAGAATACTTTTTTTGGGGGAGGGGGGAGTTCAATAATAAGAATTTAATGTAAGAATAAATCATCAAAGCTCAATTATATACAATTTTCACCAGACATATATTTTAAATATCCCATATCTTCTTCTTTTATCAAAAATAAAATCCCATTCTTCCATCTTACTTTGTGCAAAGGTTCAAGTACACATAGTGCAATTTAATTATGATTAATTCTCTTTTATTACAATTACAACCATTCTTAACTATCACATTTTATCTCATTCTTTCTGGTGTTTACTCGATTTAGAATAAATATTCATCCAGAGAAAAAGCCCAAAATCAAACAATTTTCTGCATTCATATAATTACCGTCACGATCCTCCAAGCTGTCATACGTGTCTGAAAGAAGAGAAAGGTAGTGGAAGAATTCTCCTGTAAAGTCTTTGCGCCTTTGTGCGACTATGGCATTAATATCAGTTGGGCTATCTTGTATCTCCTTGAGAAGTTGACTGTGTCCTTCCATTTCATCATCAATCTGCAATGTTTACTCCTGGTCAAACAGAACCTGAGGAAGAAGCTCTAAAACTAAGCAAGTGTCTGTATATGAAAATAAATTTTGATTGATTGGTTTTTACTCTATGACAAAAAGTAACTACTAAAAATAATCATATCTTCTCTTACAATTAGTTTAGCAAGAATCTGCAGGACAATGTATCTGCACCATTTATACCAAACAGAATTTGGATGAGTTTTAGTTTTCATGACATTTTGAACCAAAGAAATTATAAAACAATAACTAAGAAAAATGGTTTCTTTTCTTTTTCCAACTCTCATTCAGCAATAAAAGAGTCTATTTCTTAACATCAACATTGCAAGGGAGCATGGTTGTGAAGAACATAAGAAATGGAGAACAGTTGAGAGTCCATTACCTTCTTCATCCTTCTCCCCAATGAAATAAATTTTTCCTTCATAGTTGGGTTACTCTCCATGTCTGCCCTTCTTTGGCACCTACTGTAGAAGCTATCCCTGTATTCGTTCCATTCCTCCCTAAATACCAGGTACTTCCTCCATTCCTTTGATTTGGTTTTCTCATTCAAGAATAAATCTATCATTTTGTCACAAAATTGAGTCATAGTGTAACCCTTTGTAATTTCAATCTCCTCTTGTTCCTCCACTTGAGCCGTGGATGCGCTGCTAGCTTGTGGACCTAAAAGGAAGTTTTATTTTTTCAGTGAGACACGAAAATTACATTACACCGAGAAATTAGTTTGCAAAACCATCAGGAAAAGATTAAAAAAAAAATTACAGAGACACTTACTCTCTTGTTCGTTGGCACAGCAGGAAAAAATCAGTGACATACTAATTTCCTACACTGTCAACAATTTAGTAAACTAGAACAAGAAAATTCATCCGGATTCAAGCAAATGGAGAGATTAATAAAATAAAAAAGGGTAAGTCCTACTGTAATTTCTAACGTGAAATTCGCGGGTCTATATTATTCATCTCTGCTCTCCCCTTCATATAATATTACTTCCCAATTCTAGTGACGCCCTTATAACTTCAAATAAAAACCAAAAGACTAGTCTTTTTCACAATCCCATGTCGAGCACATAAAATATACAGCGTATTAAGAAACAAACAATGGGGAACAAAGTGCGAGGAAAACCCAAAACAGCATGCTAAGTGGCAAATAATACTCACTGGGTAGCGAAACGTATAGGGGGATCTGAGGCTTGAAATTCTGAGCTACTAGTTTTCTTCTTTGGTGCTGGAAGCAAGGGGAGCACTTGGAAGCTAGGAACACAGAAGCAGAAGAGGAGGAAGGAGAGACAAGGCAACCTGAGGAGAGATTATCACTGAAAGGGATGAGGGTGGCGCTGCTGTTGAAGATGGAGGTCCAAATCTCGTACCCCATCACTTTTTCGTTGAAGATGACAGGGCTTCACTGCTTCACTCTTCGGTTTGCCGTGGCAGAGAGAAAGGAACGAAGGAGCGGACATGCCAGCAGGGGCCAATGTACTTTTATTTATCCTAGCTTCTCCTATTCTCCTTTTTGGGGAAAATTGAAAAGGTAACCCTTTTCATATTTCTAATCATTTAAATACCGTCAAGAAATTTTTTAAGAGGGATGCGAGATTAATGTATTCTTAAAATGATAAAATCAGAACATAACACAAATCTACGTGAAAAACTTTATAATGGTATTTATAAATTGGAAAGCAAAAAATCTATCATATATTTTTATAAAAAAAAATATGATTCATAATTTATGTACGGAACTTCTTGAAGTTTTATTTTCCCTTCTAAACCAGAAAGCTCTGTTATGTGCTTTACATTTTGAGAGGACTGTGAACTAAATTCGTGTAACTACCTTATCTAAGTAACTTAATTTTTTTAATTTATTATTATTTTGGTTTACATTAGTAATATGAGAAATTATTATATATGAAAAAGCCTTTTAAATTCTAAGCGATTTTTTCAAATGGACAAATTTTAAAAAATCATAAAATCTACATGATTTTTTTTTTTTAGTATTGAGACTTACGTGATTTTTGTGTTTAATTTTTTTACTTTTTTTATGCATTATTTGATTTTATAGGTTTATACTTTGTTTTTATTTTGTATATTAAAATTAAAAAATCATAAGACCTACATGATTTTTTTTTCTTTTTTCATAAGGCAGTTTTTATTTTTTATAAAAAATTATTAAATTATATAAATATTCAAGACTTATACATAGTGTAAATAAATCTTCCCTCATATTTTATTATGCATTATTTATCACCCTCTCTTGCACTATTCTCATGTGTATCACAAAGGAATATTACACACTTAGATAGGCTGGTAAATAGTATACAGTTGGTTACCTCATAAAAGATGTTTGCAAACCATTAATAGCTATAATTCATTTCATTAATTTAGGTAATAGTTTTAGAATAAATTATATTAACCTTTCTTAAGATCGATTCTCATTATACCCAATATTTTTATTGTTTAATAAATTATATTTATATTTTTTATTTTATTATTTATAAGAAGAATTGATATAAAAATTATACATAAAATATCAAAAGTAAATGTAATTTATTAAAAAAAAAGATCGAGTGTAAGAAAATTATATAAAATAAAGAATATAAATATAATTTATTTAACAAAAAACATGTCAAGAGTGATAAATACTAAGTTCAAGAAAGATTAATGTAATTTCCTATAGTTTTATATCACAAATCTTTAAATATTAGTAGCATTTTTTTTTAACTCAATTTGCAGGACTTTGGATTATGAATTTTATGATTTTAAAATCAAATGGTCTCCTTAAATTTTGCGCAAAGCAAATTAAAATAAAGTTATAAGTGTCTTTTTTTTTTTTGTCATCAAAGTTATAGTTGTTTTTTTTTTTGGTAAACTCTTTTTAGTTATTATTATTATTTTTTTGGGTCAGAAAAGGGAAGATGAGGATGGTCCTCAGCAGAACCCGAATCTCGAATACACCCTCCAAAACACCAACTTCTACAATTAGACCCCCTCGCCGCGTAGTCTGAGTCAATAGAAAGAACAACAATGATCGCAACAAAATGCCATTTTAAGAGATGGGCTAGTTTATGGGTTAAATTTTGTGATGGGCCGATTACTTGGGAACCGATAAAAGTGAGCTCGCATGCCAGTATTATTGTGTTTCCTCTTTCTTTTCTTATATTAAATCCTCAAAAAATTATGTTTACATTATCTTAATTTTTAAAAAAATATTGATATCAATTTAATTTTTAAATTATATAAAATAAAATTAAAATTATTTTTTTATATAAAAATAAAAATAAAAATAATATTATTTATATGATTGATGAATTAAATTGATATTAATTTTATATAATTAAGAGACTAAATTAATTATATTTTTAATAATTAAAAGATTAAAATTAATAATAATTTTTTTAAAAAATTAAAATAATATTATTTTTTATAATTTAATAACTAAATTAATGTCGATATTTTTTTAAAAAATTAAAATTATATTAACATAATATTTAAAGGACTAAATCCAATATTTAATCCTTCTTATTATATTTTCTCTCTGATTATCGTCATCATCATATTGTACGTTTTCTTTTATCTTGTTTCTGCATAATCATTTCAATTCTAATTCCATAACTGATGTATGTCACCACTCTTCCACATTTATTCGAATATATTTGCAGATTTTGTAGTAAGTATTTTATCTTCTTTGTCAAGCCAAGAACCACAAAACCTTCTTGTGATCGCATTGTCATGAATCCCAAGTAGAGTTAGGTATCCCATTCCTACGAAGTTAAAATCATCGTTGTGTTTGGTATTACTGCAGTAGACATGATGTTTGCATCAAAAAATATAATTAATTTTCTTCTTCTGTTTTTTTTTTTAACATATGCTTTCCACATTAAACTCTATGCAGGAAGAGCTTGCTGTAATAGTGTGTATTTAAATTAAATTTTGAATATATTTGATTTTATAAGTTTGATTTTATTGAGAATTGAATTTGTATAACTGTGATTTATATTTAAAAATATTTTTTAGATAGTATTAATAAAAATTACTTTTAAGTATATAATTATTAAAAAAGATATAAATTTTATATTATTTTATTTATATTATCCTTTTATTTAATTTTATTTATGATTCCTTCAATGGTTTAAAAATAATTAGTCTAGTTTATTTATTAAAAAAATTTAAAAAAATAATTTTAATTATTTATTCATTAAAGAATAAAATTTATATTTATTACTCTTTTTAACAAATTTATATTATTTCATCATTATATTAATTATTTTTTAAAAAAATTATTTTAATATTTATTCTTCTTTAAATTAACATAACATGGGAACCACAAGTCTTTTATTCTCTTTTTTTTTTTTTTTTACTCTTGTGCAAATGGAAAACGTAAGCAACATGTGAAAAAGATGTGCAGAAGGGAGGGGCAGAGTGGGAAAGAAATTTCACCGTGAATCACAGTGACCGCAAAAGCAAGAAATTTTGCTTCTGGTCAAACTGTAGTTTAGAGTTAAACGAGAGATTGTGGTAATATATAAACTTGCAATCAAACAAAACTATTTCCACAGAGAATCCAGTTTGTAGTGTCAAACGGGCGTTTGGAATGTCCAAATGCAAAAACAAACACAGCTATAGCTGCCGTATTCCATTGATATATATATATCTATATATATATATATATTGGCTGAATTCCAATGATATAGAAAGATCATGATTTGGAGATACTTTGACATAATTGGAAATTGGGTATATTATGTTTTTTTTTTTGTTACAAAAATTGGGTATTGTTAAGTATAAGTCCTGAATCGATGAAGATTAAACTATTATTAACTCACCTTAATTGAAGGTAGTGTTTCTAGTTTTACGTGTATAGTGACAACGAAAGGCCTAAATTGATCAAATAAAATGTCTTGCTAGAAAAGCAAACTGGCAAAACCTGTAGATCCTCTTTGGTTCAGGGACGGATCTATGTTATAGGTCCTCATGGCATATGCCCCCTCACTAAAATAAAATTTATAAAAGTTATATATATACTTTTATTATTTTTACTCTATAATTTATAAAGATTTGCCTCTATTATTAGTTAAAATGAATTATTGATTTAATATTTAAGACATCACAATTTTTTTAAATATCAACTTTTAATTATATGAAAGATGGATGGTTAAATAATTGTTTGGTTATATACATACAAATAAATATCTAATAGTATTAATAATGAGAAAATCATTCGATGTTTTTAAATATGAAATTGCATATAAAATTACGAGTAATTTTTTCCTTATCAATTCTATTTATATATATATATATATATATATATATATATATATATATATATATATACACTTCTCACTTTTATATTTTGAGATTTGATTTTAATTCATTATTAGTGTCAAATTTTTTTAAATTATTATTCAATTATGTGTTAATATATAATTAAAAGAGTTTAATTATGATAAGAATTATTTAAAAATTAAAATTTTTAAATGATGTGATAATTAGATAGTAGTATAAAAAAATTTTATACAGAAAATTAATCAAAATTAAATACATTATTTTATATTATATATATATATATTAAAAAAAGTTATTTTTCTATGTATTTGTACTATCTTTAAGGCTCATTTGAATGAACTTTTTAAAAAAAAAATTTTTTATGAGTTTTTTTTAAAGATCTTTTATAAAAGTAGAAGTTATTTTATGTTTGGAAGTAATATTTGAGAAGTGTCTTTTTTAAGTTTGAATAACTTTTTTATGTTACCAAAATGATTTTTTTTTTCTAGAAGCATAAAAATTTGGCTTCAAAAAAAGCACATTTTGTACTTTTTTTTAGTGCTTCGGGTTTTTTTTTATTTTAAAAACTCATTTAAACATAAAAGATGAAAAAAAGAATTTTATTAATATGTGTCCTAAGGGCACATGTTAAGAATTAAAAAATAACATTTATTATCATATATTAAATAACCTCAATTACTTCAAAATGGTATTAAATTTGTTTTTGATTTTCAAGATATTAATTTTTTTTTTTAATCAAAAGAAGCATATTCAAAAGAACACTTAATCTTGTTCCCACTACAAAAAAAAAAGGGTTCAGAAGGAAAATAAACTATTCCAGCTAATTAAGAGATCATAATCTTCACCACTTCTTTAACAGCTAATGGTAACTTCAGCTTGAAAGATACATGGACAAGGACATATTTATTTTCTTGTGCCGAATACTGAATCATAAAGACTCAATAACCATTCGTGGAACGGGTGAAGGATGATGTTAATTATATGGATATCAGCTCTCACTTTTCTAATATCCCTTAGTCATTCTTAAATCGCAATTATCCCAACAAGAAACAGAAGTAAAGAAAGTTCCCAACTTCTTTAATAGCTGTATATAAAATTGGTAGTTCCGATCAATGTTGCACGTACAATTAGGAAACACACAAATGAATCCAAAAAATTATGGTTAAGAGCGAGGCATGCTTTACTGAATTATATATCATTTATGCATGCTAATGACTGAATGAATGAACGAAACGATGAAGAAAACAAGAAGCCATTTTCTTCTTTTCGATGGAAACAACCTCAAGTGGATTCTTCAATGAAGACAAAGTTGTGATATCTTTGGAAGCACCACCTCAAACATACTGCTCCACAGAGTCCTTTTCTCACATTCTTCCTCTTCCTTTTTAATTCTTTCTTCAGCACGCCACCCTTTCAATTTCAGAGCACTACTGAAATATGCTCTGCACTGCCCATTTTCTCAAACACTAAACTTCTCTATCTATCAGCAGTTAGTGACACCTTAACATCAAATATGGCTAAATCCAATGGCCATCGTCATGAAACAGTGATTGACATAAAGAAATCCGTGAATTTCACTGGGGGTCTTGCGTTTTCAGGCCTTACGTACACTGTGACAAAGAAGACGAAGGTTGATGGAAACTGGTCGAAAGAAGAGGTGGACTTACTGCATGATATCACCGGGTATGCACCGAAGGGTTGCGTCACTGCAGTGATGGGACCTAGTGGTGCAGGAAAATCCACATTTTTGGATGGGCTTGCTGGGAGAATTGCAACTGGGAGCCTTAAAGGGTGGGTCTCCTTGGATGGGACAGGTGTGAGTGCAAGCTTGATCAAAAGAACTTCTGCATATATCATGCAGGATGATAGGCTTTTTCCAATGCTTACTGTCTATGAGACTTTGATGTTTGCTGCTGATTTCCGCCTGGGGTTACTTTCAATTGATGATAAGAAGCAGAGGGTAGAGAAGTTGATTGAGCAGCTTGGCTTAACGGCAAGTGTTTTTCAACCTTTGACATTAGATAACCATGCATCTATGTGTGCTAGACTGCTAGAGATTTATTTTCAAAAAAATTACCCAAAAAAGTTCATAGTAGAAGTATTTTCAGTTTCGTAATGTTTAATCACTAAGTAGTCAATCAAGTTAATAAGTGACTACCAAATAACTATTTTTTAAACATCATTAACTAATTAATTCTTCATTTTATTTTCAACGGGTTTAATTTGATATCTTCTAAGCTATCTTCTTGATTGTATATTCATGTGTTTTGGGTGCTGCAGTCATCTCGGAACACCTATATAGGAGATGAAGGGACTAGGGGAGTGTCTGGTGGAGAGCGTCGACGGGTCTCGATTGGGGTGGACATCATCCATGGACCATCTCTTCTGTTTCTAGACGAGCCCACTTCAGGTCTAGACTCCACCAGTGCTTATAGCGTGATTGAAAAGGTGCATGACATTGCACGCAGTGGCAGCACTGTGATTCTCACCATCCACCAGCCCTCATCCAGAATCCAATTGCTTCTTGACCATCTCATCATCCTTGCTAGAGGGCAGCTCATGTTTCAAGGGTCACCCAAAGATGTAACTCTCCATCTGGTTCGCATGTCACGCAGAGTCTCCAAGGGGGAGAACCCAATTGAGCATCTCATTGATGTGATCCAAGAATATGATCAGTCTGAAGTTGGGGTTGAGGCACTGGCTGAGTTTGCACGTACAGGGATGAAACCCCCTCCTTTGTCTGACCAGGAAGTGTCACTTTCATCTGTTGCACCCTCGCCAGCCCCAACTCCACATCGTGGCCATCACAGACGTCAAGGCCCTGCTGATGTGGAAAAATCTGCAGACTTTTCTCACTCGCAAGAAAGTAGGCATGCCATAAATGGTTTTGATCACAGCGTGAGAAGCCCATATAATACATCAAAGTCATGGAGCGCCGGTAGCAGTGCAATGTTCCTAAAATTTACACCTTCACGGCTTAAAAATGATCAGAGTGTGAAGAATCCCATAAGGTAAAGCATTCATTCAATCGAAAAGAATTTTTATCAAACATTTGATAAAATATTGCAATGTCTTATTGAGTATTATTTTGGTATCTTTACTTTTGTGATGAGCAGCAATTCGTCCCCTGGCTACTACACATACTCGAGTGAAATCCTCCCAGCCACTCCAACGCCTCATAGCAGCGACTACTCAGTGAATGAGAACGACTACCTCACTTCCCCAAATGGCATTCCAGAACATCTTGGCCCAAGATTTGCAAATTCCTTCTTACAGGAGACTTGGATCCTCATGCGCCGTAACTTCATAAACATACGGCGAACCCCTGAACTTTTTCTGTCAAGACTGATGGTTCTGATTGTTATGGGCTTCATGATGGCCACCATGTTCAAGAACCCCAAAACAAACTTGCAAGGAATCACAAACCGTCTCAGCTTCTTCATCTTCACAGTGTGCCTCTTCTTCTTCTCTTCCAATGACGCGGTCCCGGCCTTCATCCAAGAGCGGTTCATCTTCATCCGAGAGACTTCCCATAATGCCTACAGAGCCTCCTCCTATACCATCGCTAGCCTAGTCACTCACATGCCATTTCTTGCTCTCCAAGCTGCAGCTTACGCAGGCATTGTTTGGTTTGCTCTAAAGCTTCGAGGCCCGTTCCTGTACTTCTTGCTTGTTCTCTTCGTTTCGCTTCTCACAACCAATTCATTTGTCGTGTTTGTGAGCTCAGTGGTTCCAAACTACATCTTGGGATATGCTGCGGTGATTGCCTTCACTGCCTTGTTCTTCTTGTTCTGTGGATACTTCTTGAGCAGCAAAGACATTCCCATTTACTGGCGTTGGATGAACAAAATTTCGACAATGACATATCCTTATGAGGGCCTCTTGATGAACCAGTACCAGACCAAAACTGTCTTTGGGGAAGGCCTTGATAGTTCACCCATTACTGGTCTCGATATCTTGAATAGTCTTCATATTAGTGTTGAAGAATCTACGAAGTGGAAAAATGTGCTTATAATGTTCGGTTGGGCTGTGCTATATAGGATTTTCTTTTACTTAATCCTTCGTTTTGCATCAAAGAACCAGAGGTCGTAGTAAAATATATCTAAGGGAAAGTGTGTGACAAAGTTGACCACCTAATTTGTTTTGCACTGCAAACGTACGTGTTGTTCTCTGCAGGAGGAACCGTTGGATCTGTTGCTTCAATTGTATTGTATTTGCAACAAGCTTTATGAATTAATATTGCTGCATGGATATTGTATACCTTTCACAATAAACTAAATCAAGGGGACTAGCAGAAGCTTTTTGACAAATAATAATCCTAATGAATTATACACACACACACACACACACACATCAGAAAGGGATAATGGCTTCTTTAGATGATTGTCCTGGCCTCCAAGTATAGTTCTGTATTATGGTGTCTATGAGTTTATGGCAATATGCAGTGAAAATTCGTGATTAAATGCTAGAAATCCTCAATCAAAGAAGGTAGGAGGAAGCTTAGAAAATTTTCTTAAAAAGCCAAAATTAAGTTGGGTTTTTAGGAAAACAACATTTTAAAGTACAATTTAATTTTAACCTATTGTCAATCATATTATGTATCGCCACAAGTGCACAACATTTTTCTGCTAACAATATCTTGCACCTCAAATTTGATTAGTAATCTGTGTTATTATGTATGGATACAAAATTTAGGACCACCAATTGAAAGATGATATAGAGTTTTACACCAACAATTCCAAAGAAATGAGTGAAAATCAATTATTATTCCAAATTTCGTAATCTTAGGATTTTCCGTTGACATATAAATAAAATTCATTTTGCGTAGACAAATTCCAATTAGATTAACTTCTTTAATTAATCAAATGTTTATTAGGTGCTTATATATGATAAATAATTCTTTATATTAAAAAAGTCTTCTGTTGATTTGTCATGTGAAACGCCTTTTCGATGATTTTTTTGTTTATCAAAGACAATATGGAGGACAAGTTTGGCCTTATTACAAAGGTTTTGGCCATTTTATTACCTGCTGACAAAGATTAACGGGGAAATATGCCAATAAATCTGTTGGAAGCATCAAATTCGCTTTGTCGGGTATAGGCAAGAGAGCCAAATTGACCCCAATAATTATTATAAAAAAAAACTAGCAAAAATATATAATACACAATGGGTACAACCTCTAAGCATATACCTGAAAGGCTAATTTAACAAGAGATTCCAATATTAATTTATTATTATATGTCACCATAAATTAAGGGTTTCTTAGGATAGGTTCAAGCTGTATTAGCCTTGCAATTGATTCAACGCTCTTCCTCCACCCCACCATTCTTTTTTTACCCTTATTTGAAGACTAGTCGTTATATAGCCATTTAACTTACTTTCAGTTGGCTAAAAGTTCAAAGGCACTAAACAACCATACAGTTAATCAGCAAAAGATCATTTTATCAAGGAATGTTAAAGCAGTGTGAGTCCTACATATATGCCTTAATTAGTGCCATGACTTACTTGTCTGATTTACCAAAATGAGACACAAGTTATTAGTTTAAATTGTAAACTTATATAGTTAGTAAGAAATTAGTAGTCCTATATATGCCTTAATTAGTGCCATGGCTCTTATGGCTTAATTACAAACTGAATTTACATTAAAATTTCGATAATCATAAAAAATTTTATTTATTGATATCAAAATCATGATTTTAAAATATTTATGTAATTTTTCACCACTTATCAAATAGATGAAAAAGAAAAAGAGACAAGAAGCCTTACTTTGATAAAATGGTCATGAATTCCAACAATTGCTACAGTAAATTGTCAGTGTGCTCTTATTTTCTTTCAAAAGATAAGTATATCATTATTATTAGTACATATAATTTATTATAGAAAGCACAATTGGTTGCTTGGTACACATCAGGAAATAAATCTAAAACTTGAATCCAAACTCCAATTCACCTAACAATCTGAAGTAAGCTAATTAAGGTGGCTTCGAAAACAATCGAATTATAGATGAAGAAATCTAATAATTACAGGCACCAATTTTCAAACACAAATGACAAATCTCTATTTTCAGGTGAATACCAGTTTGAGCACATTAAATTTATCATATTGTGAATCTCTCAAGAATTATTCCTATAAACAAAAGTCATTTTCCAAGTTTTGAAAATTTATAGCAAGCTTCAAATCAAGATTTTCATTAATTTATAGTTTCAAACTATAAACAACTAAAAACCGTGATTTATTAATTTTTTTTTTGTAAGAATAAAGATAAAGGCCAGCACGATGTAGGCATGATGACGCCTGGGATCAAAGTTTTGAAGCAAAGACATTAATCTTTTATAATTTGTTTTATCCCTTACCCTCAACTTTGAAATTACCGGCAATAAGATTTTCTGTGGAACTTCTTAACCTGACTAATTCAATAACAGAACATGTTTTTACTTGTAAAATAACAACTCAAATGCTATGGGATTGACCAAGTAAAACCTTATGTCAGGAATATCAACATCTTTCCTTTCTGTATTTACAATGCTTTCCAATAAATTTAGTTTGAAACAACTCATCTTAACCTGTTTCCCAATTGTCAGTTAAGATGTGACTACTGGTCCAATAATATGGATTTTATCTCTGTGAGTAGACAAAATTAGACTAACGAAAAAAAAAAAAGAATAGAAAACTTATTGGAATCAGGAAAAATGCATTTTACTAAACTGAGAGATTCTTATGAAGTTTACTTGCCATTGGTTGTTCGAAGGTAAAAAAGGATTATAGTGAGTACCAGATATTAGTAAGTACAATTTATTAATTACAAACTAATTTCTTACTAATTTTAAATCGAGATTGACATTTCCAATTAAACATATTGGAGTTTCCTCAACGGGACAACCACTCCAACCTTTACAGCTTGAGGAACATTGCTTTCAACATTTTTCTTTTCTTTCATATATTTTACAAAGCCGTAAATGTTCCCCATATGGTAAAACTCTTACATTCAACGGGAAGGAGGGGAGAGTTAATAAAACGAAGAGGAAGAAACCTTGAACTTTGTTCACCATACGCTTTAGAGGATTCAAATCCTTCAACTCTTAGCTTGAAGAATGATAAGTAACATTGTCAAGCTACAAATTCTCAAAAAACTCATACATACGCTCTAATATGCCTTCAGGTATTTCCTACCATATAACCATCTGCTTTATCTGATCACTGCACAATAAAACAGATTTAATCATGATAATATTATGTGCACAGTTGACCATATCTTATTTGGTGCATGCAGTAGGTAGATTTTGCAATCAATATATCCAACAACCTCAAAGCCAAACGGGGAATGGATCCTAATCACAGTTTATTTCTGTCTAAAAATATTAATGAAAATTATGATGATAATTATAAGGGATGACGAAGCTGAAGTATGGAGTACTCTGTGTTTCCTTTTTTCTTTTGGAGTCTGAATCTTTTTATATAACTTTGGTAGGCATGGTCCAAGATATATATATATATATATATATATATATGGGAATAATAAAGCTGTAATATTTATGTAAACAATTACATGACCCACAAGTTCTGCCAAATCTTTGTAAATGGATGGTAATTTAATTTCTAATGTAATTTTTCAGTCTGTTCATGCTGTACAGTAAGGCTAGTACTCCAAGGAGGTCAAGGGCATGCCTGCTCTTTTGGGTTCTCCTTCGAGCCACTAATTAGTTTCTTAATTTCCCGGTTTCAAATTTCAAGCTTCTGCAGAAGCAAAATATTATAGAAAATATGAAAAGGAATTATCGGTTCACTTTTTTTTTTTTTTTTTAAATTTTACTTTGTGTTAACCATAGCTAGGACACAGTCTCACCTTTGAAATTCTTTAGGGTTTTTCTTTTTATCGGAAGAGATTTTTTTTTTCCTTCTAAAACTTCATAATCTACTTGTGGTGAAATAAGAGACATGGGGGACACAAGAGTGCCCATAACCATTTGTTTAAAACATTGGTCAATATTAATGGGAAACTGAGTATACAAATATACAATACTACAATAGTATTAAGTATATCTCCACAGCAATGTCAGTAACAATTTTTGTACGTACTTATACCAGAAAAGTTCAAATTTGTTCCAAGATACCACACCTATTTCCATCATGTTGCATCCATGGTTACAATGAGGGGACGAAGGTGGAAGAAGACGAAAGATTGGTCTGTCGAATTATTTTAAACTATATCAATTTTAAATTAAATACATATAATCAAGTAACCACCACCAAAACAGCAACAAAAATAATGTTTAATATCAATAATAAAACTATTAAAAAACATAATTAACTATGGATTTATACTGATTCAAGCTCTAACTCATTTCCATCTCTTACCTAGCTACTTCCTGCAGTTTCAACGTTTTAAGTCAAACCCATAATCTTAAGAATCTTCTCGTTCCTTCTAACCTTCCATCCAATTGAGCTCTTTGCAAAACGGCTTCAAATTGTTCCATGAGGAAACTGTAGAAGTTTTTATGCAGGTTCACGGAAGTATAGGATTGACCAAGGTTCCTTCTTTTTCATCTCAATTATAAGGAAACTAGAGAGTGTTGGTTGTCAAGGGAGAGAAACAAATGGAATTCAGAAGAGATCATTTTATGGTATTTGGTGGAAGATGAAAAGTAAGTTGGCATGGATTCAAGTTTGACAACCCCATGGGGTAACCTCTCTTTCGGATAATGATGGAGCTATCGGATAATTGGGTATTAAGACTGCTTGTGGCATATGTTCTTTGTCTGTATATATTTATCAGATCAGCTTCTGCAAGTGAAGGTTAGTAACTTAATATTATAATTCCTTTAGATCATCATATCTATTACTTGAATTCTTTTCCTTTGATCATAGCGAGCAAATTATTTTAGACATGAACTCAAGGTCTACAAATTATCATTATTACTGATGGAAAAAAAAATCTTGTTTGCAAGGATGCAGAAATACAACAAGTAGTAGCATACTTCAACACCGAGAGAATATAAAAACCATTTCACACTTTTTTTCTCCGATGTTGCTCAAATTTCTTTAAGGTGAAATTCAGTTTGTACAAAATGTATAACCTGTGACATTTTCTGTGCAGGGTTTGAGAGCATAGCATGCTGTGCTGATTCAAATTATACAGATCCGCTGACCACCTTAAATTACACAACAGATTACAATTGGTTCTCTGATAAAATAAGTTGCAGACAAATAACCAATGTGTTAAATCATACAAGCTATGAAAAAGCTCGAGTGTTCGATATAGATGAGGGAAAGAGATGTTACAATTTGCCAACGGTTAAGAATAGCGTATATCTGATAAGAGGCACATTTCCATTTGACAGTTTATTAAGGGGAACTCCGAATTCCTCCTTTTATGTTTCAATAGGGGTAACACAATTAGGTGCTGTGAGATCATCCCAAGACATAGAAATTGAGGGAGTTTTCAGAGCCACCAAAAACTACATGGACTTCTGCTTAGTGAAGGGGGAGGGCAGTCCCTATATTTCTCAGCTTGAATTAAGGCCACTGCCTGAAGAGTACCTACAGGGTTTGCCTACTAGTGTTTTAAAATTGATCAGCAGAAATAATCTTAGGGGCACGGAAGATGACATCAGGTATGTGATCTACTTTCTTTTGAGGTAAATTCCACCTCCATTTGAGCAAAGAAGTGTATCTCCTAGAGAATCTATGAGGCTTAGGGGTTATTACCTTTTGTTTTTATGGAAGCAGCATACTCATACAGAGAGTAGATATTAAATATAAATTCAACATCTTTCTCTGTAGGGCATATGTATTTGCAATTTATGTTATGTCCAATCATGTTTTAGACCAAATGAATTTGAACAGCATGATGCAAGGACCTTACATACAAATGCATGACATAACTCATAGCTTCACTTTATAGCAAGAACTATAAGATGGTTGTACACCTTTATAATTTAAAATTTCTTCTTTATGAGGCAATGAGACGCAACTGAATGAAAATAACAACAAATTAAGAAATAAGAAGTTAGAAATCTATCGCCGAATCCATCACAATATGTAACATTACAACTCACAAGAATTACTATTGCCGCTTCAGATTGGATACCTTAAGTGGTGCAAAGAGAAGGATGTCAGTGTGGTGTCCCCTGAGTTTACTATTGAAGTGATTTGTGCTTAGTGCTTGGTCTGTAGCTTTGTTTTGTTGCTCTTTTGCTGTGGACTATGTACTTGGACAAAAAGGTCTTATAATATGGGCATTTAACAGTGTCAGGTACCCAGTTGACCGAAGTGATAGAATCTGGAAAGCAACTTCAAGTTCAAGTCCATCATCTGCTTTCGCACCATCCTTCAATGTCAGCAATTTTGACCCCAATGCTAATGTGACACCTCCTCTACAAGTCTTACAAACAGCTCTTACCCACCCTGAGCGATTGGAATTCATTCACACTGGCCTTGAGACTGAGGATTATGAATACCGCGTGTTCCTCTACTTCCTTGAATTAAATAGCACTCTCAAAGCAGGCCAAAGGGTGTTTGACATTTATGTCAACAGTGAGATTAAAGAGGGGAGATTTGATATATTGGCTAGAGGGTCCAACTATAATTACACTGTCTTGAACGTTTTAGCAAATGGATCACTTAATCTAACTTTGGTCAAGGCATCAGGGTCTCAGTCTGGCCCCCTTATTAATGCTTATGAGATCCTGCAGGTGCGCCCATGGATTGAAGAGACCAACCAAACAGACGGTAAGTGTATTGTTTTTTTTTTTTTTTTTTGGCTGGGGTTGTCAAATTTAGCTGAACATTCCATTTCAGCTCTGCACCAAGTTTGCCATATTGATGTGTTTTAATCTGTAATTTGTCCTCAGTCTCTCTCTCTTACACAAGCACCACTTTTTATTTCTTCAGTGGAAATGATTCTGAAGACGAGAGAAGAATTGTTGTTGCAAAACCAAGATAATAAAGCGCTGGAGAGTTGGACTGGAGACCCTTGTATTCTTTTCCCCTGGCAAGGAATAGGATGTGATCGTCCAAATGGTCCATCTGTTATCATTAAGCTGTAAGTCCTTCCATCCTTTCGAAAATGCTGTCAAGTATATCAAACTGAGAATATGGCTTTCATGCATCCAAATGTGCTTTTATCAACCAATCGATATCTCTAGCTAAGCAGGTCCTTTTTAGGATAAAGCAAGCCTTATTTTTATGTGCTTATTGATCTATTTTCCCCTTTTCCGTGGCTTAAAAGGTGTTTATTATTATATACATTGATTTTTTTTTTTCATTTTTTCCAGGGATCTTTCATTGAGTAGCCTTAAAGGACCACTTCCTTCCAGTGTCACTGAGATGACCAACTTAAAAATATTGTATCACTTCCAAGCTCTTCTTCGATTGCTAGCGCATTTTTTTTTTTTGGTGCGTAAATCTGTGACTATGTTTTTGATGCATTGCTGGAATTATTTGGTTATATGCAGGAACCTCAGCCACAACAGCTTCAATGGCTATATCCCCTCGTTTCCGCCATCCTCCTTGCTAATATCAGTGTAATTATCCTTTCTTTCTCAAGTTCAAGTTCAACTATGACCTAGGGTGACACTTGCAGAAAAACCTTAATACACAATGTCCTGAATAACCTTGGGAGGATATGCTTTGACATTATCATGTTACATATAATGGTCAATTTCTTTCTGCCTTTACTTAGATTCACAGTCAGAGCCATTTCCTTCTGTTGCTAGTGTTATCAAGAAAATTACTACTGAAAAATTTTCAACTGATGATTGATTTAAATTGATTGAACAGAGATCTGAGCTACAATGATCTTACGGGATCACTTCCAGAATCAATCACCTCACTGCCACATTTAAAATCACTGTGAGTTTTATATGTTGGCATTCTGCTTCATCTATACTAGGAAGCTACTTTTAACCATTGTAAATTTTTTTTAATATGTCTTCCATAAATTTAGCCTATATTTATTTCGTTCCAGATATTTTGGCTGCAATCACGACGTAAGCGAAGATGTTCCAACAAATTTGAACAGTTCACTCAATACAGAGTATGAAGTATCCTCTGAAACACTGTTTAAGTTTTAAAATAAAAAGAAAGAAAATTTGATTGTTTTATATTGATATTCCAGTTACGGAAGATGCAAGTCAGAAGATTCCAAATTGTCACAAGTGATCGTAATTGGCGCTGTTACATGTGGATCACTCTTGATTGCTTTGGCTGTTGGAATTATTTTTGTTTGTCGTTTTAGACAAAAATTAATTCCATTTGAAGAATTTGGTGGAAAGAGCTACCCGATGGCAACAAGTAGGCATTTTAACTTCTCCAGTCCTTGGAATCGTAGGTCTCTCTGCATTCTAAAACATGTTTTGCCTTTAAACTAACAAGACCAAAAATATAATCATCTCAATGTTTTAAGACAATCTCAGATCATAAGGTCAACGGTCTTGAAAGATGTCACCTTTAATGTAGTACATTACTACTTGGTTTTACTTTTACATATGGAGAAATTAGTTTTTAACTTTTATTGCTTACTTCTACAAACATGCAAGATATACCTTTATGAGCATATGCTGTTCTGCACAAAGGATGCAAATAGTCATCCTAATCTCAGCTGATAGGTATTAGTAACTTGCAAGCATTTTTATCTTCCAAGTCTGTATAGTTGGTTTATGACAGCTATCACCATGTGTTTTATTCTGTATAAGAGAGATGCTCATTTTAGCATGACAAGTTAGTTAGGTCCAATCTACACTGCATAAATTGCGTAATGACATAGACTTCTACACAAAAATGCAGATGTTATTTTCTCGTTGAACAGCAAAGATGATTTCTTCATAAAGTCCGTGTCAATTCAAGCATTCACTTTGGAATATATAGAGGTGGCCACCGAAAGGTACAAAACTTTGATAGGCGAGGGAGGGTTTGGCCCAGTTTACCGAGGCACTCTAGATGATGGTCAAGAAGTGGCAGTGAAAGTCCGGTCAGCCACATCAACTCAGGGAACTAGAGAATTTGACAATGAGGTACAATAGGCTTGTCTTATTTATTTGATGTTTGAAAATTCCATTATTGTTTCCTAATTACAAATTTTTAGGCTGCATAAACAAATGCAAAAGCTGATGTTTGCATAACCTCGCAAATGCCAATGAAGAATATGAATTCTCCATCTTCTACCTTCTCCCTCATCCCTCCTCATTGAAATTTGAACAATTTAGCAATGTCCCTAATTTTTTCATTGGCCTAATTTCTACATCGTGCCAGCTGACTAGTCTATGATGCATCTTGCAGCTAAACCTACTTTCTGCAATACGGCATGAGAAGCTGGTGCCTCTTCTTGGATACTGTAATGAAAATGATCAA
This sequence comes from Castanospermum australe, assembly GCA_019955255.1. Classification (NCBI taxonomy): domain Eukaryota; kingdom Viridiplantae; phylum Streptophyta; class Magnoliopsida; order Fabales; family Fabaceae; genus Castanospermum; species Castanospermum australe. The sequence continues at coordinate 190,125 of NSJW01000192.1, forward strand.
CAAATTCTCGTGTATCCTTTTATGTCCAACGGCTCTTTGCAAGATAGACTATATGGTAAATATTCCACAATTCTTTCAGCTGATGTGTTTTGATACCTAGTATTTCTAAAATTCAACTTGACAACAGGGGAAGCAGCAAAGAGAAAAGTATTAGACTGGCCAACTAGACTCTCTATTGCTCTCGGTGCAGCTCGAGGCAAGTAAATATGATGTTTTATTTTTTACTAAGCGGTGCCAAATATACCTGATCCAGATATAAACTTGCATCTTATCAGGAAGGAGAAAAAAAAAAATCATATGTAACATTGACAGATCAAACTAATTTAAATAAACAGTGAACAAGCTGAAGGATATACAAAAAGATAGGTGCGGCCATGGGCAGTGAAACTAGAATATGGAGACAAAAGACACGTTGGTTTCTCTAATGAATAAAAACCAGAGGCTGTCATAATCAAAGTGACGAGGCTTTCTAGTGATTAGAATGACAGTGTAAAGATATTTGAGAGGCAATACTGAAATAATATGACAAATCACATGCACTTCTCTTCATTACAGTATTTCTAGATCCAATGCAATACTTTTGACACTCTTCAATGTATCAACTTCACTATTACTTCAATTTTCTTCAAGCAATTTCTTAGTTTTTTTTTTTAACAGTTATTTTGGTGTTACTAACTTACTGTTAAGTGTTGAGGTTACTCTTTTAAATTTAGTAAATAATGACTGAAACTATAAGAAGATGAAGTACCATGCAAATCAACAGGATTCTTGATACTAGCAATTTTGAATGAAATAAGATTTAGTCAGACTATCACTCCATAAGAAATATGCTTTTATACTACAAAAATCCAAAGCTACAATGGAGGGTCTAAATTTTGAGAAAATTGAGACTATGATTCCTCAAATAACACACACCTCTTTATTTATGATATTTGTCTTGGCAATATTAACCCAAGGATGAGCTTTTCACAAAATTCACAATGTAGCAAAAAGAAAAACAGGTTACTGAAACCTCTGAAGTCTAGCTCTTTAGACAGTGGTCAAGGGAATATTGTCTCTGCTGATTACTGAGGCCTATTTTTAAATTCCGAATTTCTTCTGTGCCCATATAAGAATGCACCTTGAAAAGGAGAAAACTTGATTTGATAAATGAGAGAAATCAAGAAATAGGAGCTAGTGATAGTTCAGAGAGGATTTGGATTACTTTTCCTTACAAATTGTCATGTTATCAGAGAGAAAAACACAAATTAAGACTAGTGGAAAGGACACTGTCATATGCCTATGGAAAATGAGAGGATCCAAAATCTGTTCAGAAGTGCTAATGCATATTAATATGCTGAGATTTGCAAAAAAAAATTTAGTGGAAAGGACAGGATGCAGATTATTGATTGCTTTGCTGCATAGTTGCAATGCACAAGAAGAAAGAGGGGCAATATTTACTTAGAAAAATCTGACAACCCATTGTATTTGGCCATCATGGATCTACTTTAACATCAACAAAAATTCTTGGCATGATACTTTCTTAAATTTCTTCACAAGATTAACTCAGTTGCTGATCTAACTGACTTCACTACAATTTTCATCTATTAGACTTTTTGGAGTGCTGAGGACACTAGAATGTTTACAAATTTTCTGATTGAGCAGGTTTGGCATATCTTCACACATTTCCAGGACGTTCTGTAATACACAGGGACGTAAAATCAAGCAATATACCTCTGGATCATAGCATGTGTGCTAAGGTTGCAGATTTTGGTTTCTCAAAATATGCTCCTCAGGAAGGAGACAGCAATGTTTCTCTAGAAGTAAGAGGAACTGCAGGATATCTGGATCCTGAGTAAGTGGACTTCTAGGATTTTGTCTTAACCTGAACTTCTCATACTGCTCTCTTCTGTCACTTTGATCAAAAGATTTATTAAATTTTCCACATAAAGGTTTTGTGGAATTATCTGAAAAATGAAAAAGACCACACAAACAAACATACAAACAAACCAATCATATGCAAAAATGAGCGCCCAAACTCTCCTATGATATACTGCACTCTGTGTTTGTTTCATGGAGGCTCTGTTAATCACAGAGAGATAGAAGAAATGTTTATAATTATATTTCCTTTGTGAAGTGTACATGCATTTATAGATATACAGAAATTAGACTGTTACATATTGTTTACACATAATGAAGAAGATGCAGACTATGGATAAATAACTGCAGATTATAAGGGATAACTATCTTTTTTGAATTCAAATGAAATGATGAAGAATCTAATACTCCTAGTCCTTTATGTTTCATGTGTTGCAGAATGCAACTATTCACAAAAGCTGACATTTATCCCTATAATGCAGGTACTACACAACCCAGCAATTATCTGAAAAGAGTGATGTCTTCAGCTTCGGCGTGGTTCTGCTTGAAATAGTCAGTGGTCGGGAACCTCTTGACATAAGTAGACCTCGGAATGAGTGGAGCTTGGTTGAATGGGTATGGTCCATGTCCAAATTAGTTAGTTTCACTTAATTGTAGTATTGTACCAGTACCTGAATTAAGTTTTGCTTATACATTTTCGATTCAATATGATGATATCTAGTAGGTACTTAGAAATAACTTTGCGTGCAGGCTAAACCATATATAAGGGCGTCAAAGATGGATGAAATTGTTGATCCTGGCATCAAGGGAGGGTACCATGCAGAGGCAATGTGGATAGTGGTGGAAGTAGCACTGGGATGTGTTGAGCCAGTCTCAGCATATCGACCATGCATGGTTGACGTTGTCTGTGAGTTGGAAGATGCTCTAATTATAGAAAACAATGCATCTGAATACATGAAGTCCATAGACAGCCTTGGAGGATCCAATCACTACTCCATTGTCATAGAGAAAAGGGTGCCACCCTCAACTTCATCTATAACAGAATCAACCTTCACGACCCAAACCTCATCCCACCCACAGCCAAGATAGTAAACGGGTGAATGGAATTCTTGATTTGTTACTAACAATTGCACAGACCAATTTGATTGTGATTCAATGTTCCAAACGTTGATCTTAGACGGTTCAAACAATGCATTCAATGGAGCTATAGACATCTGGTTGGACTCTGACAGATTAGGAAAAGCTTGATGAACAACCAAGTTTATGGGGAACACTCAAAGTTCAATGTAAAGAAATGCTAATAGTTTCTTAGACGGTTCAAACAATGCATTCAATGGAGCTATAGACATCTGGTTGGACTGTGACAGATTAGGAAAAGCTTGATGAACAACCAAGTTTATGGGGAACACTCAAAGTTCAACGTAAAGAAATGCTAATAGTTTCTGTTGTCTCCTTTCCTTTTGTTTGGGTGGGGACAGGATAACAGACAAATGATGCTCATGTTTCTTTTCTTTTCTTTCTTTTTTTTTAAATTTTAATCATGACTTAAACAGCAGAGATAAAATTGTAATCATTGCATTAGTATCTTCCAAGATCAATGGTTTCTGGACAAAGATTTTCGTGTATTGAGCAGAAAGGTCTGGAACAATGTTTTTTGTCTTGACAAATTGAAGTTTGGGGTTGCCCCAACTCACAAAATGGCACTAGGAAGAAAATTTATCTTATTTTGTGAAACAATTCTATCTAAAGAAAAAAATTTGTGAAACAATTCATTGGAAACCTTCCGTCCTCTTTTTTTTTTTTAACGTGACACTCAAAATGCCCATTTCTTCAATGTTATTGGGTACAGGATGATGATTATTGTGTATAATTCATTTTCAAAAGGCTCAAAATAGATAAATTCCAACTCCCCCCCCCCCTCAAAAAAAAAAAAGAATCACCAACCTAAAAACAATAACTCATATTCAGTGGCCCTTGATTCAACCAAAGGTCTTTTTTCTCTTTTCTGTTTTACTGTTTCAGATAAATGAAGGAAAAGAAGATTTAAGCATATTTTTCCACTTCTGAATTTGACAGACAATTACAAATGAGAGACAGTTAACATGGGGTCTTTAGCATACAGAGGCAATTTGAATCGGTTTCTTGTTCATTGGGTTAATAATGGCCTGCTATGAATATACAGACTCTGCTTCCTTCTTTCTCCCACCCCCTTCCTCTCTGTCCCTTACTATGCTGCTTCTTGAGAAATAATGAGTTGAAGCTAGTACCAAAGAAAAGTTCCAAAACTGTACGGACAGCATATCTGCCATGTTAGGCAGTAGAAAAACTAAAAGTTCACATAAGAATTTCATATCTGATTAGAATGGAGGCTTGAGTCTGCAGGTTCAATAAAGTGGTAACATAATTTTTCTCCTCTATGAAGACAAGGGAAAATTTGGCCAACACAATCATAATGAACGATTGATTATTGAGATTTTTTTAATCTCAAGGCCTTGTAATTCATAGTTAGGTTAGGCGGTTTGCAGTCAATCTTTGAATTTTTATGCTAAGTTACAGCTTTATGCACTACACTAGCTGTTTCTTCCATGCTGAATTATATCTCTTTTAAGAATACTCACCATTAGAAGGAGAGTGAGAGAGTACAAGCAAAACAAAAGGAGGAAAAGAAAACCCAAACATCCATATTCTCGAAGCTCTTCCATGTTTATGTAAGGGAAATAAGATTGTGCAGAATCTGAGGCGCTCAGGAAAAACTTGAGTCAGGTCTAGTTACCCAGTGACTCAAAGAAGAGGTTGTTAAGAGTGTGTGAAATCTGTTTGGGTAAATAACATTACTCATTGTGTATATGACAAATGTCAACCTCAGGATGGAGAGTGTTACGCTCAAGGAGACCGTGTACAGATTAAAACCTCAAATTGAGTATTAATTGTACTTTAATCTGTGTGTGACATATCATCAAATTAGTATGTCATCATCCATTGCTATCTAGAGGAAGAAATCCAGATTCTGCAAAAATGATGTGCTTCCTTTTTCCTACAAAATTAAATAATACTCTTTTAATTGTTTGATGTATTCATTCCTTTACTCTGTTCTGCTTCTCCTCTCATTTGCCCCTAAAACATCCATGAAGCAACTGTTATAGTTTGTATATGCTTCATGACCCAAGTACATAGAACAGCCCATACCATGACTACAACTAAGATGACTGATTTCAGTGGAACTCAAGTGATTGAGTCTGACATGGAAGTATGTTAGAAATGAAACACTGGTGGCAGAAGAACAGAGAACATGAGTGTGATTGTAAGCTTACAATGTAAGGCATGTGTCATGACTCACGAAAACTCATGAACACATGACTGCATTGGAGGGGACCAAGTTAAAGGCATTGTTAGAGGACAAACAGGGTAAAACTGTGAGAAGTGTAACAACTTGTGTTTTTTTAGCCATAAGATTTTGTTAGACCTTAGTTGCAAAATAAAGAAGTGTCGCTATATGATAACCCAAAAAATTGCATATCAAGATCTAGATTTCCATAATAAAGCGTGACAGTGACACTAAACAGATACTTCACTTTTGAACTGACTTGCAGATAAGTTTGTTTAGATTTTACATTATAAGGGGAGGGTGCTTACTGGAAAGCTGTATTACAACATCATGATCCAGGCAAACATCATGTGGCAAAAAGAGAAGGGTTGGCTGATGCATTGCCCACTTGAACTTCAAGGAGTTCTAGCCGACGCTCCAATACGTCAAGCTTCTCATTCAATGATGCCAACTTGCTCTTTGTTGTAGCCTCTGAACGAAAAAAATTACAAAACAAATGGGTATGTCATATTATGAACCCCAGAAAAACATACATTCAATTTTAAAAGTTATTGATGCAATGTCTCAAAACTGATATCACAAGAAAAGGGGGCGAAAAAGAAAATCAAATTTTTACATGTTTTATTGATGTGATTCATTATGATCCACCACTCATTGGATACCCAACAACATCCCAGACAGAGAGACAAACACAATGGTTAATATTGTTCCAGTCTTTGTTTCACTGAGAGAAGAGAACGGCAATACTCATACTGTGGACCAAGCTTCGTTGATACTTGAAACGAAACCAAGCTCGCTCATGACTTACGGAAATGGGTATCAGAAACTGAGTAGGAACAGAGACATGGATTGAGTTTGAGGCGAAGGGTATATAATAGCTATCAAATTACTAAAGCAATAATTGAGAACAGTAATGTAGAGAAGACGAAATGTATAGTATACAGAAAACGAAGGTGAATTTGAAAGCGAGAAGAGAAGAGTAGAGAAGAGAAAGGAAAAAAGAGAGTACCGAATTGGACAAGGAAGTCGAAGAGGCGACGAACATTGAGAGAAATGTGAGAGATGAATTCGCGGTTTTCCCAATCAGCTTGCACCGCAATTCCCACGTTTACTGCATTTGTTATCCCTCCAGCACGAGCCATCTATTCTTCGCTTCCAGATCCAACGCACTCTGCACACCCCACACCACCACTCTTCCTCTTCCTCCTTTTCCTCCTTTTCCTCCTGTCCTGGGTCTTTTGTGTTTTGTTTGGCCTTTTACAATTTCACCAGTTTTTTATGCATAATCCGCAATCTGATTATTCATTTTAAACTAAATAATTATTTATTTTCTTTATTGTAAAATTTTTTCAAATTTAAGTCTCTCTATTATTTGCAAGATACTGTTAATTTATTTATTTTATTTTATATTTAATTAATCACGGTGAGAAATATTTCATTTTTCTTTGCCAGAACAGAAGGATATAAAGATTTTTCTTTTCTTTTGGGGGTCCCAGGAAGATTAAAAAAGTGAGTTGAATGACGGTACTCACAGTCACAGGTGGCGGGTACTTGATTAGCCCCCACCATCCAAAAGGAAAGAAAATTGAGGATTTGATTTGAGCATGTGGGGTTGAGTTCATACTTGTAATGCCAAGTTACTGGATTGCCAGAAGAGAAAGAAAATGAAGACAATGCGAACCTAATTTAACCTCATCTTTGAAGGTAAGCCCCCTACCTACCTTATCACGAAACGCTTCTTATTTGATGGTTGCATGATCCTTAAAATCATTCAAGAGATCATGTAGAATCCAGGCGACTCGAAAATATCTTAAGGGATTCAATTAACAACAGATTACAGATAATTTATGCCGAAATAATTGTGACGTTAGCCCTATCCATAATTGAGTTTCTTGTTTCACGTAATATTTCTTTTTCCCTTCTCCAAGCAACTTGAGTACTCCTAATTCACATATACCATAATTAAGGAAGTGTACACTCTACATCTTCAGCCAACACAAAATAATTATTTCTCTTAATTGCACCATGCATTCGTATGAGATAAACAGTTAAATTCGACAGAAAATGGATTTGATCTATATTGATACAAATTCCATAAAAAAAAAAAGGTACCACTACACACACAACTTGTTTTCATTATTCATTCAAACACGATACTCCTTATTATCCATTATTCATTTTGTTCTCATCGTTTGCTAATTAGGAAACCAAAGAATTTTTTTTTAAAGTAATTTTCCATGCGAAATGCACAAATGTAATTGAACCTAACTACCTGGAACAATTTTATAAAAGCATTCGACCCTTTTTTATCGAGTTGTTACAGACGAAGTTGATTCAAATTAGGGTTGCCCACCCACCCCCACCAAGTCAAGCATCCACTACTTGAGCAAAACGTGAAGGCACGGAATCCAACTTGTTAGAACGTAGCTTTCACAATTAACTAATGATTATTTTCGGCACCTGGATCAGAGAGTAGTGTTTGGTTTGGCTAAATTGTAAAAGAATTACTTTAAAAAAAATTTAATGGTGAAGTAATTGATTTAAAATTCTAAATTTGTTTAAAATGTTGTGAAGTATAATCACTTCGAAGAATTATGAATCCCACTTGGGTGAAAATACTGGTGGTCAACCCTACCCTGAAGCTGCAACTGATAATAGGCCATTGTGCCTGAGCAATGCATCGGGTGTTGGTTCTCGCCCACGGAATTGCACAAAGACCTGCATACAGCAGCATAACATGTTCCAAGACATTAGATAAACATCAAGATGCTTACTCCACAGAGAATAGTCATATCTAGGGTTGATTTGGCGTCTCAAAAATATGGGTGAAAAACTCATCCAAGAATTTTTCAACCCCAATTTTAAGGGGATACTTCCCATCGTGATATTTTCCAGAACATGTTTTATTAACAAACTGCACAAAACAGATAAACTAATGAAGGGGAGTTCGGATGTATTATCTGACCTCCAGTGGTGCCTTGCCACCTCCCAGAGCAAGAATGGTCTCCCGGAACTTGTTCCCTGTTTCTTTAACAGCCTGTGTAAAGACATAACGATCACAAACATACATCTAACACAAGTGGTAAAGGAGAAGCAATCAACCAAGCCAGGGTGCACAGGTCGAGGTCATAACTGGCATCCAAAATCGGAAACATCATATACCCATGTTTAATTATAATAAATACAATACCATTCAAGGAATAGTTTCTGAATTTGTATGATCATCGCCAATTGAGGAAAACGAAACTGGTGAGGGGGGAAGGGAAAAGAAAAAGAAGAAAATGAAGTTAAATGTGATTTTGTGAGACAACGGGCTGAAAAAAGTTACTTATTGCCTGGAAAGTCTTACACTTTTCAAAGAGCAAAATAATCTCCTTTCTGTACCAGTCGGTCAATCCCAACCACTAGAACACAAGCACTAAAATTTCAAGACTGTCCGTATGAGTACAACAATACTACCAAGAAAACAAAACTAGTTTCACTAAATTCTAATTGGATATCCACACGAGAAGGTGGGAAGTATAACCGGTTTATAAATGAAAGACAAAGTTAACCACTAGCAACTATTTTTAATATGTGATTGCCCAGTATGATTACAAAATTGAGCATTACAATTTACAACACACAGGGCATACCTAAATCTTCAGATGTTCCAATAATGTGCCATTAGTTTAATAAATAACATAAATTAAACAAATCAATAGATGATAAATGGGGATGGGCTATGCTGTTGTTCAATTATAATAATATTGAAAATAGGGGATTTTGAAGATTAAACACAAAGGCAAGTATCTAAAACAATAAAGCCAATCCTTATTGACAGTTTGTTTTTATCAAATATACCTTGCCGTTATCCAATCCAGCATCCTCAAATGCAGAGAAAGCATCTGCAGACAACACCTCAGCCCACTGCATAATAGACAAATTCACCATAAGATATAAATAGTTTCCTTTTTTCTTCCTTTGTTGGAGAGAGAAGGGGGGGGGGGGGGGGGGAGGGGAGTTCTATAGGGGAAGGGGGAAGGAAAACGTTGAATGAAAAAGAAGTGGATGACATTGCCAAGGAGACCCTCAAGATTTGAGAAATGTTCATCAGTGTTAAAGCAATACAGATAATAATACCTTGTAACTGTAGTATCCAGCTGCATATCCACCTAACAAAGCCAAATCCAGAAAACAGATTAAAGTTTAGTTTTGATGAGATACTTGAGAAATTGCAAAGAAATACAAGAGGTGGAGCAGACCTGCAAATATATGACTAAAACTGCAAAGGAACCTGTCATCTGGGAATGGAGGAATCACTTGAGTTTTCTGAGAAACTCTGCGATCAACATCATAGATAGATTCTGGTCCCCCCGGAACATATTTTGTATGAAGTTCCAGATCTACACTTGCAAATTTTATCTGCAAATTATGTTAATGGATATAGATTACACGGTCAGTCATGTTCTTTAAGACACAAGTAATTTAACACAAGAAAGTAAGGTCAGAATCAGCATAAAAAACTATGTACACTTGATAGAATATTGAAGCCTTACAGATAAGTTAGGTGGTTCACTTAATATTTTACAGTACCTAATAAAATAGCTTTATGAAGAAATGAAATTATAACTTAAATTTTTTGTAAATTTGAAAAGAATTATACAGTATCTTAAATCAATTTTATTCCATCCTTCAGAAACACACAACTAGAGAAAGAATGGAAAGACAAATTTTGGGGTCACAAGATAAAGCTACAATGTTTCTGACTCGTACTGAAGCCCTATCCTTGCCTTCTTGAAGGCTGGTTGCACACGAGTTCATTCAGGGTCAAAGATGATCAAGAGAAAAGCAGATAGTCATTAAGTTAAGAGCATACCATACTTATTCTACAAGAGATTAACCAAACAATTTCAAAAGAAAAAAAAAAATACAATGTAACAACAAAAAAAAAATCATAATAAACTACCAAAATAATCATCTTAGAGGAGCACTCTGCTCCTCTGGTACACGGCTAGCCTGAACTCAATTATTTTACTTTGAAAAAAAGAAACAAAAACCTTAGATAGGATCCTACAGATTTTACAAAACAGTGTCTCAGTACTCTAGCTATGAAAAAAAAAAAAGAAATGAGAAGAGAAGGGAGATCCCCAAAACACCAATACTGATATACAGCCTGCAGACTGCTTAGACTACTTCAAACCCACAAGAAGAAAATAATTATTCCATAAGAAAGTTCAGAACTGGAAACAAAGTATATATTTCTGCTTCTATTGCATGGATTGTTATCATTGTCATCAAGCAAGGCAAAATCTAAAACAAGAACCATAAGATGCTATTATGAACGACACAAAAACATTAATTGATAAACTAAGGAGAGAAACTTATGCAACTTTCAAATAAAAATATGGAAAGGAATAATTAACCAATACATTATAGTAGTACTAACCTGTCGAAGACTTAGAGAGCCAGCACGGAAAGTCCTAGCAGCAACAAGCTTCAAATATACATCTTCAGGGAGATTCTCCCTAGTTTCAAAGTGCTTTGCAATGCCCATTAAAGTCTCTCTAAAGCAACCACAAAAAATCATAAATGTGAAAATATATGATACTATGGTTAAAAAAATTATTACTTTTATTTATAAACAAAAGATACTAATGTGAAACACATTGCCGCATAAAGATGAAATGGGGAAGAAGTTGAATATTGTTAGAGAATAAGGGTTGGCCTATTATTTATTATTATTTTGTGTTATTGGGTTGGGCTTATCTTCCTTGTACTTATCTTTATCTTTTCATATAAATATAGAGACAGAAAAACTAACAAGAATGTGTTAGTCATTCCCATTCTTAATTCTCTTCTCATCTTCTCTAACATGGTATCTAGAGCTAGTTAGAAAAACCCTAATCCTAGCTTCCTCTGCAAAAAAAAAAATTCAAAAAAAAAAAAAACCTACTTTCCTAGTTTAGAAAGAGCCGTTCTACCCATTCCCAAGCTCCAAATTTTTTTTGGTGCACTATAGAGCACGATTTTGTGGTTTTGAAGGCTGTTCGGGGCGTGTTAGTCGCGCCTGATGCGCTGATTCACGGCTAGGAGTGCCATGGGGGGCTTTTCTGGCAACCAGAGGTGCCGACGCCGGCCAGAGGGGTGCAACCCAGGGTGATGCAGGTCTGGGTGGTCGAGTTCTTCCGTTTTCTTGGAGTTTTGGCTGGCCAAAGTGCGATTTTTGCGGCTGTTGGTGTTTTTTGACGGGATTTTTGGGAATTTTTGATGGGTTTCAGTCGAGCCCAGTGACGTTTTCACTTTCCGTGGGTTGGGTCGAGCTCAACAGGTCTGCTTTTGTGTTGTCCAGCCCCCTTGCTTGTCTTTTGCTTTGGTTTGTTGGTTTGGCTTATTGTCGTTTGGTGTTTTGGAGACGACGGTGACAATTTCTTAGTGAATTTGTGGTTTTTGAGATGGCGGACAACCATTCCAACTCCGGATCTAGTAGTTCTGATGAGTAGGAGGAATCAGCAATTTGTTATAACCGGTCCTGCTGCTCCAGAGCCTCAAGATTCATTGCCTTCTACAGCTCCTTCTTCCTCTTTGGATCTTGCTCCCTTTGAGTCTAGCATTGATCTCCCGATTGCTCTTTGGAAAGGTAAGCATAGTTGTACCTATCCTATTTCTTGCTTTGTCTCTTATGCTGGTTTATCTAGCACTGCTAAGTCTTTTGTAGCTTCTCTTGACTCTCTCACTATTCCAACCACTGTCATTGAGGTCCTGTCTCATGAGGGGTGGCATATGGCTATGTTAAATGAGATGCATGCTCTTGAACACAATCATACTTGGGATTTGGTTTCTCTACCTGCTAGTAAATAGGCAATGGGTTGTAAACGGGTTTACACTGTGAAGGTCAATCCTGATGGTTCTATGGCTTGTTTAAAAGCCCGTCTGGTGGCTAAGGGTTATGCTCAGGTTTATGGTATTGATTATTTTGAAACCTTTTCTCCAATAGCTAAACTTGCTTCTGTTATGTTGTTTATCTCTCTTGCAGCTACTCACCATTGGCATTTGCATCAGCTGGATGTCAAGAATGCTTTTCTCCATGGTGATTTACAAGAAGAGGTGTATATGGAGCAACCACCTGGGTTTGTTGCTCAGGGGGAGAGTGTGGTAAAGTGTGCAGATTGAAGAAATCTTTATATGGCCTTAAACAACCCCCAAGGGCTTGGTTTGCAAGGTTTAGTCAAGCTGTTTTACAGTTTGGACTGCAAAGAAGCAATTTTAATCACTTGGTCTTCTTCCAACGTTCTCAGGGTAGCTGTATCTTTCTAGTGGTATATGTGGATGACATGATTATTACCGGGAGTGACGACGAGGTTGGGATAGGAAAACTCAAAGATTTCCTTCAAACACAGTTTCAAACTAAGGATTTGGGTACATTAAAGTACTTCTTGGGTATTGAAGTCATCAGTAGTAAGAAGGGCATCTTTCTCACCCAAAGAAAGTATGTCCTTGATTTGCTTAGAAAAACTAGTTTGCTTGGAGCCAAAACCTGCAAAAACCCCTATGGTTCCTAATGTCAAACTCTTAGCAGATAATGGAGATGTTCTTTCAGATCCTGAACAATACAGAAAACTGGTGGGTAAGTTTAACTACCTCACAATCACCCATCCGGTATTGCTTTCTTTGTCAATGTATATATTGAGATATCTAAAAGGGGCCTCAGGTCGTGGTGTTTGGTACAGAGATCATGGACATACTACAGTGGAAGGTTTCTCTGATGCTAATTGGGCTGGATCCCCTATAGATAGAAGATCCACTTTTGGTTATTGTGTCCTTGTTGGAAGAAATCTTGTTTCCTGGAGGAGTACGAAGCAAAGTATTGTTGCTCGATCTAGTGCTGAATCAGAATATCGTGCTATGGCCCAAGCTACAAGTGAATTGGTGTGGAGACATCATCTTCTTAATGAGATTGGATTTAATAATGCAATGCCTATGAAATTGTGGTGTGATAATCAAGTTGTCATTCACATTGCTTCTAATCCTGTTTTTCATGAAAGAACAAAGCATATTGAGGCTGATTGTCATTTTGTGTGTGAAAAGATTCAAGAGGGGCTTGTTGTCACTAGACATGTGTACACTGGAGAACAACTCGCGGATATCTTCACTAAGGCTCTTAATAAGAATAGAATAGATTATATTTGTAACAAGCTGAGCATGATTAACATCTATGCTCCAGCTTGAGGAGGAGTGTTAGAGAATAAGGGTTGGACTATTATTTACTATTATTTTGTGTTATTGGGTTGAGCCTATCTTTCTTGTACTTATCTTTATCTTTTAATATAAATATAGAGACAGGGAGACTAACAGGAGTGTGTTAGTCATTCCCATTCTTAATTCTCTTCTCATCTTCTCTAACAAATATAAAACCAAGAACAAGTATAACTGATGCGTCAAGATAATGGATTATTCAAAAGAATAGATTTTCCAAAATGTATATGACAAAGCCATAAGTTATTCAGGAGACTTCAATCAAAACAAGGATGAAGCATATAATTAAATACAGAATGGGTATAACATACAAAGTTCTCTCCACTCTGGTTATGACAATAGGAAGGATTAAAGTAACATCCATGTAAGACCTATATTCTCACTTACCTATGGTAACACCAGTTTTCCATGAATTGAGAAGGCAATTCAACAGCATCCCACTCTATCCCTCGAATACCAGAAACCAGACCCTCATCTTGCCTAGTAAGCATATGTTGAAGTGCATGACCAAATTCATGGAAGACAGTCTCAACCTGAGAAAGAAGAAAAGACAAAAAACAGAGTTCATGAACCATTATATTTAGTAAACAAACTACAGCTCGTTCTACATGTTAAAGCATTGTTAGTAATCTATTGCATCTCAGCTGCTATATCATGCCTTAATGATCAATCAATTTTATTATAATCAGTAATGTCCTTGTGTAATACTATGTACTTTAACAATTGGCAGAAACACAAGAGCACTGACAGACTAAGGACTTTGTCTGCTACATCTAACATGAATTTTCAAGATAGAAATCCATTTAAAAGCCAAAGTTTTCCTTTAAAATAGGCACTTAGTTGGACTGACAAACAATACTGTTTTCTAGAACTTCCCAATCTATGAAGATTTTGGTTGCATTGTAACAAGATACAGTGTAGAATTTTTTGGTATTATTAATCTTTATATGTTTCATTCAGGTTAAAAGCCTTTAGCATAATTGACTTAACACTTGTAACCAAGAACTGGAGCTTCCCAAGCCCAAAATAAATTTATTATGAACTCCAATCCATCATTTACTTAAGAGGAATCTTTGCAAGAAATGCCTTCACTTTGAAATATATTGTAGGATACATTCGATTGGAAAATTAGTGAGAGAGACCACATATGAATTGAAACCAAATGTTAAAGCTTGGAACCCATTAATAAATGCCAATCTGACACATACTATTCTAGTCCAGCACTCCAACGTTTGACTCAGTCTACAATTTGAAAGCACATCAAGACCAGACACTACCAGTGGGAATTAGTGTTTACATTAGCATAGCCTAATCAGCCTTTTTTATTGCACAGAGAATGATCATAGATATAAAATATAAAATATAAAATAGGTAAGTACAGAAAGTAAAACTGAGATTACCTCACGGAAAGTCATTAGACTTGGCTTGTTCCCTACTGGTGGTGTTTGATTGCACACCATGTGGGCAACAGGCAACCTAGCTGAGGTGCCATCACGTGATAATACACGACTACGAGCAACAACTTCATCCATCCATGCACCTTGCCTTTTCTCAGAAGGACGACTATAAGGATCAAAATAGAAATATGCAATTGGACTGCCTGAAGAATCTTTAACACGAAAGAATCTGACATCATTATTCCAAACCTAAATAAGAATAATTATGTGTCAGTAAGCTTAAAGTAGATGCTCCCCAGCACAAGAACCAAAGCTGAATGAAAAGGAATTTAGTTACCGGAGCTAGACCATCAGCTGGCTCAATTTCAATGCCAAAAAGTGTTTTTGCAAGGTTAAAGAGTCCATCCATAACCTTTGGAAGAGAGAAAAATGGACGCAGTTCTTCCTATAAGAGACAGCAGCAGAAGTCTGAGCTTTCCAAGGCAGATTAATAGTTTTAATTACATAATAAAGACGGAAACATGATTAAAAGCAATGGAATCTTGAAGCAGTCTGTTCATTATTCAATGGAGTGAACAAAGATTAGCAAATCATAAACTATAAAAGGGAGGAAGAAACTCATATGGTTGACATGCATAAAAATGATAACTTTCAGAATTTGTAAATTACAACAGACTGAAATATGAAACTTCCCCTTAATACAATATATCAAAGTATACTGTTACTGTATGAAAAGTGTTTACCCTAGTGGCATAAATATCACATATAGGAATAAAATAATAAAAAATAAAGTATGAGAACCTTCTTGATACATGATTACATTCTTTTGAAATTTTAAAATCAGGTTTTAGTTGCATGGGCCTTCTACAGGGTATTTACAACATTCAACCAAAAAGTTACAAATACTTTGCAGGTTTATGATAAATTCTGGTAACTTTCTATAAAAACTATGTAACTTTTGTCTTTTTCATAAAAAAATAAAAAAAGCAAAGTTACAACCTTTATATACAAAAGCATTGCAATTTGACAACTAATGAAACAGTTGTGCAAAAATAGTTATTGTGTAGGTATGTCTATACACGAACAATGTATTAAATATTAACTATGTGGAATGGAAAGTAATCTGTCTTCTAATCAGTCCAAATTTGTTTATCCTCTTGTCTACCAGTTAAAATGGTCAAACTCAAACCTCATGCCTTTATAGTGTTTTTTTTTTTTTAATGATAACCGTAAGAGAGAGAGAGAGAGAGCAACCTCATTAATGTCATATTTTGACTCACGAAGCCTCTCACTCCAAAAGCTAATGTCCCAATGTGTCAAATCATTAGCTTCCAATGCACCCTGACTTTTGGAGAATTTCTTAAGGTCTTCCATGTCTGCAAGGAAGAAAAATACAAAACCTAAGTTATTGCATGCTTAAAGGAGGAGATTAAAATAAAAAAGAATAGAACAGGCATCAATTTAAAAGAGACAATCACATATAGGGGTATATGTTAGAACTATTAGATTTTAGAATCCTGCCAAAAGAACATCTATTTGTTTGCTATTTTGGCATATACGATGACAGTGAAGGGCACAGATAACAACTCCAGGAAGTCTATGCATGATTCCCTTTTTGCACATAAAACTAATGAAGCCAGAACTAAATGCAATTTAAAGCCTGATGAAACACTAAATCAGAAACACATCCAGTACGCTACCTTGCACTGCAGCATCCCAGGAAGCTCTGCGAAGCTTTTCTAGAAGTTCTTCTGCTTTATCAACAGTTGCCATTTTGGTTGCCATGCTAACCTGATGGATTATACATCAGCAACCTACAATAGGATTGTATTTTTCATGTGAAGAGAATCATACCTCAGCATAGTTATTGTAGTTAAGAAGCTTGGCCTTCTCCAACCTAAGCTTTACAATTTGGTCAATTATTTCAGTATTATCCAAATCTCCATTAGATGCACGTGTTATATATGCACGGTAGACTTCCTCACGCAACGAACGGTTACGAGCGTGTTGCATAACAGCAATAAAACTCGGAGCATCCAATGTAATTACCCATGGCCCATTCTCAGCAGTGGCATTTTCATACCCCTGCATGTACCCATCAAGTAATCAAAACTCCAAAAAATAGTAATTGGTCATAACTTGAGTTAATTATAGGCAAATGAATAGTAACACAATATGTTGACATGATATACCTTGGACACTGCACTTTGTGCAGCCAAACCAAGAGCAGTAGCAGGTAATCCTTCACTCTCTTTCTTATCTGTGATAAGCTTTTCAAACTTCTTTGTTGCATCCAGAACATTCTCCCCAAATTTTTGTGATAACCTTTCCAGCTCCTATGGATGAAATTGTAGTAAAAAAATTAAAAATAAAAAAATACAAGTAAAACAAAAATAAAAAAAATTTAAAAAAAATACAAGTAAAACAAAAATCACAATCACTTGAAATCTGTTTAGGCACAAAGTCCGATCAATTTGATTCTGGAATTAGAGCATAAGTATAGCATCATTCAATCAAACTCTTATTACTATATTTGGTGTACTTGGAAATTGGAATATTAAGCCAAACCCCTCAATGGCATAAATTGCTAATAAAATTGGGATTTCAAGCTGTTGTATATGGCTCCTTTCCTATATTCAAAATTTTCAATTGGAGTATTATCAGTTCATGTTGCTTATCTTGTTTATTAGCAAGTCACACACATTCAAAATCTCAGAACTGGCTGATTAGATACCCATAACCTCACTTTCCACCCTTGTCTGAGAAAAGGAAATGCCCGGTTCCTTCCATAAAACAGATATAGAGACATAACCAAAACCTAATACTTAATTACTATAAATGAGGGGAATCAAATACTCTGTGCTTAATATTTGCTTTTAGTGTTATATAAGCACACCTGTTCAATTTTGTTAAATTGTTCTCTTTTATCATCTTCAAGAGACACACCATTAAGAACCGCCTCCTTTATTTGGGCTGCAAAGACACAAATAAAATTGTTACTTGGTAAATGTAAGATGACATAAGTCCCAAACAATATATTTGTTTAAGATCAAGTGAAAGGGAAATGGAACAACACTTTGTTATTTAGCATGACTTCAGGAGTATAGAACGCATTCAACAACATGCAAGACAAAGTCACACAGATATTCAATATTACAAGTCAAACACCAAAAAGTAGAACACACACACACACTCTCACACCTAGAAGCCCAGTATCATATTAGTAAAAGAGAAGATCCATAAATAAGAAAAATCAAACCAACTACAGATCCAGCGTCTTTCACAGTTCTCCATCTTATTAAATGAAAATCTAGAAGGTGAGAATAAGTATCTGGATGTAATGCAGAGAAATTCAAGCAACTTAGCATGAAAAATAACATGACAATACAGAAACAAAATCACAAGAACAACATAGCATAAGATACTTGAGTTACTTACTTTCTACTATACGTTTGCGAGCATCGCCCAGTGTATGCCAATCAGGAGACTCTCGAATGGCTTTGAATGCATTAAAAATAGGTTTACTTTGCCCCAGTCTAAGCTG
This sequence comes from Castanospermum australe, assembly GCA_019955255.1. Classification (NCBI taxonomy): domain Eukaryota; kingdom Viridiplantae; phylum Streptophyta; class Magnoliopsida; order Fabales; family Fabaceae; genus Castanospermum; species Castanospermum australe. The sequence goes on from NSJW01000192.1 coordinate 208,483, forward strand.
AAACTTAACTTTTTCTGCCTGCAAACAAAAAGTAAGCGATGTTAGGACAACAAAACTAGTACACCCATAAAGTTTTGCATTATATGCCAAATGCACAGAAATAACTATAATATAAAAATATACCACTCCCACCATGGTAATTGCATGAACAAAAGAATAAAAGATCAAGAAATACAGAGATATACATAACAAAAACACAAAAATACCTGAACGTCTTCAATGGCAGAACGGAGCTCAGAATTATCCTTGACGGACTTGAGATGATTGACAATGCCCCAAACAACAGACAATCGGTCTACAATCTTCTCCAAGGGTTCCACCAACTTCGGCCACGAAGGCTCCACGGTACGTTCCAATTCCTCCAAATCACCTTCCTACAAAACCCAATTAACCAATGTCGCGAAAATCAAACAAACAAATTCCGAAGCTCGAATCATCCCAGACCCAACAATCGCAATGGAAGGAAGAAACCAAAACACGACGAAAGGCAAGAGCTTGTTACCAGCTTCTTCAGGAGGGCGCGAATCCCGGGTCGCACGTGTTTGGGTTCAACAACATCAAAAGGCGGGAATTCGAAGTCCTGGAGAAGTGGGTTTGGCTCCAAGTTGTCGTCGAGTGCAGCGGCGGCCATGGATGGAGCAGAGAGGGAAGAGCAAGTGAAAGGGTGGTGGTGGGAGAGTGAAAGAGGCGCAGTAGACTTGCGAAGTACGTCAAGGCAGAAGGAGAAAGAAGAAGACCAGAGGGGACAGGAAGGAGATTTGGGGAATTGTTTGGGGTATAAAATGGAGTGAGGAGTGCGTTTTAGGAGAGGGTGGATGGAACGAGGGACGGTGAGGGTATGGGTAAGGCGAGTAGCCATGAGCATGTTTGCTATAAGAAGGGCACCCACCACTCCTCTGTATCTCATGTTGAAACCTTCTGCTCCTCTCTATATTATGGTTTTTCACCTCAGTTTGATGAAAAATCTTGGTATGGGTAATGACATGAATCATGATAGATTTGTTTCTTGTGTCGAGATATGAGTCAATTTTTGGGTGCTCCACGTGGAGGTACGAATATGAGAATTGAGGACTTCTTTCATTTTTTAACAAAATTTCTTAGAAATGTTACGAATTGAGGACTTCTTTCATTTTTTACGTTATGAATTTATTATGTTCTTTTATCGAATCCGACAATTTTGTTAAATTTGACTATTTCCAGTGGTATTCTCTCACGGGGAGGTGGATAGACCGAACTTAGACAACTTGTCATACAAATTCCAAATATCCAAAGGTGATGAGGAATCATTTTTTAACCTTGGTTCAGTGATCCCACTGATCTGCTTTGGTTTTACAATTTCTCTCTGAAATGACTGGTTTTTCACATTTTCAACCAGTCAAGTTCTAGCAAAGCAATAACGAAATATGTTGCATCACAGGATCAGGTTAATAGTGAGGTTGCATACCAAATGCTCAATGGAATTGGTATAAGTGCTCGATCTGATCTTAAAAGAAAGATGCGAATATCTAATGAGGCAAAAGAATTCGTATCAGCACCCAGCTGGATTCTATGCAGTGAAGGAGGCTGATTGCCTGATTGGATTTATAGGAGAATATAGCATTTCTTGTGATATCAGTGGTCACACCAACCAAAGGGAGTAGGGAAAACGAGCATCTGCTTTGGAAATTTGGTATTTGAAGCATTTATTGCATTATGTATCTATACATTTCAAGAAGATATCTATCAAGTTTTTCTAGATTCATACATACAAAAGCTCTTGACTAAGATTCTCATATGTTAGCCTCTTGTTCTAGTAATCAGGAAAATTGATCACCTTGAATTGCTTGCAAATAAAACCATGGCGTGACCTGCCACATAGCAAACTGATTCCGTGAGAGAACATCAGGCTAGGATTTTGTATGTTCTAATCTAACCTAGGATATTTGATACATGTTTGGCAATAGCTTTTCTTAGGAACAAAAACTCGCTTCATTTTCAAAGCTATTTTAACTATAAAATAAACTCATCCAAACATACAAATGCAAGCTTTTCTGTCTTGGAAAAGAAAAATAGTAAGTGTCAAATTCAAGTTCTCACGTTTAAATACCACTTAAAAGTTCAAAAGTTCTCCCCAAGGTTAATTATAGATTATCGGTATCATTTTGCTTTTCTATCTTTTTTTTTTATGTAAATTGAAGTTTTGAGTGGACAATAAGAAATGAAATTTAATTCTGCACACTTTCGAAGGAAACAGAAAATAAAACGCAAAGCACAAATATAAAAGGAACTCATTTTTTACATTTTTTAAACCATGATTGCATGCGTGTTTCTTTGTACTGTGGTCAAGCGGTGGCCAGGCCAGCTTAATAGCATAAATGTCTAGTTTTAGATTTTGTGTATGGGTGGCTGGGAGGGAGATTATTGATGAATTAATTTGTATGCCTTATCAACATAATACGATAACAACCAGGAAAAAAATATGGCATGATACCATTGACAAAAAATGCATACCTAACGGAAAATTTTATTTCCTCATTTCTTGTACTTCATGGTTGCTTTATCAAAACCAATGGTTGTAAACTGTTTTGCGTACTCCTCAACATCCTGGCGGAGCTTTGCAATCTCTGATTGAAAGTAAGAAGATGACTGAATTGTGGCCAAGAAGTCCTTCAACTTTGTTCCTGATTAAAAAAATTCAACAGCAACCACGTGTTATTTAAGCACCCAGCAGGCCCGCAGCAATACGTTAACATTTATACCAGCAGTGTCCAGATAAAACAAAAACAAACTCGGGAAGTATATTGAAGATTTAGGAACCTTTGCTCTCTGCCTTTATCTTCACAGCCAAATTTACTGCTGCATCAAAAAACTCTGCTACCTTAACAAATCCTCCTCTCAACAAATCCCCTAGAAGTAAGAGCAGGGGTTCCTGAAATCCACAACAGCTATCAAGTAAATGTCTAAAGACATCAAATCAAAATATAAGCAATGAAGAGTCTGTACCCATCCTGATGCCACCAGGAACCATAGCAGACACATCTCCAGGAACAGTGTTTTTACTAGCTGCAATGTGAACCGATTCCGACACCTTCTCAACTCTGGAGCCATCAATACCCTGCACAAAGAATTTGAAAAAGAACATTAGTCTCACTAATATTACTGTTTAGGATGACAAATTACAGGTTTCTTTTATGGATCTGACATAATATATGCCTTTTATGAGAGTATAAAATTTCTCTTGAAGTAAATCACAAGAAGAATTAGTAAGTTCATGTCAGCTTCATGACTATATGTTATAACCCACAAATAATTAGCACTGGAAGTGATAATTGGGTAACATTGTAGACTCAATGAAGCTTATATGAAAAGTCAAAGCAGTTGTCCGTTGCCTTGTTCTTCAGATTTACCAAAACTAGATGATTCTCAGTTCCACCAGAAACAAGCTCATAGCCGTTCTCACTCAGAGCCTGCAACATTTTAAGATTTCAGTGTTAAAATACAAGAAGTTAATCTCTTGGGTCTGGCAAGGGAATCACCAACCCTTGTGTTGTATTAAGAATTTAAGATCCAATATCTGCAAGAAGAGGCAGTTCTTTTTTCTAATGTACCTGTGCAAATTTTGAGCAATTGCTGAGAACTTGCTCTTGATATGCTCTGTACTCTGGAGTTGTAGCCTGCACCCACACAAGAGAAAGGAACAATAATTTCTTTCACTTAGTGAATACATGCAGCACACATATCATACATTCTCACAATATCATTTTTTTACAAAATAAAAAATGAGGCAATTATGGATCCAGATAATTTAGTTTCATAGATGGTAATTTAAAGAACAACATGGAGAAACATTTTCCGCTATTTTTAATTTGCTTTTAAAGCTACAAACCTACGCCCATTAGACTTGATACTTATTCACCCCAGCCATCTGGCATTTATGACAGTTCCTCTGGATAACCGAAAGTAAACTAAGCTTCAAGTATAATCCAATTGGTATCACTCAAAACTATGTCACTCTCCAAATCAAACGCTCAGATAAACCCTTTGTATTAAGCAAAGCTGCTGTTGCAATTGAATACACAGACCACAATACCAAGAAAAGATAGTGACACATATCTCTTTCATCAGTCACTCACAATTGCAACACTAGTAAAAATAAAGATCATAATTATCTTCTCCACTTGTGTACCTGCTTCAATGCAACAGCTAAACCAGTAATAGTGTGGTTGTGAGGACAACCGTGCAGTCCAGGGAAGACAGCTTGTTGATTTTGTCCTCATAGTCATACAACACCTTCAAATAAGTAAGAAGAATTCGTGTTTGGCACATGCCATGAATTTACATCAATTCAAGTAGAAAATAGCACAAACTGGCCTAATGATGATGCAACTAGAATCATTTGGCTGTGTAAATACGGAGCAAAATAACTCCCATTGCCGTTCATAAACAAGTAAAACTGTAAAAGGGGATTTGGTGGCAGCAGAAATATCATCATCAAGAAGTATCTGTAACCTTATTAAAAAGTATAAATAGTGCAGTGTCGATTAAATTATTATCTACTATCCATAATTTCTGCAACTACCTGAATAAATTATTATCTTTTAATTCTAACCTTTAAGCTTCCAGGTTAGAAATATAAACCAATATCTGTAGAATTCTTCAATTTATATGTATGCAGCAAGTAACTAAAATTACCACATGTATAACATGTCAATACACTTGAGTTAATTCTAAGGGCCAGTCTTCAATTGACACTGATAATGGATATGATCAAGTTAATTGTGCAAAGGAAATAATCTAGAAATGGGGATTATAGCCAAAAGGATCACGATCATGGTAAAAAACTGCAATGATACCTGGTCATAGTCAATGTAACCCGTGCTTTCATTCAATCTATAGGGCATTGTCTCAAAATTTATAGAGACTGCAGATATCTTTTTGGTGTCGTCTGCCTATGGACAATAGTAACAATATTAATTTTTCTAAACAGAAGACAATATATATAAATAGAGTTACTTGGAGGGGGAAAAAAAAAGAAAGAAATAAAGCATTATAGTTGTCTGGAAAATGTAAGGAGTTGATTGTTGTACAATACACTGCCAATAGTTAAAACAATGTTCCAATCAAATAGAAATATAAATACATAAGAGTAATATAAACAAGTATAATTTTTCATAAATGACTACAAAGTCATTTCTAGCTAATGTTTGAAGAAATTCTCAGAAAAAAATAAAGACAATAATGATCAATAAGCCATATATGCATTGTAGATTTCATTATAACAGGAAAATGAGGAAATGAATGATGGAATTTGAAAATACCTGGTATCCATGAGAAAGATGCCCTCCATGAGGAAGATCAAGTGCCATGATTCTATCATGTTTTAGCAATGCAGTATAAACGTGAAAAATTGCAGGAGAAACGGATAGAGGCTGCACATTCACTGCAAGTTAGAGGTAACAATGACATATGAGTAAACTTACCATACCATCTAATATTTTTAAAGAATCTATTGAACCCCAAAAAATCTCATGGGAGATCGTTTGAAATTTTAACAAGCAAAGTCCATGGGAGACTTCAACCCTGAGCTGCTTAGTTTAAATGCCACTCTTAGCATGTCTAATGTTAATTCAAAATTCTGTGAAAAAAGTAATATGACTCAAAACTGTAATGACCCCCAAGCATGGATGTATACTTGTATGCTTACAAAATGGCAACTACCAAGAAGTAAAAAACTAAGTACAATCTATAGAGAGAAAAAAGTTGTGACTTTTTTTCTTACTTATATGTTTGTCTTATGTGCTTACCTACCCATTTAGCCAGATCCAACCGAAATGCTTCGAGGGCACGCTTTGGCATAGTGATTCTGCCATTGTCAATATATCTGAAATAAGAAAGAGTGAAAGATAAACAATCTTTGAGTTGGATTTAATGGGATACTATTATAATAAAATCCAAAATGCTAACACTATATCATTGGCGCACACAGAAAGTGAGAGACTGACATACTCATTTCCTCCATAATATCTTGCACCAGGATATCCTTCACTATTTTTGTCAGTCATGACAGAGCCAACAGGTTGCATTACAGAGACAGAAGTGAAATTTTCTGAGGGTATTAGTTCCAGCCCCTTCACCAAACCAAAAGAAAATAACAAAAAGTCAATCTTTATATACTATCTGTAAGATGAAATGCAAAATTTTAACAAAAGGCTAATTATGGTGAATTTGAATTTCCCATTCCTCTTACGTGTGAGGAATCATCATGCATCACCACAAATATATGTCGAATACTTCACACAAACTCGAACAGGTGAAGAATTCAATATGCCAGTTTGCAAGGCAAAGATGTAAGTAAAATAGACGTAAGCTAAGACTGTAAAGCGTACCTTCCATTGCCTAGCTTTCTCAAGCTCAATTATATCAGCAATCTCAGGATCAACAACCTCAAGTGGGGCATTCAATTGCTTTGGCCAGTGCAAAGGCAATATTTTCAAATCAAGACATCATAACCAGCGCACGAGAACGCTCACTCAAGCATCAAATCCAGAATTGGAGTAATATATTATTATTTCTAATCACTAATCAGCTTACTGTAACACGAGATTTCTTTCTCGTAGACAGCTTCATCGGGCAAAGAGGACTGCAGAAGTAAAAAAAAAAAAAAAACGAGAAGGAATCACAGGTAAACGGTTAAGGTACGAGGAAGCGGAGAAGAAAAGGAATGGAAATGGTGAAAAGAGTTAGCAAGTGTGATTGAAAAGAAGAGGGAGAGGGAGGACCTTGTAGTAAACAGAGGAGGCACTGAAGAGAGGGCGTAAAGGCTTGTCGATGGAAGATGAAAGCCTGCGAAGCGCCATTGCCATAGCCATCTCTCGCTCTAGTTTGAGTGTGTGTTGAAACGATCCACTCGTTATATATTCCACTGTTCTCTGTCGGTTATCGGAGGATGGCGCCACGGGACCCACCCTCAGATTTCAGATTCGTTTACCCGTATTTCCAACATTAATTGCGGAATTCAAATCAATTCATTTAAAATCAAATCATTTAGAAAGCTTACCCGTATTTCTAACATTAATTGCGGAATTCAAATCAATTCATTTAGAAAGCTTACGTCGACAAACAATCACTTCCATTTACTTATTATCATTTATTTTAATTAATTTATATTTAATTCTTTCATTTTTTTATTAAATAATAAATTTTATTTTTAATAGACAACGAATCTGATTATACATGAAGAATCACTACTTTATAAATGATACTTTAAAACAAAGTAAATAAAAATTAGTTAAAGAGAGGTAAAGACAAACACACCCTCACTTCGTTATCTTGAAATAAATTCACTTTGTTACCTCACCTTGTTGAGAAATCAAAGTGGACACTGATATTAATACCAAAAAAAAAAAAAAGTGGACACTGATATTACCTTAGTTATCAGTTTCTTAGCAACTAGTGAGTCACATTTGAATTCAAATTCTCTCTACGTACTCTCTCCATATCATCAACTTTTATAGTTTCTAATAAAATATTATCAATTAAGAAAAATTGCATTTTTCTTTAAGTTAATAACATTTTTAATTAATAGTTATTTTAAAGTATTTTATTGGAGAACAGATAGAAAGAAAGTTAAGTTTTATTGCTTATAGATTTCTTTATATTTATTTTAAAAAAATGGTGGAAGACAACTACTAAAACCTAGAATGATGAAGAGGAGCAAAGCCCTTTGTGCAGACACATAATAAAAAGTTCAAATTTTGCGTGGAAATAAATGAAACGTGTCTTAAAATTGAGAAACATATTATCAATTAAAATATGTTTGAAATGATTTTTAAAATTTTAAAATTATAATTTAGATAAAAAAATAAAAAAAATTTTATTCAAATCATGATTTAAAAATTTGTAAAAATTAAACCAAACATACTAACGAGGCTATGAAAGGCCTATCCACAACCAACATTTCTCGGCCACAAAGTAGCCCTTAGGGACGTAAGTTGATAGGGTGAGTCAAAATGCTTGAAACAGATGTTGCCACCAGAACTTTGCACTGTTTCTATGAGGAGTGAAGAGCGAGGACCTTTTACTAACTTGCATGTTCTTTTCTGAGAGGCTATCAACAAGAGTTCCACTTAGATAATCCCACGCTCAAAATGTGCTCTCATTTCATGCAAATAGTGTTAATTCAATGGTAAAATGCTGGCACGTTCCTTTAATTTTTGGTGAGTTATATATAAATTTTTTTAATATAAGAAAGTAATAATTAGATACTTTGATTATATAACTTATAATAATTAAGATTTTTATTTAATATTTTATTAAATTTAACTGATAATTTAATTATGTTTGATATATAGGTGATTAATTAATATTTTTTTTACTTTTTTTAAAAAAAATAACCTATCAAATAAAAGAATTATTTATTTTAAATTAGTATAAAATTTGATTCTATTATAATTTTAATGACATATTATAAAAATAAAAATAAAAAATATATTAATAAATTATATGCATATCACAAATAATAAGATCATCAGTTAAATTCAATGAAATATTAGATAAAAAATTTAATTACTGTTAATTATATAGTTTAAATATCTAATTATTATTTTTATTTGTTAAAGGAATGCACATGTAATTCATTCAAAATTAAAAAAATATCTTTACATTTTACCCTTAATTCAATATATAGTCCCCTCCAATCCCCCTGCCCCTGCGCTCAAAACAATAAAGAACTTTGTACATTTTTAAATAATTAAAAATTTCTTTTTGATTCATTATTTTTCAATTATTTTTTGCCTTTAATAAAGTGTTTCCAGTATTACTGTAAAATTAATCTTCAAATACGGTCACAACTAATATTTGCTTAGAAACCTTTTTACCAAGTGCTCATATCTAACTCTTGTTGATATTCTTTTTCAATTGTTTGATTTAATTAATCAATCTACCTCAAAATTGAAATTACAATATGAAAATTTGAAAGTGATTATTTTATTTAAAATTAGTCTTATTTTTATGTTGCCCAATGCCCAAACAATGGCAGAAAGAATAGTGTTTGTACAATGGGCCCCCATTCAGAATCGTAGGCCCAAAAGGAGTGATCCCCATTATGTTGTTGGACGGGCCCAAATGTAATCAGATTTTCGGTAAATTAATTATAAAAAATTCTTCGACCAAAAAAAAATAATTCAAATCCGCTTGAAGGAGGGTAGAGCTCGAGCCTCCAACCTTGTGGTTAACAGCCACACACTCAAACCAACCGAGCTATTCCAACTGGTTGATGGACGTTCAAATGAAAATAATATATTATCCAATAACAAACTAAATTGAAAATGAATCACTAAAATATCTCAAAAAAATCCTCAACTAATTTTAGAATATTTATTCAGGATAAATAACATATGAGAATTTGATCATCAGGTTTTATTCAATGGATACCCATATTACACAATTGTGTATGGCATGACTCCAAATTGATCGCGTATACAATTATCATTATTATGTTTTTTTTTGTTTTAACTGTAAGTTGCTTAAAAGGAAATAATTTTAAATTTAAATTTTTTAGATAACTTAAAAAATAATTCAAAGCCAATCTGAATCGATACAAATTTATGTAATTAATTAATTAATTAGTTGATATGATTAAGAACCATTTTTCCACTGAAAATTAAGAATCCTCTTTAGTGTTTTTTTTCTTTTGGCATAAAGAGATACTTATAAACATGTAATATATAATCCTGACATAGAATTTGATTTAAACTAAGGGTGGCAATTAGATTCCTGTATTTATGATTTATCAAATTCATTCACATGTGAAATCTAATTCAATATATCCAAATTATCCATTTGTGACATCTAATTTAGACACATGGGACTGCCATTTAAGGAGAATGGAATGGGTGATGAGTGATCTCCACACCGGAAATCTCACCGAACAGGAGCCTAAGATCACAGGAAACAAGCAACGTCAATGGACAGGGATTTACCATTCGCAAGGTGCATGCATGTGGGCAAGCACTATTTCTGTGCCTTTCTTCTGCTCAACATGTGCATTATATTCTGGGCCCCAGATGGGTCTTGTGCTTGTCTACGTTGGTCATGACAAAATATACATATCCAAAATATTCAAGTATTTAATTAAGACATGATAGGCAATAATGCTCATTTTCTATAATTACTAATTCAGTTGACCTAAGCAATACCATTAGTTTAAGTATAAGCCAAAACCCTCTCTTGAATCTTGAGAGAGTTCACATTTCAAAAAACAATGGTCATCCTAGTTTATAAAAGCCGTTTCTATCTATATAATCTAACCGATGCAAGATAAACAATTGTTTGGATGGGAATTGAGAGGTGAAAGGAATCCAACGAGAGTTGAAACGAGGCAAGCAAGAGATGGCACCAAAACCAAGGAAAGGGGTTGAAATGTATTTGCAAAAGAAAAGACACTGTCCTCTCTGCTTCACCTCTTCTGTGAATTAGAGAAACATGACAGATTCCCAAGTCCCCACACACACTCACACACAGAGGTAGGTGACGCTTGTGGGAGCTGTGACTGCACCAAAATCACATGTCCAAGGCTTATCATTTTGTTGTTCTTCCAAGCTTCTTGTCATCCAAAATTTCTTACCCTCTCTTTTGAAGAATGGCTCGTTCACATGCCCACGACAGAAAAGAAATAATTCTAACATTCGCGTCGTCCTAGCCATTCAGAAGAAATGGCCCATGCATGTCCTTATCAACCTCATGTTGTCTAACATTCAATAATGAAAACCCTTCGTTTACCCTCTGTCGTTACTTTGAATTGTATTCCTGATTTGTATAATCCAACACCAGTTAACCCACAGAATAAATTTCCACCGCTAATAACTTGATTTCTTTTTTGGTTATAATTTTGCAACTTCATAGTGATTCAACCAAGTCCTATTGTATATAGAGTACTAGGAAGTAATAACAATAGCTAAGGAACAACTTAGCCCACTGATGTACCAGCATACAGGGAAACTGTGTGTTCAATCGATGACAGAATATATTGGATATGTAATCACAAGGAAACAGCACATTCAAGGAGAAGCGAAGCTGGATGTAAATTGCTGGGGTACATATTCATATTATTAAACAAATAATAAAGTGATGATTTGATATTTAACAATTCAATTCATTAATTTTCATTTTTACCTGTGGTCCCGTACCTTACACCTTTTTTTCTTTTGTTAATTATATCTTTAATTTTAAATGTAACAATAGTTTGCTACTCAATCATAACCTCATATCATATATGGGTCTGTGACTGAGATTTATAGGATTGACCCTTGTCTTGTTTATTTTCTAATCAATATTGTTAACTCCGATTAGCTGAACAGGACAAGCATGTGGACGAATTAATAAACAAAATATTCATTTAACATAGCTCACAAGAGAAAAAGAAGTAGGAAAGTTTGAATAAGAATTACTACTTTACAGTATGGTACCAGATATAAATGGTAACAACTAAATCATCGTCCCATTCATTGCCAAAGAAAAGCAAGGAGAAGATAAAGAAGCATACCCACCTCACAGAGAAATTGGGTTAAACATCACATCTCCATCCAAATGGAAAAAGATCTCACAGTGCAGCGACCCTCTTGCTTCTCCGGCTGCATGATGTCTCCGTCGTGCTTCCCAGTCCAAGATGAGTTTCAGTACTCTCGGATCCACTACTGCAACAACTCCAGCAAGAGGGGCAGGAGATGGAGGAACATCCTTAGGAAGTTCATGAGGGAAAGCAAGACCTTGTATGGATCTAAACCTATATCATTTCAATATGATCCTGTCAGCTATTCTCAGAATTTTGACGAGGGTTGCCATCTTGAGGAACCTAGACAGCTTTCCCAAGTGTTTCCAGATGTTAGGTGGGATTTACTTGACTAATTCTATGTATGCCTGCCTTGTGATTATATGTACCTGTCTGGGTTTGAATGCATGTTGTAACTATGGACTAGTAAGAAGGACAAGGGCATTTATTTTGATAGTAACTTGAACTTATATTTTTGTCATCAAATTTCCAAGTAGTACAAATTTATCTTCAAGGTTGTAGATGGCATCTCATTCATATATATATAGCATGATACTAAAGATCTATTAAATATATATGTAAACTGGATCTACCATTGTCATGTATTCTTACAACTGTGCAATCTTTTAATTGTTTCCATTCTGATTGTGTTGTGTATAGTGCTGCTGCTCTCCACCGGTTGGATTCTCAGTGCAAAATATGAATCAGTTGGTTATCCGAGTCTCATCACAAGACGCTTGATTTCTCTACTCAGTGAACTAGAGCAGGCCTAGCTCCTAAATAAGAAATCGCCCTTCAAATTTTCCGGGGGTAAAGGGGGAAAAAAGAGATACTCTGCAAAGGAACTCTGTTATGGATTATAATGACCAATAACAGAACAGAATGCAGATTCTCTTGCAGTACAATTAGTGCATCTCTCACTGTGAAAGGTCTCAGGAATCACCTTGTATATATGACTTATGTTTGACAGATTTATGTCTTTTAAGTTCTAAAATTCACTGCACTTGGCTGAAATGAATTGTGAAGATGTATAATCCCTTTGCAAAATTGAAATGTGCCTCGCATATTAGCTTTCTTGTTCATAATTTTGGTGAGCTGTGGCTGTGGGGCATCCCTTATTTTACATGTACAATTGTACAAATACAATGAGGATGAATCCTTCTAGAAATCTTTTCATTTCTCTTTTTCGTTTTGGGATGCATAGCTACATTTCACTTGCTGTTATTCCTTTGCATAAAGCAACAGCCGTTCCATGTATCAGATGCTGCAATCTGAACTTGGAAGCAGAAGATGTAAAAGTACAGTTTTTGGCAAGCATGCTTGTATTATGCAGAAAAAATATAAATAATCGAGAAAAGAAAAAAAAAATGCAAGAGTATGACACGGGCATGTGAACCTTTTTCTGTTTTTTTTTTTCCTATATGTTTTCTTTTTTGGCCATCAATTTCTCAAAGATTGAAGCATTAGTATTTATTATTGAGATAATGGTATTATCATATCACTTTACATCACTTCAAAATCTTATCACTAAAATAATGAACAAAGCATATGGTTGGAAGAAATTAAACTCATAAAAGTGGGAACCAATCACGTGTGAGGCGAAAATCTTACTACCCAAGAACACATGTAGCAGACGGGAAACACAAACAAAACTAAATGAGATAAGCATAATTTGGTGTAACTTGAACCATACTTATTCTACTAACCAAAAACAGAATGTTCGGTTCAAGCCTAATCAAATTATACTCGCGCTGCTAAGTTAAATGCACTTACAAGGAAAACTGCTCTATTATAATTTATGAACTACACTCGTCACGTTAGAGTTAGAGCTTAGAAGTTTTATTTATTTATTTATTTATTTGTTTAATAGAAACTCAGAAATTTCTTAGAACTAAATGACAATTTTTTTTTAAGTTAAGAAGAGGAGAAGTTGTTCATTCTGAAATCGGAGTATGCTACAAACTGTAACTTTTAATGATACTTTAAAAATTGCCTATTACAACGAAGAATTGATAATGTGAATTTCACTGTAAACTTTTCGATCGATGCAATTCAATTCTGGCTAGTCAAATGACTTTTTCTTTCATAGAAGCTTAGAGTGTTCCGATTATAAAAATGTGTCTTAATGGATCACTAATCTCATTGAATTAAGTTTAATTAGTAAACATCACCTCGTATTCTTGTGTTCAATTTTCAGAAAGGTTCCCAGGCATCTTCTGTTTATGTGTTTTGGCAGAAAAGCGTTTGGCGTGGATGACGTGGATGCCAGGTGGAGTGTTGGACCGCTCCGCCTTTTTCTTTTTTCTTTTTATATTAAAATATGATTTTGAGGTCAGATATTTTGGTCCTCATCATTATTAAATTTCCTTCTTCGGCGTCCTCCCCGAGATATTTTCCTTTCTCGGCATCTCCCAGTTGTAGAATCATAATGATTATGGTGCGTGCAGGTAAAAAGTAAGAACCATAACCACTACTTCTTCTTCTTCTACTATCTATGCATGCCCTACTTCTCCTTCATCCTTCATCTTTTCACATTTCTTTTTCTTTTGTTCCTAGAAGACTCTTAAATATGCTATTGTTGTTGACTTCATATCACAATATAATTTATATATGTACTTGCATTGATGGTATTCACATTCATTTTTTGCATCCAGAAGGAGGATACTAAATATTGCTGTCATCAAAATTCCGTCTTGGTTTGCAACTTGCAAGAAGCTCTTACAGCTATACATATGGAGAGATATTGTTATAGCTTTTGCTTGGATACACAGAGACATCGTTATGGTATCTATAAAAATCTTATGAAATTGGATCTTTTATTTCTTAAAAATGTCTATTGCTTAGTGTTGGCTGATCCTTTAATGCATGCATGTAATAATGTCGCTAATGAACCAGAATGCATTTAGAATCCTGTTGCATTTTTCAGCGGCGATATATAAGAAGTTGGCCTGGACACTCGAAAATTGTAGCTGCACTGAGTGCGGGGGCTTGGACTGACAAAATGTTAAATGTGCATCACAGCCAAAAGATGATTGCAATTATGTGAAGCTATGGGTAGTAACAATCTCATGTAAGATAAGTATTTTAGATTTTCAGCTGTGCACAAAAATAGCATACGGAGAAAGAGTGTTTCTTATACTCACTGGCATTGTAGAAGGGCGAAGTCAAACTGGATATGGATGATAGCTGTGAGGAACCACATAAGTTCATTGTTTTACTTGGAATTGACGGAATGGGGAGCCAGAGCATCACTAGCATAATTGGAGTACTAATGATGTTGCTTAATATGACAATTTATTGTTCTGTTTTTGAAACAGTTTATAAGAAATGACTAAATAAAAAACTGGTAAATTCACCTGCATAATTGGATATGTATCACTTCCCCTACCCCTTTCTTTCTCTTCCATGCCATTATTGCAGAAGGCTTTGTTGTTTTTAATATCCAAGGGGGGGTTTCCTAAAGTCAGGCATTGAAAATAGGTGCTTCTAGAACTGTAGAAACTCCTTTCTTTTTTTGAGAATATGGAAAAAGAAGGTAAAGTAGCTAAATACACCCTGTCGAGTGCTAATCTCTTTGTTCTTTACGGGGGTGGGGGAGGAGAAGAGCAGTGGAAGGGTCTATCCTTTTGCTTAAGTTCTATGCTGAATAACATAGAATCTAAACTCTAAAGTTATTCATAGTGTTTTTGTATGGTTAACGTTGAAGAATTTGGGTTATATTTCTCATAGAACTCTCTGATTCTGTAATTTATCTCCAAGGAATTTTTGTTACAGAAGTTGGAAAACTTTATGTCCTATTCAAGATTTCCCATATGCAACTTTACATCCATGTCTCATTTTACAAATGTCATTTTACCAATTGGCTTTTATCTAACTCATCCAACTTCAAGAAGCATATTCTTCTCTGCTGAAATTCTTGTTTTGAGTGAACTGAGTAACATTCATCCATGGGGACTCTTCACTTCTTTGGATGTGATTATTATGCTGCAATATCATTATATTTTTCTTTTGTTAATGTAGGACTAAATTATCTTACTAAAGAAGGCTTGACCTTCATTTTGTGGCACTGCCTGATGTCTCGCAAGCTTCTTGCTCAGGCTGGCATAACTGAAGTTGGACCAATGCTTGTGGATCCTCTCCTACATGAATACCATATGGAATGAATGCATTTCTGCTTGTTGCGGCCATATCTATTGTGCCATAGACCTGGGACATCAAACCTCATTGTTAAGCAATCTGTGCTTTCTATTGTCACACTCCATGGCCTAAGTGAATATAAGTCTCTTGTAATTTTTGGGGATGCCATATTAATGTGTAACTAAGCTGGGCTACCTTTTTATATAGTTGCATGTTTTCTTGTTGAATGAGGTTTACCTTCTTATAAAGTTCCACATTTTCCTGATGGATAAGGTTGCCCTGTAATTTAAGAAAAAGAAAATAAAAAGGTCAGTCAGTGTTATAAATGTTTTAGAGGAAAATTAGTGAAGATCACTGCTCAGAAAGACCTTTCGGTTCAGCTCTCGAATTTCATCAGTTAGAATTTGTTCCTGCAGAATTTAATTAAACTTGTTAATTGTTTTCTAGTGCTTAAAATGGTCCTTAATGAGATTAAGCAAGCACATTTATCTTCATCGCTACTTATTTTGAATCTTAAAGATAGTTGACCTTTTTCATTCGGACACCTTGGAGACTCATTTCCAGTTGATTCTCTAGATCTTGTAGGTTTCTGACACTCAAACCATAAAGCTGTTCTCCCATCAATTGCCTGTGTCCTCAGAATGTCAGTGTTCTCATACATAGAGCTTAATGAGATATGCAAAGTCATCTCTTCATTCAGTGACCACTATGTATTAGCAAAAAAAGAAAAGAAAATTGCTTGTTACTATTTGGGAATATATTGCTTGATGTATTAGAGTAGTGTTTAATTGCATGTGGTAGCTCCATAGCAGAACTTGTACTCAATTCTTGTTGTGTGCATATTCATTTGATTGGCATGTGAGCTTTTGTTTTTCTTCCCCTTTTTCTAATTCAAAAAAAAAAAAAGAAACAAAACAAGGAAGAAAAGTCTTCACCTTTACCAAAGCCTTCCTTATGGATGGTTGGACAAATTATTGATGTTTACTGAAAATAGTCTAAGATGGAGAGAAAAGTGAATGCTGCTTCATGGACTATTTTTTCATGCTATTCTGGAAAAACTACTTGTGTGACCAGTTCAAAGCAAGGCAGTTTTTTGTTTATGATTCAAATATTTAAGTCTGTGTCTCTTCCAAGTAGGTCATATAAGATGATGTTTTATTTTGTTGAAGAGTCTGTACTTTTATAACTTGGGATCTTCTTGTGATCCATAAATTCACTGTTACAGTGCCAGAGGACCTCAATCTGCAAATCCACATTTACTTCCATAAATCAATCTCACTTTTATAAGTTCCACTTATATTATGTGTATAGAAGGAACAGCTTATGGTATGTCTTTCCTTTTACCTTTTGTCTTTTTCTTTTCTTTTTTTTTTTTCAGGTTTCCCTATTTTTATTGAGAGGTTTACGTGGATATAGCAGTAAAATTATATTTGGTTGTATTGGCAGGTAACAAACACAAGTGGATATTTAATGGTAGGGTATGGTATAAACAGATGCATTATTTTTCCCATTTCCAAGGGCACTATCAAGGCAATTGAAACATGAAATTAGCATGATGAAACTGTTTTAATATATAGGATGCCATAGTTTGGAACTTTTTTGGATTGTCTTTGCTTACTTCATTATTTCTTCTTTCCAATTATTGTTTTTGTTGATTTATACATAAAATATCTCTGTCTGATTTTTAGTTTTCTGAAAATTGGATTGAAAGATTATTTCTGTAAGCAGGGATTAGAATTTTATTTCTAATGATTTGAGATTAAGTGGAGTTTGCAGTGAAAATCAAGTCTTAATAATATTTATTGGACATTTTGTTGGATGCAATGCAGCATGCCATGAGTGACACTGCCAAACTACTGTATTATGGTAATACCTTCCTGTCTGACACTGAAGTGATTCCAGAACTGTACCTGTTTTGTTTACTTAGTAGAATTATAAAAATTTAAGCTAAATAAATTAATAGAAAGGTTGTACCGATGGTTTTCTTGTAGATTCTGTAGTTGCTGCCTTAAAATTTCTGCCTCCCGTTGCCAAAACTATCAATTATCAAGTAAAATGATGTAAATGATTAATGCAAAGGAGACAAAATAAAAAGAGATGAGTTTCTTCATTTTGAGTTAGATCCTAAGAAAATGCTTCAACATGTCCAACAATGAGATATGAAATGATTGTGATATAAATTAAAAAACTGATAGTGCAATTTATAACAAGCAGATGTAATTGTTTCTTTCTTCATAAAGCCAATATACTGTTTCCATTTGGCATCTAATACAGAGCCACTCCAGAGGATAGTAACAAACAAAATCTTGATTGGAAGGTCCATAACTGGCTGTGGTGGGATTCTGCGTGACCATTTGGGACATTGGGTGTCTGGCTTCACTAGAAGGTTGGGTTCTGCTAGTGCTATTAAAGCTGAATCCTGGGGAGTTTATGAAGGCTTGAAGCTTGCTTGGGAAAAGGGCTTTCGTCGGGTAATTTTGGAAATTGATTCTCAGAGTTTGTTGAATATGATTAAGGGTAATGATTTGGGGAGTTTCAATGTGAAGGCTCTGCTTCATGCTATCAAAGATTTGCTGGGAAGACAATGGGAAGTTAATCTCTGCCACACTTATCGGGAAGGAAATGCAGCTGCTGATCATTTAGCAAATTTGAGTTTGGATCAACCTTCTCTGCTTAGGTTCTGGGATAGTCCACCAGCTTCTTTAAATCATGTCCTCTTAAGTGATGCTATGGGAGTATTTACTCCCAGACCAATTTCTTGTTTGTTTGTCTTTTTGGGCCATTTGGCCCCGTTTATATACCAAAAAAAAAAAATGTTGATTAGAAAAAACCAAGCAAAAAACCCTATAAGTTTGACAGGAGGGACATTTGTAGTCCCTTAAAATCCCAAGAACTCAAGTTCTTGCCAAACAAAGAGAAAACTAGGATAGTAATATCCAGTCCTGACAAAACATAAAATCCCTAACTTTACATAATTAAAGTTCCGTAAATTAACAACCTTATTAAATAAAACCCTAATTCCAAACTAAAACTTTTTACTTAAAAAAATCCTTAATCTCCATCAACACCCTCTGTTTATTGTTTAATTCCATATAGGTTGTTTTGGTGATCTTGTGTGTATTGCTGCTTGGACTTTGGAAGGAAAGGAAGGGAAGTTGGCCAATTTACTTGGCCAAGGCGCTACTCTAAGTATATGGGTCCACTTCCCTTCTTTTCCTTGTAAATCCTCTCTACCAGACATAATGAAGAATAATAGGTGAAAAGAGAGGAATATATCCTCTCCTACTTTGTACGGAAATTTTTATGAAGGGACAGAAGGAAATTAGATCAAATATTAAAGTTCTGTAATCCTTCCCTTCCACTTGGAGGAAATAAAATTATTGGCTTTGGGAAGGAAAGGAAGGTAGGGTTCCCTTCTAACCTTTCCTGAGTACATTCTATCCCTTCCTCTCCCTTCCCCTTTTTTTCCGTTTATCCCAAACAGGTTATTGGGTCTTGTATCCATAAGGATCATTCGAGTGAACATATGGTTTTAGTCGAGAGTTAAATGCTGACAATTTGTGTATCACTTTTACATATGCATAGATGATATTTATATTATTTAGAATTTATTATGTTGAAGTTTTGTAAGTTAATGAAGTTTAAAAATTCAGATGTCCAATTGACACAGGTAACCAAAAAAAAAAAAAAGTGGCAACTATAAATAAATTCAGCTAAATGCTTGAATATATTCTAGTAATACTGTTCAGTCAAAACAAACAAACTATTTGCTAATAGAGTTATGTTCATATGGAGGTCATAACTCCATTAAAAAATAGTTCGTTTGATTTGGCTGATCAGGATTCTAGAATATTAATTATGACAAAAGTACATGATTTTTAACCCTGATTGATGTTGGATCTTACGAATCATGCTTGATTCTGACTTTCATTTGTCTGGCATAAGTAATTTAGGTGTTGCATTTCAAATTTATGTCTTTTGATATTCTGAATTTGTAAGATATCAATAAAATCATTGAAATAGAAACCGAAAATTCATGATTCTGTGATATTTTTGTTAAAGGGTTTGCATTCCAGAATTAATTCTGGAGGGCAAGAATGCATTCTACCCTGGAATTAACTCTGCTGGGCAAAAATGGTCTGTCAACAATTCTCAATATGCATTCTGGTTCTCTGAATGCATTTTGGGCAGAAGTAACTTTTTGATACTTTTGCCCAAAATGCTTCATTCTTTATTTTAGTATTTTCACTCCCAAAAGTAATTTTACTTAACACTATCCAAACAAACTCATCTCTTATAAAATCTTTTGAGTGAACAATCCCAAACCAAAAACTCTTTCTTTCAAAAGCAATTTTTTCACAATTAATTTTTCTAAATTTCATTTTCCTCAAAAGTAATTCTATACCAGCTGCCCAAGAAGTCTAGCACCACACACGCATGTGTTTCTTCATTTAAGTTACTTTTCATCAACCAGCTTCGTTCTGAAATATGGGATTGCTGTAATTTTTTGAAGACAATTATATAAGGTTACTTCTGTCTTATTTCTTCTTCAATCTCTGGTTACTTCACAAGATATAGTTAAGACACATTCTATCAACTTAAGTTGATGACTATGTCATTTCTTATTTGTCAGTCCCTAGTTTGATTATTATGCTTGCATTTATGTCGAAAATTATTACAATAATTGGGTGTGACATTTTAACTTGGTAAATTTTAGGAATTCTTAGTTTAAAAGCACTAGAAAGCAGTTTAATCTCACATATTGCATTCTGTATGGCACCAATAATGCAAGATGTGATGCCACAGATTCATTAGATTTGTAGTTTTATAATTATATGCATAGAGTTTGGACCATTTGTTAATTATTCACTAGTTTTGTATTTGTTTTTTGGGAATGTATACATGCTTGTTCCTTGTTTTCTCTTTTGAAGATTGTTAATGTCATTACCTGCCATTTTTAGGTTGTTCTATGTAGTCTATCTGTGCATTATTATTCTCTTTGTTTATCAAAAGGAGTATTGATAAATGAACTCTGAAGGTAAAAGTATTTTGATGACCATGCTTGGATTCAATTTTTTTGATACATGCTTGGAATTCAATTGATACACTTGATGCATGAGAAATTTAGCAATTATGCGAGATAAAATAAGTACAGTCCTGTCACCATTCTCAGAATTTAGATTGGCCAAAGATATCTAGTTAGCTCACTAAATCATGAATTATGATTGGCTCATTCCCCCCCCCCCCAAAAGAAAACTTATATGAATAATGAATTATACAGAGTTTTGTTTCAAGGATATTTGTGAAATATTAGGCATGATATACATGCTTAATGCAACTATTCAACAAATTCATGAATAAACAAACAAATGATGATGGACTATGAATGCACTCTGCATGTAGTTGTTATTTATGGTAGAAAAGGTATGGGACAATACTGAAGAGTGGTTAGCTGAGCATACCTTGACTTCTGATTCTGGATTTATCAGTTGTTGATGTTCCTCCTTGCATGTGTTATATCTCTCGATCACTGATTTCATGCTGGTCACATAAAATATTTATCACATTTTGTATTTCTTTTACAAAATTGTTAGAGCACCATTGATCATGAAAGCTGTATCAGGAGAAGATGACTTGGTGAAAACACATATAGCACATATAACACCAAAAGATATATATCAATAGCTTGGTTTCCATGAGAAAATGTTAAGTCATCTATAAAGATCATGTGTATATCCAGTCAAAGGATGTGAATTTTCCATATCATAAGATTCACTAGTGAAAAAAACTTCAGTAAGTATGGATAAAAGATTCATTACACTATGAAGTGTTTGTTACAAAATTGTAGCTCTCCATTTTGCTGTAATAATCTTTCTAGTTTTATTAGTGTCTAATTACTGGCTCCAATTCAAGACTCATGTAATTCTACTCGTGGTTAAGAATTGAATTTGTATCTGCACGTTTTTCCTTCAGGTAGAGTGAGCAACAACCTTTCTTAACAGGATATATTATGGACTGTGATGTGTTCAGTGAGAAGGACGATTACTTGAACCACTCAGCTTTGAACTTCAATGGGACAAGACAACAATGGAGTAGGACTTGATAATGGTTCTTGACAAGGAAAGTATTGAGTCAAGGTAATTATTTTTTGTGATGACTTGGTGCTTACTCTTTTTTTGCAAAGAAACTTTCTAATTGTATGGCATATTTTCTAGATAGGAGTTGCCCTATCAGTCACTGATCTCGAGTTTGATCTACATTTACACCCCATGTGGGAAATATTGGGTTCAGTTATCTTATTCTTTTTGTTGTTTAATTGTTGACTGGTTTTTGTCTTTACTCAAAGTTGCTGCTAACTTGTAATATTATGTTATGACAAGTAGATTAGAGAATTGACTTTTGAAAGTCATGCATAGGTGTATTGTATGTACTATATATATATATATAGATGGGAATATAAGATGCTTTTTATCATACATTCAGACTCTTCTGTCAAAACATTCAATTTGACTGTTACACCTCTCATGAGGATACTGCTGGCTGGGTCTCTACAAACACATTAGCAGTCTTCACTTCTAAAATAGGTCTAATATCCCTTTCTTTTACTAGACATGGTAAGGTTATACTACTTTGTCCTTATATCCTGCTTGGAATATTAAGTTGGTTTTGTTTGTTTACAATTTACAGTTCTAAGTAAGCTTATTTGATCTTCTAATGTATTTGGTAGAACTTGCAAGAAAATGAAACCTATCATCCAAGGATGATGATAGGTCAGGATGACATAAATTTTTATTGAAACGCTCCTGCGTAATCTAACCTTTCATGAGTCTGCCATACTATCATGTTTTCTAACAAAGCTTCATTATTTTATCCCTTCTTTTGAGTGTATTTTCTTGGCTCAGCTGGCCCCTTGCTGCTAATGTGGATTGACAGAATAGCTGTTCTTACGAGTTATGATCCATTTAATGATGTGGACAACTATAAGCATCCCCACTTCTCTTCCGTTTTCCTTAATCTGTTGACAACTCTCCTTTTCTTTATTGTTTTTTCCAAAAACTAATGAAAGAAGTTACTAGTACATCTATAACATTTTTTCTCCACTACATTTATGCAATTTGATAGAACTTAGTTCCATCTATAAAATGTGCCAGCCTAAGCAAAATGAAGAAAAAACAAAGAGGGGAAGAAGAAAGAAAAGAATTATAGACTACTTCCTAAAGCATGAATACGGTTCTTGTCCAATTGTAGTAAAATCTTGCTCTCATCTTTGCAGAGCGAAATAGGATTGGCTTGACTATGATTAATGAACTAATATTGTCCAACAGATTCTAAAGCACGTTTTATTTTTTTGGTCAACAAGCATCTGTGAAATCAACAGGTAGAAACTTCGAAAAGGAATTAGTGCTATGATGAGCCAAAAAACAAAACTTTGCCCCAAGCAGGCTAATAGACCTTTGTAGCGAGTCAAATCAGTGCCCTGTGCATGGTGATCAAAGGCCTACAAACTTTAAATGTTATGTACTTTTTAACAAAATGATTATTTTTATGGCCAAAATTACTTTAAAGAAACAAAATTAAATTATTTTAATTATTTATTTATTTATTTTGTAAATATCTCTTTAATTTAAAAATTTCTGTAGACTTTTTTTTTTTAGAGAAGTATGTATAACATGTTTTTAAAATATAACTGAGGTCTATGTAAGTAATTAAAAAGTATGTGTAGATATTTTAAAATATTTAAAAAAATATGTGTAAGTTTTGAAAATAAGGAGGATTTGTGAACATGTAAATAGAAAAAAAGTTAAAATAATATACTCAGAAAAAAAAAAAGTAGAAAACCTCGAGAGTAAGGATCATAAAATTGTGTTGGTGGCTTGGTGCCTGCAAAAGGACGTAGCTTAGTGTGCTCATCTATAGCATTTCGGAATGGTGAAAACTCATGTCCAAAAAAAAAGACAACGGCCCAAACTGCAGGGGCTGAATGAGAACTAAAATGGTATACAATAGACTTACGAAATAAGATGACCAAAAAGAAAAAGACTTACGAAATAAGATGACCAAAAAAAAAAATAGACTTACGAAACAATTGTGCAGGTACCTAGGTCCTGTGGACCAAACAAATGCTACTTTTGGGATGTGGGAAAGATGATTTTTTTTATTTTTATATTTTGGTAAGAAAAATAATAGTATGGATAGATCACTCAAACACTATTGATTAGAGTGTTAATGGCATGTTTTAAATCCCATAATGACAGGTAAAAATTTAACCTGAAGATTATCTCATAATTTTTTTTTTCAAAGGTACTCAATTAATCTCTACATACTGTAAAAGGAAATCTGAATTGATATACATAAAGAGAACAAAGTCTTATCTAAATTCTTTCAATCAATTGGGCCAACTTGTGAGAAACATGATTTTATCCTTATCTTTGCAAAAATGATAAAAATTAGAATGAGTATTTCAATTCAAGACTTGATTTCAATAATCTCTCTCACAAAATAATCTCTCTCATAAAAAGAAAGAAAACAGACTTGATTTCAGTAATATCGACAAAATGTGCCTATGAAATGAAAAGAATATAAAAGGAAAATGAAGATAATAAGAAATGAATTTATTATACAGTTGCTTGTTGAAGGAATTTTCTTTACCTAAAAAAACAAAGGATGAAGGAATTTTTTTTTTTATTTTAGGATTTAGTGATTTACACATTAAACCGTGAGCTCACTTTTACCCCCTGCCGGCGCCTCCCAATATACTTGTCACTATTTTTACTGGTAGCCAGTTTGCTGTTATACTTATTATTTATATGTTAAAAATATAAAATTATTTATATATTTTTATTTAATTATTTAAATTTTTAAGATAATTAGTCTATGATACAGAATCAAAGCCTCGTAACCCATAGTGCCTTATAACAAGTATAACCTTTAATACTTGATATAATTTTGAGAAACTATAAGGAAATAAAATTATACCTTTATTATCAGTTATACCTTTTGATCTAATGATAAGTGTTTGATTTAACAAGTGGTATTTGGTGAAAGCACATACATATGAGTGTGGTTCGATAGTAAGTTAGAATTTCTAGGGTTTGATTTTATTAGATAACATATTATAAAGAATGATGACCTCAATAACTTAGCAGAGATTAATCTCACATTCAAAAAATATAAAAATACATGATAAAAAAAAAAGAGCAGTGGGCTGATCACACCCAAAGTCAATTATTTTTTTAAGTATACTATACATAATTCTTTAGGCAGACATTTGTATAAAGATAATTTTTTTTCTAAAACTTTAATATATAACAACCCCAGTTAAAAATTATAATTTTAGAATGTGTTTATTTAGGCCTTTATCTTTCTAATTAAGTCTCTTAATTTATCATGTGCTTAACGTACTTTTTAGTAAGTGGCCATCTAAATTAAATGGTTAGTAAAATTACTTGTACATGACTAGCCATGTGTTTGGAAATAGATTAATTTTAGAAAAAATTATTTTTTTAAAAAACACTCTCAGTAAGATTTTAATTATAAATTATTTTAACTATAAGTTAATCTAAATATACACTAGAGTTAAAAAATATATAGGTTGATTCATTGCAAAATACTTAACATTCTAAGTTAGACTTAACATACTATTAAACATTAGCTACATATGACTTAATAGTCTAATTTAAATGACAATTAACAGTAGAAATTACTGTAAATACAAAAAGTAAATTAAGGGACTTAAATAGAAACAAAAAATTAGAATAAAATGACCACGATCTAAAAATGTGAAAACTAAAACTTTGTTTAGCTAAAAAGTTTAAATAGGGCCGTTTAACAGAGACATAGAATAATGTGTGCAAGTATATTATGAATACTAATTATTGTATACAGTATAAGAAATGTAAGCATGCATAAATAATATCATTGATATATATGTCATTGTGACTGTGAAAATGACCGGTGTTATTTTAGACCTTTATAAATTTCAATTTTTTTCCATAACATTACAAATCATTAAACCGTACTTAAATAACTTTTTCTTTTTTTGTTTTTGTTAAACAATAAGGATGTCACTGAAGTCAATTTTTGCATTAATTAAGATTAAGTATATCTGCAAACATTTTAATTCAAAATGTAATTTTACATTGGTTTTCTTTTTATCAGAGTATTTTCACAGATATTATTGTGAGACTAATCTCTTGTATACAGTCGCAACTAGTTTTTGATGAAGATGTCCTTCCAACAAATGTTTACTTTAAAGTTTAGACTTTAGTCCTCTCTATAGTTCACTTATCACCACGTCTAATTTTTATTAATAAATTTATATTGACTTAATGCATTTAACAAATTGATTTTCTTAAATATTAACTCTAAGTTTAGACTTAAAGTATATAAATAAGATAGGAACCAAATTTTCTTAACTATTGAGAAAACCTCGCATTAAATAACTTCTTCTCTACAATGATTCAGATTACTCTTTTCCTAAAATTGTGTATGAAACATTAGTCCTTCAATAAATACCATCCCTTACTGTCCCATGTCTTTACAATCAGTGTCACTCTTCTTCTATATCGCTGTCAATACATCATTATATACGTTTTGTTGTAACAATTATTATCTTGGTTTCTTCCTCCTTTTTTTTTAATGATTTCTTAATTATTCTATTGTAAATTTTTTATTATCCCTAATTGATTAAGTGACTAACAATTTTATAATACTTATCAACACTCATTGCATTACTTTTTTTTATTTACATTACTTTCTTACACATGAATTGATTTATGTGCATGACTCATGTATATATAGTTTTTTTTTGTTGTAAAACAGTGTAAAGATTACATTAAAATTTTAGTAAATTACTAAGACCTCCATTATATTTATTTAATTTTTTATAAAAAAATTTTTATTTTCAAAACTTACGAAGACTTCTTTTCTTGAGGAAGGTATGCATAGCATATTTTTAAAATAAGAGAAATCCGTATAAATACTTAAAGTATATATAAATTTTTAAAAATATATTAGGAAGTATGTGTAAGTTTTAAAAATAAAGAAAGATTTATGAAAAAATAAGTAAATAGAAAAAAAGTTAAAGTAATTTATTCTTAAAATTTTGATATGCAAAGTTGAGTGACACTGTGTGTCTCTCGTCTCTCGATCTTTTCGGTGCTTTGGAGCAAGCTGCATGGTTTCATGGCTAGTAGCATGCGTGAACATTGTTCTAATTGATGTTAGGGGTGTTTGTTGAATTTCAAATTTTGAATAATTGGATATATTAGAGAGTTTTAAAATCTTATGCGTTTGTTTATTAGTCAAATTTTGAAAAACTAATTAGTTTTGAAGTTAAAAGTAGTTTAAAATAAAATCTTATACAATTTGCTTCAAAAATTATTGGACTAATATGAGAGATAGTTAGGCTATTTTTGAAAGTTTTGAAGAGGATATAATAGGAGTGGCTTATAGTAGAGTGGAAAGGTAAAAAAGTTTTACTTTATTGTTTGGAAGTTTTAATAAGAGAATAAGAAAGAGTTCTTTTTCATTGTTTGAAAGTTATAATGGTTATTAATAAAATGGAGTAAATAAAGGTTAGAAAAGTAAATGACTATTTTAAAAAAGAAAAGAATGAATTATTTTATTTCAAATCCTTCAAATTGAAAGGTATGAAAATTTAAAAGTTTGAATAATATGAAATGTTTTAAATTTCTTTCCTTAATCAGTCTACTCTATTATTTAAAAAACTCTCAAATAATGAGTTGATGTCTTTTTACCACTCCACTCAATTACTAATTAACCACTTTGTTCCATCAATCCAAACGTAATGTAGGCTACAAAACTACTCCCTAAGTTCCTAACATCACATCATGTCTATAGAGAAATCCCCATGGTACCTTTGTCCAAAATATATTGAGATCCAAGTGATATGTGATGGACTACTTTTAGGGGCGTAGATATTCTATCACTCTAAACTCTAAAGGCTATTTGTGGGATTTGGACTCGAGTTTTTAGCAAGATGAGGTACCGATCTACTCTTGAACCAACCTCCTGCATGGGGCCACAAAATTGATTCTAATCTAACAAAGTTTTATTTGAATCAAAGATTTT
Source organism: Castanospermum australe (assembly GCA_019955255.1). Taxonomy (NCBI): domain Eukaryota; kingdom Viridiplantae; phylum Streptophyta; class Magnoliopsida; order Fabales; family Fabaceae; genus Castanospermum; species Castanospermum australe. The sequence continues at coordinate 236,240 of NSJW01000192.1, forward strand.
TCTCACTTGCCTAGCTTTTCTCTTTTTTTACTTTTATAAAGTTTCTAAAAGCAGAATCACTAAATTTTCTAAAAAGTTTGATATTAAACTAGTCAGAAGATATTGTTTTAAACTAATTCAATTTTCTTATAAATTTACAAATTGGTTTTACCTGATAAATTCTGAACTTTTTCTTTTAAGTTTTCCAAATTGCCCCTAACCCATTGTTTTTGGCCTTTTATAGATGAGTAATGCTATATATATATTTTTTAAATAATCTTTTTAATAATTTTTTAATACTTAATTAAAAATTATTAAATAAAAAAGTAGAGACATTTAATATTTTAGAGTCTTTTTAAAATATATTTAATACTTTTTTCATTAGTAACTAAGATGATGTTTTAGGAAAATATAAAATTATTGTTTATAGATACTGGTTGTTTTGGGTTACTATGTGTGAGAAGCAGATCATTAATGCTTTTGCTAAGATGCATGGTTCCTCCAGGTAAGCAAACCTAGAATGATGAAACGGACATGATGTTTAACTTAATATTTATCGCAGAAAGAATCCCAGTTTATGTTTTTTCTAGAATATACTACGAATTTATTTAACAATGAGTTGCAGACTTAAGTGAAAAGCTTTAGGGATGCAATGTATTAGTGGCATATATGTGCTTGGAAAATTCCAAGCAAGCCGGGGTTTATTGATTAGCCTAGTCTAAGACTTGCCAACAATAATACAAGGCCGAAAAAAGGGACTGATCCCAACTCGCACCCTAACAAAGGTAAACAAACAAGAATAATAATGACAACGAAATCCAACAAATCAAAGTTGCTTTGTTAGCTAGGTTTAATTATACTAAAAGGTTGCCTATATCAAAACTAGTGGTGACAACACTTTATCTGATGGATGCATTTGCCAATGAAAATGATCCTAAATGAGACTTGAAAATTGCTTCTGGGACATGCTCTAGCGACTAGTGTGCGGCCTAACACTTCCACATCCTTAATGATACTTATTTAGTGAATGATACTTGACCTTTCTAAAATTGGCAATACTAAGTTGACGGACATGAAAGATAAAAGAAAGGTTCTAGAATGATTAATTAATCTAAACAAAACTGTAGTTAATCCCTAAATTGCAGCTCTACTGGCTGATGGTTTTGTGGATAACACTTTGAGATGTCGTTCTACTCCTTCTATGGGCATAAAAATTCTACCTTAAATTTCTAGTTTCCACTTTCCACCAATGAATGTCTCCTTCAACTGCCTATCATTTGCTATTTTGCTCTATAAACCATATTTACGTGGGTAAGAAATTTCTTATACAGTTTTCCCTATATTCTGCAATTCATCCCATTGTCTTGGGCCTTTGGTGAGTTTCGATTCAAGAATATACATGTTCAATAGTTCATGCTTCAAAGCTAGAACAACTTAGAAAGAAAGTGAATATTAACCAATTAATATAGATCTTTTCTCTGCGGCTCTGCCTTTGGATGAGCACACAGCAGGAAGGCCAGGTTAAAGCCAGAGCTAGGGAATGGCGATGAGAATGAGTATATAAATATATATATCACAATCAAACCCCAGTTCCTTTTTCATTATAGACCCTAGCTTAGTGCTCGTATGATGGTATCTTTATTCTATTTCCATGATGATATCCTCCCAATGTCCTATAGAATATATAAATCTTGATTCAGCTTAACTATTGTCAGAATTTTGAGAAAAGTGATCATGATCACCTCATATGACATTTAGGTTCAAAATATGAATATGCTATCTAGGACTGTCCAGCAGATGCCTAGAACGTGGTCTCTCTGAACTTATTGCCATGCATATTTTGTTTCATTACAGTCTTCAAGTAATAGATACATAGTTAACATGAATTGAATAAAAATTAAATTACATTAAATTTTAGTGAAACAGAAACCAATTAAACTTAGGTACAGACTACAAACTTGTACTGACGTGGTCTGTTCATATCATAAGCATACCAGATTAGGGTTGGAGCAGTATAAACACATAAAAATCCATACTTTGTGTTGCAAAAATAATGATCAAACCTGGTGCTTGCATATTCGTAAAGCTTTCCTGTGCTGGAGAATATCACGAGTCCAACTTCTGCATCACAGAGGATTGCTAGCTCTTTCGCTTTCTTGATCAATCCCTTTCTCCTCTTGGAGAAAGTCACTTGCCTGCTGGTAGAATTGTCGATCCTTCGAATCACAATCTTCCCTCTTCCCATTCTTTCGCCTCTATGCACCTAGGGTTTCTGAAATAATTAGATTCTTTCAATTATAACAGGAAAAACAAAAGCTTCAGTAAAGTTAAAATCCGTGCGTCAATGAATTCTTACTTGGTAGAGCCAAAGCAAGAGGGAGCTATTCAAGTTCAGTGAAAGGCTTTGATGGTGCAAGAATATTGCGTTGCCTTTCCATTTTCTGTACCTCAAGAGCTTTATAAGCAGAAAAGTGGTTCTGGGGTGAATGGGAAGCCGCTTGAGGGGCAGATTACTATGATGGTTTCACTTTAAAAAAATTAGACTGCTAACTATAGTGTACTTTCTACATGAACTACTCGAGGAAGAATATTATATAGAATGCATATTACTCTAATAATTTTGGGAATTTTTATGGCGCCGTCAGCCGTATAAGTCTCTGACACGTTACAACTACAAATACACATAAACTAGTGTTGTGCATAGGTAAAATGCTTGTTAATATATTAATCCAAGTGTTTGGAAATGATTAATTTTTAAAAATAATTATTTTTTATAAATTTCCTTAATAAAATTTTAATTATAAACTATTTTGATTATAAAATAAATTAATATGAATACACTCTTAATTATAAAACATTCTATGTTGCCACATTTTGTTGCACTGCCGAGCATTCTATATATACTACAAATTGCAATTTGACAGAAAAAAACTTTCCACTCTAAAAATGCATGAGTGGTTTTGGTTTCACTTAAATGTTTTTTCACCAAACAGAAATTAAAATTTATGAATTGAAGTAAACGTGACACGGATATATTGCAGCGATTGGCCGAAAAAGAAGGACATATTGCAGCGGTACAATATTATAAAAAGCAGAAAGATTTTTTGTCAATTAAGTATACGGGAGCTAATGCTATATATATATATAACCAAACCAATAAAAGCTAAGTGCAATGGTATGCGAATTATATTTCTTTTAAAATAAACACTTATTAAAAGGTCTTCTAATTAATAAATAGTGAATTACACTCACAGGATTAGTGGCCCATGAGCTCATAAGGAGAGGAATGTCAAAGCAGAATACTGGAGGAGTTCCTAGCTCCATTCTTGACAAGAAAACTAGCTAGCACATTAATTAGCTTTTCACAAAGGATATATTTCTAGTATATTGTATAAGCTAATTTCGTTTCTCCATTTTTTTATCATTTCATAGCCGTGCACGGTGCACTGTTAGAGTTTAATCTCAATTTTTCATTAGTATTCCATTTTCAAATTAATTTTTTTGTGAGAGTGCAGTCAACGCAGACAGGGGAGATGATATAGGCATGCCAGATTAAAGTGTACACAGAAGTTCCCTGTACAGGTTCTTGATTCTATTTCCACCTGATTTTATGATTATTACAGCACTGTCACTGTTAATTATTTGGTTCCTTAGACTTTGGAGGGTGCAACGTCTTAGCAGTTTAATACACAGCACCGCTATCTTGAACAAAAATGTAAAGTAGCAAGCAGGTGGTCAGGACAACCAAAAGACGATCTTCGGAGTATAGAGTATCTCCACGTGTCAGACAGGCAATGTTAACAAAGCAGTCTCATGGTTATTTGAAGCCAAATACGATATCGTCTAACTTTATTTTATTTCCCTGAAAGAGCTAGTAGCTTACCTTAATTAGACATTGATTTGCTAGACCTTCTAATGCATAGTGGGTTCAAACACTATATATGTCATTCAATACTCAGAATAAACCTGGACACATGGTTAAGAAGCATGTTTATAAACTAATTAATGCTACTTACATCGCTCTAAAAGTCTTAAAAAGGTTTTGTTTCTTTGGGGTTAAGCTCAAATGGAGTGTTATCATATAGTCAAGTTGTAACTAAATTTAGGATCTTGATATTTCTACACTTTATAAAAAAAAAAAAATTATCCTTTCACGAAATTGATATAATTTTTAAAAAAAGAAAGATACACTATATGTTGTAGGCCTGCACATCTACATTAAAACAATATAAAAATAATGAAGGTAAATATATAATATATATATATATATATATATATATATATATTACTAAATATTTTTTAAACTAATATCTATTGAAATTATTCTTTTTACAAAGTATTTTTTTAACATAGCATTATATATATATATATATATATATATATTCTTCAAAGTCAAAAATTTGAAACTTAAACAGTACCATGAGCAGTTGCGCAGCCATGTGACTGACAGTGACACATGCGAAACAGTACATAGAATCCCCATCCGCCAATCGAGGGAAGCCTTCGCACGCCTGTGTCGAGCTCAGAACAGCGGTGAACAAACCGTACACTCTTTGTTTGCGCGACCCGTAAAGGGTTGATCACAGCCACGGCAGAGGGACACCTCCACGCAGTACTATACTTAGAAATATACGTCTTGGTTTTTGGGGTCACACATCACCCGCAAGCTTTATGAAATACTCGATTTGGTTACATTATTATAGTGCTTAAAGGGCCCAGGTGCGGTGCAAATTGTCTTAAAGTTTGGGCGTTTGTCTCTGAATCCCGCTTCCTATTGGTTGAGCCCATGTGAACAGTGAACAATATTTCATACACCAATAAGATTCCATCTTACCGGAATTTTTAACAGGGCACTTGCTCTAAATTAATGCGTTTTGCCGAATTTAACTAGTGCAAGTTTAGTGCTTCCATCAAGGAGCTTAGCCAGGTGTCTATCATCAGTAAATCATATGTGCAGATTCCAATCAAGATAGACTTCGCCAACAGGTTCCAAATTATTTTATTATTCCAACTATGGAAAATGCTGCTTTCACTGCCCATCGTGCCAATTGATAATTACTTCTTTCCAGTTTGTGATGCAAATAGTGGTGTGTAAAGTAATCAGTGAAGCACATGAAGCTTAATCATTATTACTCCCCCATCAAGTTTGCAGCACTCAGGGTAAATTAAAGATGGAAATGGCATTTTCTCGGAAGTAGGTATGTATGCCCCTGTTGAATTATGATTCTCATGGTTGACGAGCGCATCGATCATCAATATGAACGTAATTTTTCATCAACATGGTTCTCAAAAGTCTACTCGTAGAAAGTAGAAGATGAAGACATCTCTGCTTCTTAGCTTTTTCTGCCAATTCTACACCAAAACCTAGCAAGCATGTCGATTGTGTCCAATGTCCAGGTAAAATTTTTTCCTCTAAAGCTGTATTATATAAGATAAAATTATTTTTTATTTAAAAATAAAATTTTAATAAAAATAAGATTTTGTTATTTCTGAATTAAAATACAGTTAAATTTTTTATGATATTTTTAATTTTAATATTTTTTCTTTATATCTTATTTTATCTTTTCTTACTATACATAAACTTATATTTTTTTAATAATTATATATTTAAAAATAATTTTAATCAATATTATTTAAATAATATTTATTTTATTAAAATTAATTTTTTTAAAAAAATTTAAATATAAATTACTTTATTCAAATTTATTTTTAATTAAAATTTATTTTTAATTAAAATTTAATTTATAAAATTAAATTCATTCAAAATAAAATTTATAAATTTCAATTTAAACACACAGTTGGACTCTGTTTTTTAACTTCATCAATCCTAGTACAAAAGACACAATATTATGCCATCCATAACCAGAAGTCATTTGACGCACAGCACTTGTTCGCCGAAAGCTTCATTAAAGCATTCATAGCTAGATAAATCCCTTGACAATTGTTTTCTTGTGCCTGTGGGCGCCTCCATATTTGACTGCTGTCAAACAGAATTTCTTTCTTATTTTGGTTTGCTCTCGGCTTTTCACTTCAGTTAAAGGACGAGACACAACAGAATACTATGCCATCTATGACTCAAAGTAGCACATTTTGACAGCACTGATTGGACATATATAGGGCTTTATTTAATAAAGAGAGGTCGCATATGTATATATTCGTCTCTCTCGCTCTCTGTGCAACATGGTAACCAGCTATGTATGTATATTTTACATTGGTAGCTATATAAATCCTTGAAAACGATTTTCTTGTCTTTTGGACTATATATATAAAGCAGGCATTAATTACTATACAGGACAGAATCAACTGTAAGTCACAAACCGTGCCTGAACGCCTATATATTTTAGGCATGTATATCAAATAGAATCTCTTTTTATTTGTTGAATATAATCTTGTACCTTGACTAGTTAGATCTGAAAATTATGGTGTCATCTCCATCATTAGTTTTACGATAGACTAGTTATGACATTTGACTCACTTAATTAGCCAGATTAATTAAGTATATATATTAACCATCTGGAAAACCGTTTATACTATCTTTATTTATTTATTTATTTATTTTTTTATAAACTAAGGCAACATCATCATGAATGTCCGTCCTTGCCCTACCCAAAATATGAATATATATGTAGTGACTAAAAAGTGTACTGGGTAGGATGGGTGCGGTTATAATCAAAATATTGATTAGTTTTACTTTAAATTTAACTTGTGACAAGTTTATTGTATTGTTCTATATTGGATTTGAAAAGTACATGCATTCTTGAAATATTTGTGGCATATATGCAAACAAAAGAGTTACATATTCTTTTATTATAATACATGGAAACTCACAGACTCACGCATTCATTATCATTATGTATTTGACTTGATCAAATAGTATATATATAATACAATACATATGAGAATAAGAGCTTACAAATTTATAATCTGATATGCAGATATAACAAATAACAATTGAATTAACTTAATGCGGGCATATCAGTTAACACTTCTATTTTTTTCCGGGGGGGGGGGCGGTATAAATTGTTGGGAATTGAAATGAGTGAAGTAGTATTATACATAAAAATGGAATGAATTAAGTTATGACATTAATCATCTAAGTGGAATAATCCATAAAATCTAATAGAGTTTAAAGTTGATGTCAAGTTCACAAGCATGATTTATCGCTAGCTCATGAAAGGAGATCACCTTAATATTTTGGACTCTCATAACATAAAATCATTTAACACTTATTGATTTCGGCTCTTATTATTATATGGTTTTCATCAAGCATTGACCTACAAGTAATAAACCATCATGCTTTTCGTGATCAAGCATTGAACTACAAAGTAAACCATCATGCTGATTTTGCATGTAAGTTTTAGTTAAATCGGACATTAATTAGTAAGTATGAATAACAGTTGACATTGTGTTTTGTTCGAAAAGTAATATTGCTTTTAATTTTTTGGGTACATAAATGAAAGTAGTTAGGCAATACCGTTACATCTGGTAGGAAATCTTAAATGACAAAGTGTGTATTTGGGTTATATTGTAAAAGGATTTATTTTAAAAAAATCGATGTTAAAATATAATTGATGGTGAAATAATTAATTTTAAATTTTGAATTTTTTGATTATTAATTTTTCAAGTATATATAATCATAAAGAGAATTTTAAAAATCATTAGATGACATTTGTTATTTGATTTTACGTACAATATTGATAGTAACTTACAATTGAGTTTTTGCACAGCAATAGCTATAACAATTACATTTTTGCATCCTTTCAAAGCATGCAAAATTGATTATTGCGCGATGCCAAAAACACGTACTTACAGTGCAAAACGTATTGGCATACACATATATTCTATTGGGATGATTTATGTACGACGCATGGGAGCTCTTAATTCATCTGTGAATTTCATGAATATTCATGTTCAATTTCACCCAACATAAAAGATATGCAGAAAAAATAATATAGAGATAATAGAAGATGAAAAGAAGCCACTTGGTCGTCGCTAATATGGTTGATGAAGGTAGTGGTAAAACATATGGAGCTTTTGTTTGTGTGTTGTTTTAAGCTTAACTTAAACTCTAAGATAAACTCAAGAAAGGTGCATATAAGATCATGCAATTGCAACACAACAATATGTACAAAGCTTTAAGCTTTTGGGTAAAACACATGAATGGTTATTGGTTTTATAACACAAAGTAAAAAGAGTTGGGAGAGAGAAGTATATCAAAAGCTGCAATTTATAGTGGTTATAAATCAATGTCTCCCCAAGTGTTTTCTTTTGGATTCAATTCTTTTCACTATCCGTGCACATTGATTGATTAGCTTCACACTTTCAACACTTAGCAAGCTAGATTACAAGACATTTCCAATGAAAAGCTTTTCAACAACCTTTACCCTAAGCCTTTAGAACGGAAAACTTCTTGAATTCAACTTTGAAACCAAGCTCACATATCCCCAGCTGAAAATACAATGTATTTCTTAAGCTTTTTGAAGCTTTTCATAAAGCTCTGCGACAAAGTACTGTTTTTCAAAAAAGCCCTAAGCTATTCACTCAACTTAATACAAATAGAAATATTGAATTTCTAAATATGTCCTCAAGTACCCTATGTTTAGTAATAGTTAATAATTAGTGGCATTATAAAATAATCATCATATATTTATGTATATAATTAATCATATTATTATCAAAATTATCAAATTAGATCATATTTGTGAATTAAAAAATATCACTTTTATGGCAATTTTTTTTTAAATCACATTCGGGTCGGCTCAACTCATTACGGGTTAGCCTACTTCGGACCACTTCAAAATCGGGTTGGGTCAAATTTACAAAAAGTGTATATTTTTTCAATTTAGCCTAACCTATTTCTCAAGTTATTCGGGTAAGCTCATCAAGCTTGACTCATTTTGACACACCTAGAAAAGGTTATTCCACATTGTGTAGTCCCTATACATGAACCAAAAGAAAGAAATATTCATAAGTCAGTTTAAAATGTGACTTTATTTTTTTGAAATCAATTATATAAGTCAGAAACTATTTTTCCCCTTCGATCCTTTGGATATATAGGCTGAATAATAGGTAGAGATACAAGAGGCTTGTCCGAAAGGTGAGATAGCTCAATTTGATCGAAGAATAATCATCCTTTCTGGAGATGACATAAAAGTAGGTTCTTCTCCTTCAGAGCTAGATTATACATCTCATAGAAAAAAGGTTTTATTTTTTTTATTTCATTATACTCCTTGAAACTGATTCCACATATACATATAACCTTCCTAAATTCTAGGCCACTTGTCTTCTGGTGGTCCCCTATAAATGTTTGTTGAGTTTGGAGGCCTATTCTAACTCTAGATTAAAATAGATGTCCTTTCTTTAATCTAAATTCTTCGTTATAAAAAAAAAAGAACCTTTCTAACAAAAAAATAACTTAAGTCACATATACTCTCAGTTCACAACAAAGTCACATAGATCATAATAAAAAGGTTTAGGAATTGTAACGAATAACTGATCAATTAGTTAGTTAGTAATTTCTCATCAGTGTATAAATACCGCAGCTCACTCTATATGTAATAATCTTTTGTTCATTTTCACCATTCAATACAAAGTCAGATAACTTGCATTACTGTGTTATTCTCTTGCTCTGCTGTGATACCTTTAGGAACAAAGTCCACTTTAGGAACTTAGCTTTAAACTTCAAAAATATAATTAAACTTAATATTTTGATAACCTTTACCTTGAGAGACAGAAATGACCAACTTGTTATGGTGGAGAATATATTCTATATTAAACTACATATAACTCTTGATATTTATTATTTGGTTTATGGGACTACAACTAAACTTTGCAATTCTTTTATTTTTCAAGTTCAATTTTTCAATATGAGGAGATACTCAGTGATCTATAAATTAAGAGTTTCAAACATGCTGTTCTGTTGGTCAAACTAAGAGGACGCTGTCTAAACTATGTACATTAGTTTAGAAGGTTCGATTTCTTTCCTTTTTTTTATTTTTTTTAACTTTTGTTTTGGTAATAGCATTCTAGCTTACTAGTCGAATGACCATACGAAACAACTTTCAAAAGAAGGGTTCTCAAGAGTCAGAGTCAACTGAGTATATAAATCCACCTTCATTGGTGTACGAGATAAAGTGGTCCTTGCGCTATAAAATGGCAATGAATCTACTTTATGCTATTCCATTTGGCATTTGCCAATTGGTACCCACAGCATTGGCCCTCGTGCAAGTATCCAATTTAAGAGAAATTGTATCCAATTCAATGGCTCCCTCTTTCTCCTTCCTAGTTAATTTACCAATTCGGGCTGATTTCATTTTGGGTAAGGGTATTAAACGAGAAATTTTTGTTTTTTCTTAAAGTAGAATTTTTGTATGTTCTTAAAATAATATTTTTTTTATTTTATGTAAATAAATATAAGATAAGTATATAAAAATTATATTAAATATGACATCATATACTTATTTATCTTATATTTAATTAGCTAAAGTAAAAAAAATATTTATTCTAAAAATGTATAAGAATTTTCAATGTTATACTGGTTTTGACTATCACATACTCTTCTCTAGTCGAGTTTTTGTCAACATGTGCATATTTTGCAGAGTAGCACTATTATTGGCTCAGAATCAAATGCCCTCTGCAAATTATTTTTCAATTACATCATTTTTTTATTTCAAATTTTGTATAAAGATAGGTTGTAAGTATTTTTTTTTTAAAGAATTGAATCAATCTTTATGTAAAAATTAGAATGACATAAAAGCAATATAAAAGAAATATAATGTGCAAAATTTAACTGCTTGCACAGAGTAAATTCAAGTGTATGCGTGGAATCCAAACAAACTATTAAAATTAAAGATTAAATGATGGTATAAAGAGCACTTGTAATAAGAAAACTTAAAATTAGCATTCTGGTTAAAATGGTTTCAATCAGCTTATTTCATTTTTAAAAAAATTTATAATTAAAATGTTTGTGAAATTTTTTTTAATTAAATTGTTTTGTAAAATAAGTATAAAATAAGTTAATATAAACATATACATAATTATAATTTAGTAGTTTTGTTAGACTATTTGGGCTTGAGGCCTAAGTTTGGGTTGACCTTCACGGGCCAAGTGTCAGGCTTCCTTTTACATGGACTTTTCTACACGTTCTTGTCTTGGTTTGAGTTTATGGTCCAGGAAATTGAACTATCTTGCTCGAAACTAGTCCATTTTATTCTACACAGTACATAAAGTCAAGATTCCAATTTTGTTATCTAAATTCCGAAGAAAGATTGTAGTGAGATGTGATTACTTTTATCTACTGCCAATAATTTCTTTTTTTTGGCGAATGGGTGCGGCTTCATTCAGTAGCTGCTTCATCCATGTTAAGTGAGAGTAATGACTCGGTGTGATTTCGAAGAACATGCATTTCAAGGTAGTTATCAATTCTGTAATCGTTATTGTATCCAGAAGAATTACATGCTTCACTTTTGCTTACTCCGTTCTTTTTCTAGGCTGCCAAACAGGGTGGAAAGAATTATACTTACTTAAGATTTGCAATTCTAATATTATATAATTTCAGGTTACTCATGTCAGCTCAGTTGTAGTTATCTGCACTAGAATTCCGCTGTTGAGATGTGCTGTGATAACACTGGGAATTTGTTTGATTGTTAGTTGAAATCCTTATTCAGCCAATTGCTGTATTTTTAAATTGCATTTGGGGCCATTTGATTGTCAAATCAATAATGGTTTTTGTTCCGTTGTAAAGAAAACATTTTTATTTAAGTTGGAAATTATGCTCCGATGTAGTTTGAATTATATCAAATTCATTGTTTTTAGAAATTTATAACATATTTGGAAAAATTATTGTGTAGAAAAAAATCCTTCTTTTTATAAAAAATTTTTAAATAAGATTTTGATTATAAATTATTTTATATATAAAATAAGCTACTATATCCAAACACACATAGTACCTTATTACTAACTGATGATAGATATGACAAAACGGATCAACCTAATGCATTAACTTGTTTAACTTGCAAAAAATGATGCAACCCATTTCTTGAGTTGAGTTTTTTTAATCCACCCCCTATAACTAGCGGATTGTAAAGGGCAGGATAGGTTAACCCATCAAGTCAAGCTTAATTTAAAAAAAATTATTATTAGTATTGGGTTAATGGGTCAATTCATATAGGTTAATCTATCTAACCCAACATTTTATTATTTTTTTTAAATTTAGGTAAGTTGACCGTTAATTCATTTTTTTTTTATTTTAAATTGGTTAACCTACTAACCCATAGGGTATGTTAATTTTTCTAACATGGTAAATTAAAACGAAGCAATTTATCCTACCCTATTTTCACCTAACTCGTGACGGGTCAGGGTAGGTTGATCAACTTAACCATTTCTACCGATGAAGACTTCCTGATAATCTCTTGTTCATTTGACTCTTCAATCTTTTTTTAACTGTAGCTCTGTTGAGGACAAAAAATAAAAAAATAAACTGTAGCTCTGTTAATACCTGTATGTTGAAGCAAATAAAGTTGTAACAATTGCTGGGGTACTTCCTCGCTGCTCTTTGATATTGTGAGAAGTTAAAATTCAGAAGAAAAATTAAAGGGTCAGTCATCTATTCCACTGTTGTATAAGAAATGATGCAGGTTGTGGATGAGAATTGCTTGCATTTACCCCCTTCATGTGTCATTCTATTAAGACCTATTAAGGATTCAGTGCTTCATGGTCACAAAACGTTGATTCTTTTTTTTTAAAAAAAAAATTATTATCTCGCTATTGTTGAAACCCTACTTAATCTGGAAAAAGGTTTTCTCTGTGATTTGATGTTGACTTTTGATTTTATGAGAACCTGAGTAAATTTTGCTCTCTCCTTGCTAATTTGTGTGTTCTTCAACACGCATTTCTCGGGTGGCCAAAGTATTACCCGACTTGCTCTCCGTATCTGTGTACAAATGTATTACATTCTATCTATCTGTATTCTATCACCTAGTCACTATCATTACTTTAAACAAGTACCAGTTAATGCTTTCTCTTATTTTATCTTTCTCAGTGGCTTCGAATTGGTCATGGTCTTCTCTGTCGGAGGACTTGAAATTTTTGCCGTTGATGACGGAGGGACATTACATCATTGCTTCTGACTGGAAGAAAAATGAGCACATGACCAAGGACACGTTCTGCACTGCAATGAATTCCATCTTGTTGATCTCAGAGCCATGGATAACTGCCTAAACCACAGGGGATGACCGAGTTTTCAATCTTGCTGCTGATACGGGTGGGATGGGTTTTATTCAGGTCCAAAACCACTCTGTCATCATGTACAACACCACAATGATTAGCTTGAACATAACTGAGGCTACCAGGATTAACGTCCTTAACAGGTTAGTTATCTCGATTATAGTCATTCCGTCGAGTATCTGCAGTGCTCCGTCTGACAGTTTGGTAGAGAGAGTTCAGAAACAACACCCCACTTGTAATTTTTTTTTAAAATGAAAACATTTTTTTTGGTAAATAAAATGAAAACATTTTGATAGTTTATTTTTTTAAATATGTAATTTTGCTTATTATTTTTAAATATAAGAATTTTATAATTCTTACATTTTTTTTTTCTGGTCCGGAGAGTTTGGGAGAAGGAGAAGAGGGGTTGAACACAAATGTAATTACATCAAAGCATTCAATTTTGTCATAAGTTACCGCTATGACTTCTAGTGTCTTTTGGGCCTATAAAACAACCTCCAAGTTAGTTGTTATTTTGCTTTTATTAATTACTTTTCGCTGTCCAAATATAATTTGTACTATATGGTATTCCAAGTTAAAATATTCTATTTTTTTGTCCCTCTGATCTTTGAGTCGACCACGATCTTCATCAGATTTTGTATTGTAAGTTTGTGGCTAGAGAAGTTTTTGCTTCTCTTTGACCGAACCCTGTTTATGTGCCTTTTTTCTTTTTATTTTCGTTTTACTGGTTCAAACTATATCATATTTGTTTGCATTCAGTAGTATAACGCAAAACGTCCGTATTCTCTTTAAATTATGATTGAAATATTCAATGATTAGTTTTTCACTAAAAAGTTAATCTCTACATTTTTTAATCCATAAAATAAACGTTTTAAACACTGTTGTCAAAATTAGTCAGCCTGTCACTAGACACTTACACTTTGTTTAGATGTAAGAAAAAAAAAAAGAAATAAAGAAAATAGGTAAAAAAATATTTTTTTCTCTTTTTGTGCTTAAATTGAAAGAAAAAAAAAAGATAAAAAAGATTGTTCAAATATATAAAAAACTAAAAAGAATAAAATATAACTTCTTCTGATTTTGTGTATTTATTTTTAGTTTTCTCTCCACTTGAGGAGAATTTTTTTTTTAATATAAGACTCACATATATTTTTTCTCTCTTCTTGTAATTTTGTATTCAAACAAAAAAGAAAATTTTTTCTCTTCTTTTATTTTCTCTTCCTCACATTTCTTTCTCCCTTCTTTTTTCTCCTTTCAAGCAAAGGATTAATCGGTTATGATTCAGTTTCATAATTTATTTTGTAATTTGATCAATTTAGACTAATTAAAATTGTTTAAACTGGTGAGTCACTCATTTTTTTATTTTAAAAAATTTAATATTTTTGACAATTTATATTTTTTTTCATACATTTTATATTATTATTTATAAATTATTTTTATAATATTATTCGATTCGATCAAATGGTTTAAACAGTTGAATTTATTAAACTTAAACTGAGAATCTTGTCAATTTACTATTTAGTCTGATTTTAACACAAATTTTAATTGAAGTTAATTAAAATTAAAATTTAAGTGAATTAACAATAAATCCAACTAAATGAGCATGAAATTAAACGTAGCATAACTAAGTTACTCCTAATTTAATGTCATTGAAAGTTGAACTTGAAACTCAATGTTCTCGTGCGTGCAATCCAACATAATGTAGAATTTTTTTTTATAGGAAATAAATTTAGGAGGTAGATAAGTTGCTTTATAATTAAGACAAGGTGCACTATAATTAGTAATACTTATCAGAGGTAGATAAGTTGTTCTATAATTAAAACAAGGCGCACTACAATTAGTCATACTTATCAATAAGAGACCACGGGTAAAAATCAAACTAAAGACTTAACCTCATTGTAATATGCGAGTCCAAACCCATCAACCAAGCTATAAATATAAGTACGTGTAACATTAGTCACGATTATAATTCAGTTCAATACTATTGGAAGAAGCAATATATTGAAGTTCATACCCCCTATTAATTTATGAAAAATGCGCTGTACTACGCTCAAGAAATTGCTACAATACAAAATTACAAATAGATGCTAAAGTCTATACAAAATTACCACTTTTCCATTTCCAGTTGACAATATAATACTGTGTAGAAAGAGTACCTAGATTAAATGTTTGAGAAAGCATTTGACTAAATATTTTTTTGTAACAAGAATAAAATAAAATAATATAAATATTTAGTAGTTTTGTTTGGCTATTGGGGCTTGAGGCCTAAGTTTGGATAGACCTTCACGAGCCAAGTTTCAGGCTTCCTTTTACATGAAATTTTGTACTCGTTCTTGTCCCGGGTTTTATGGTCCATTAAATTGAACTATCTTACACTATATCAGTCCATTTTAGTCTACACAGTGCATAAAGTCAAGATTCCAATTTTGTTATCTAAATTCTGAAGAAATATTGTAGCGAGATGCGATTACTTTTAGAGTAAAAATTTATTTTTAATTTTTAAAAGATATATTATTTATCAATTTCGTCTCTTAAAAATTAATTTTATCGATTTAGTTTTTCAAGTTTCAAATCACTTACAAATTTTATCTTTTTGTTTCTTTTAATTTTATCAATTTAGTCACTCAAAAGAATTAAATTATTGTGAATTTAAAATTTGAGGGACTAAATCGATAAAATTAATCTATAAAAAATAAAATTAATAAATAATATATTTTTGAGAGACTAAAACTATATTTTACTAAAATTATATTTTACTCTTACTTTTATCTACTGCCAATACTTTCTTTTTTTTTTTTTGGTGAATGGGTGCGGCTTCATTCAGTAGCTGCTTCATCCATGGTAAGTGATAGTAATGACTCGGTGTGATTTCGAAGAACATGCATTTCAAGGTAGTTTATCAATTCTGTAACCGTTATTTCCAGAAGAATTACATGCTTCACTTTTGCTAACTCCGTTCCTTTTCTAGGCTGCCAAAAAGGATGGAAAGAATTATAGAAATTCATCTGGGTTTAGTGTAACTGGCATATTGGATGCCCCAGTTTGAAGTTATATTTATTTGAGATTTGCCTTGTTATGTGATTTGGGTGTCTGAATTCTAATATTCTATAACGTCAGGTTACTTATGTCAGCTCAGTTGTAGTTATCTGCACTAGAATTCTGCTGTTGAGATGTGCTGTGATAACGTGCCTTATTAGCAATTGATAAATAGAGATGGCCAATAGATTCCAACCTAACGGGTTAGACCCGTTAAACTTGCAAAAAATTATATCATTCATTTTCTTGAGTTAGCTTTTTTAACTTGTCCCTTATAACTTGCATGTTATGATGGGACTAGACAGGTTGACTCGTTGGATCAAATTTAATTTAAAAAAAAATTATTGTTGGTAGTAAGTTAATGAGTTAACCCACACAAGTTAGCTCACTAAATTTAATATTTTATTTTATGTTATTTTTTAAATTTAGACAAGTTAACTTGTTAAAGTATCATTTTTTTTATTTTATACTGGTTAACCTGTGAACTCATCAGAAAATAGGGTAAGTTGATTTTTCTAACACAGTAAATAAAAAACCAATCAACTTGTCTCACTCCATTTTCACTTAACCCATGACAAATCAAGGCAGGTTGACTCACTTAACCATCTCAACTAATGAAAATTTTCTGATAATCTCATGTTCATTTGACTCTTCAATTTTTTTGTTTAACTGTAACTCTATTAATACCTGTATGTTGAAGCAAATGAAGTTGCAACAATTGCTGGGGTCCTTCCTCCCTGATCTTTGATATTGTGAGAAGTTAAAGTTCAGAAGAAAAAGGGCCAGTCATCTATTCCACTGTTGCATAAGAAATTATGCTGCTTGTGGAGGAGAATTACTTGCATTAGTCCCCTTCACCTGTCATTCTTTTAAGACCCATTAAGGATTCAATGCTTATGGTCACAAAACATTTATTCTTTTTTTTTTTATTATTATAAAGGTTGTTAAGAGCGAGTTTTCATTAAAAAATATTAAAAAGTTTAGTTGAAGTAAAGCGTCAAAATATAAATTTTACATTTTATATAGAATATCATCTAATAATTATATATATATATACACATAAGTAATGATATATAAATATTTTAATTCATATTTAAGTATTAAAATAACAAAATTTTTAATTTAATAATTAATATATCATAAATTATGTAAAAAGAAAATTTAATAAATTTAAAGATGTTAACACTTTTGTTCTTTCAGTTTTCCTTTTTCATATTATCTTCATCGTTAAAACTAAGAGAGCGTAAAAGAGATGAGATTGAATGGATTAGAACTTGCTATAAAAAAAAATCTAAAATGAGATAGCTAGGTGAATTTATAAGAAGAGGGATAAATGAGTTAAAATTTAACTGAATAAGGAATTTAGAATGATAGGAGAATGAAAGGAGATTAAATGTTAAAATTCTTAAAATTAACAAATGAAAATTAGCACATTTATGTTACAAATGTAAAAGTATAAAATTATGAGATAAAATCGAGATTTTAATAATTTTAAAGTTTTAAAACGTAAATAGCAAATATTTTAGAAATTTTGAATTTTACCTAACATTGAAAGTATTTTTTAATATTCAAACTTAAAATCGTAAGTTTTTAAGTTTTGAAACAAAATTTTAACAATCATAATTATTATTATCTCATTATTGTTGAAACCCTACTTAATTTGGAAAAAGGTTTTTGATTTATTAAATGCATGTTTAGGAATTGATTATTTTTTAAAAAAAATTAAATTTTTTATCAAGAAATTTTTAATAAAATTTTAATTATAAATTATTTTAAATATAAAATAAATTAATTTAAAAACGCAAGGCTTTTTTATTTTGCCAGAACCTGAGTAAATTTTGCTCTCTCCTTGCTAATTTGTGTGTTCTTCAACGTGAATTTCTCGGGGGACCAAAGTATTACCCTACTTGCTCTCCGTGTCTTGTACATCTATATTCTGTCACCTAGTCACGATTATTACTTTGAACAACCGGCCAATGCTTTCTCTTATTTTCTCTGTTTCTCTGTGGCTTCGAATTGGTCAAGGTATTCGTTGTAGGACTTGGAATCTTCGCCGTTGCTGACGAAGGGACATTGCATCATTTCTTCTGACTGGAAGAAAAATGAGCACATGACCAAGGACATGTTCATAGTTTTCCAATTTTTGTATATAAATTTTACGCGACTTGTATCGTAAGTATGTAGCTAATGAAGACCGAATCCTGTTTATGTGTCTTTTCTTCTGTTTATTTTTGTTTTACCAGTTCACATTATTATTGTGTTTAGTTTGATTTTTAAAAATTTTTATATTATAATTTAAATATAAGTTTGTAACTTTTATCTAAAGTATAATTTGAGAGATTCAACAGTCTCGTATTTGCTTGCATTTAATAGCAACAGCGCAAAACGTTCTTATTCTCTAAATTATTCAATGATAAGTTTTTTCATATAAGTTTTTCATAAAAAAAGTTCATCTCTCTATTTTTTTAATCCAGAAATAAAAGTTTCAATTGAAGCTAATTAAAATTTAACGGAATTAACAATAAATATCCAGCTAAATGAGCATGAAATTAAACGTAACATAACCAAGTTACTCATTGAAAGTAGAACTTGAAACTCAATGTTCTCAGGGGTGCAATCCAAAATAATGTGTAATTTTTTTTTTATAAGAAATGAATTTAAGAGGTGGATAAGTTGCTCTATAATCAAGACCTACTACAATTAATTATTCTTATCAATGGATCACCAGCAAAATCAAACTCAAGTCCAAATCCATATACCGAATAGTTATAAGTATGTGTAACATTACTCACGATTATAATTCAGTTCATCACTATTGGAAGAAACAATTGAAGTTCATATCCCATATTGATTTATGAAAAATGCGTTGTACTACACTCAAGAAATTGCTATAATACAAAATTACAAATAGATGCTAAAGTCTATACAAAATTACCACTTTCCCATTTCTAGTTGACAATATAATACTTTCTAGAAAGAGTACCTAGATTATATAAATTCCAAACGGGAGATGTTCTTCCATTAAAAAATGCCTACCATAGACAGTGCTATTAGATTTGCTGCCAGATGAGACTCACCCAAGATCAATTGCGCCGTTGCAAACAGCAATTTAATTGGCGCTGCCGTACAATCTGAGTTAGGCTGTGCCTAAGGAAGAATTTTCGTTGAAATGGTCCATCTGCATTCTGCAGCAGTAGAAAAAGAAGGACCACAATTTCCCTGTCACTTCAAATGTTAAACTATTGCAGGTCAACTCATGAAGACAGATAACTGCCTTCCCGGACCAGCGATTCAAATTGAACCACGGGTGTTCACTTTCCAATTCTTTTCCTAGCAATTAACCCCACTAGAGTTAACAAGATAGTGCTGCCTATGATTCTGGATATATGTCTGCTTATATTTCCTTTCACTGAATCGTAATCATTGTATAAATTAAACCGTGTGTAGTTGGAACAAACATTATCAACATAAATATAAACAACGGATTACTGCCATGATACTATGATACACTTGATCTTGAAACTGGGTGCTGCTTCTATACTTATATAGACATGTAGTAGGTCTTGTCCAGACTCAGAACTTCCAACTCAACACTCCAAATCATGACTGCCACTTTCTGCTATTCACAAACCCTTCCTCTGTTCTTCTCTTCCTTCGTCCTTCTTTCTGTTCTCCCAGCATATTCAATTAACTACCAATTGCCTCGGTTTGCTCCCGGTAATGCTGACATACTCTATCGGGGGCAAGCAGGACCTCATGTTGGAGAAGTGGAATTTAACAATAATCTGGATTATTTATTTCAAGTTGGATCGATCATTTATGCCAAAGATGTGTTGCTCTGGGACCCAAGCTCGGGAAAACTCTCTGACTTCACAACTCACTACACCTTCACCATTGACACTCAAGGAAGATCACAGTATGCTGCTGGGCTCGCCTTCTTCCTTGCACCTGCTGGATTTCAAATCCCACCAAACTCAGCTGGTGGCTTCCTGGGTCTGTACAACACGACAACTAGTGACTCATCCCGCAATCAGATTGTGCATGTCGAGTTCGACTCCTTTTCTAATCCAGACTGGGATCCGCCAATGGAGCATGTGGGCATCAACTGCAATTCAATATCTTCAGCAGAGTACACCGCTTGGAATGCTAGCCTGCACAGTGGTGACACTGCTGATGTATGGATTGCATACAACGCTACAACCAAGAATCTTAGCGTGTCATGGAAATACCAAACAACCTCTACTCCTCAGGAGAATACTAGTCTTTCTTATCAAATTGATTTGATGAAAGTCTTGCCTGAATGGGTTACAATTGGATTTTCTGCTGCAACAAGTATGTACGTAGAACGTCATATTCTTCAATCATGGGATTTCAATTCGAGTTTGGATAGAGATGAACTTGCAAGTGGAAAGAAAACAAAATGGACATGGAAAGTGGTGACTGTATCAATTGCAGGGGCCGTTTTGATCGTGGGAGCTGTTACAGCATATGCAATACACAGGAGGTGGAGGAAAATGAAAGAGGAGACCGCAGAAAGGATGAACTTAGCATCAATAGATGATGATCTCGAAAGAGGAGCTGGACCAAGAAGGTTCTCTTACAGAGACATTGTCTTGGCCACCAACAACTTCTCCATAGACAGGAAGTTGGGTCAAGGTGGGTTTGGTGCTGTTTACAGAGGCTACTTTGCTAATTTAGATTTGGTAGTTGCTGCGAAGAAAATATCAAGGGGCTCTAGGCAAGGGAAAAAAGAGTACATAACTGAGGTAAAGATCATTAGCCGGCTAAGACACCGGAACCTCGTGCAACTGATTGGTTGGTGTCATGATAGAGGCGAATTTCTGCTTGTTTACGAGTACATGCCAAATGGTAGCCTCGATTCTCATTTATTTGGCAAGAAGACTCCTCTCTCTTGGAGCGTGAGGCACAAAATAGCCCTTGGGTTGGCCTCTGCTGTGCTCTATCTTCATGAAGAATGGGAGCAATGTGTGGTGCACAGGGATATCAAATCAAGCAATGTGATGCTGGATTCCAGTTTTAATGTCAAGCTTGGTGACTTCGGGTTGGCTAAGCTCATGGACCATGAGCTAGGTCCCCAAACGACAGGGTTGGCCGGGACCCTTGGCTATATGGCTCCAGAGTATATAAGCACACGCAGGGCCAGTAAAGAGTCAGATGTATATAGCTTTGGGCTGGTTGCCTTGGAGATTGCCACTGGAAAGAAGGCAGTTGATATCATGGAGGACGAACATGGCGAGAAGCGATTGGTTGAGTGGGTTTGGGATCATTATGGCAGAGAAGAGCTGCGTATGGTTGTGGATGGGACACTGCAGACAGATTTTGATGAAAAACAAGTGGAGTGTTTGATGATTGTGGGTCTGTGGTGTTCTCACCCTGACAAAAATTTGAGACCCTCAATAAGACAAGCAATTCAAGTGCTAAATTTTGAAGCCGCCGTGCCACACCTTCCCCCAAAGATGCCTGTTGCGATGTATCATGTCCCTGCACCATCGTCAAGCTCTGAAGCTTCCATGAGTGTAAGCCTTCAGACGGGTCGTTGATATATACTTTGCTGTATTGCTTGTTGAATAATGAATACATTTCCATGCACAACTAGTGTCTTGGCATGGTTAGAAAAACGAAAGGGAATTGTGTCTCGGCATAAAAGCATAATGAATTAATGATATTTCCGATTTTCTCAACTTCAGATTAATTAATAAAATAAACAAAATAGAGGCAACTATATTTTTGCAGCCTCTCAATGAATTTTTTTTTTTTTGAAAGCTTGCATATTTTCTGTTAGAGATAACAGCTTTTTAACAAAAGAGTGGACTAACAATCCAAAAGCCTATTCAAACATTAGGGGGTAGTAAGTTAAAGCTTAAAATTTGTGCAAATAAATCAAGCAAGTGTCAAGTCAATATATTTAGAAAGAAATTAGAACAATATAAATAGATGCTGAAATCAAGTAGTGCAATTGTTTATCTTGATCACTATCAGTTTGCCAGTTCCAAATTAAAAAATGAGTAAATACTTGACACATCATTGATAGTTTTATATGGTTGTTGTATCTGTATTGAACACGTATTTGATAAAAATTTATATTGAGTATGCATAAATACATAATGGGTACATTATCGTTGAATATGTTTGGGTATAACTTCATTATATGTCTTTTAAATTTTGGAGACATGGTAAGTAAATATAAATATTGTTGATGTAATTTATGGACTTTTGTTGAAACTAATGTATTGTTTGATGTATTTTATGGACTTTTTGTTGAAAATTTCAAAGTTAGAATGCATTGAAAATTATATTTATCTTATGATTTAATTACTTAATTGTTTTTTGATTAAGTAGTTATAAAATTAAAAGAGGAGGTGTAGGGTGATGAAATAAGCAAGTTGATATACAATAGTAAACTTTTAAATAAAGTTGTTGCGTAGATACAATATTCACCCACAGTACAGCAATGAATTAATGACACTCATGCGAGCCCGTTATCTCTCTGGCATTACCTAAAAGCTGCAGAGATAAATAAGTAAAACTTAAATTTATGAAGAAGTTAAGAACGTAGCTACCAGAACAAAAAACAAGTCGATACACAAACAAACACGATTAATCTATTGGGCATGATGATTTGTGAGTTGAGAGTGACTATTTTGAAGTGATGATGGATCCTTATGCCACAACACTGTAAGGTTTTTGTTTTTTTTGGTCTACAACCCTGTAAGATTTAGATGACTTGTACGTTGGCTATGATGTCTACCCTATATTTTTAGGCCCAATCTTAAGTTTGTTAGGTTTGGGCTTCTTGTCAACCATGTATGGCTGGGTTTAGGCTTAAAAATATAATCCTTGATTAAAACTGGGCTTAGGATAAAAAGATCATAATTTGAAAATGTTTTAATTATATATAAGTATAAATTATAAGTAGAATTAAATTTGAGTTTATTATGGTACTAAAAATTACATAATACAAAACATTCAAATTTCACATGGTAGAGGCATGCACAAGACCTTATGAGATTTAAGTCACTACACTGAATTGATTCCTCTAGTATCACAGTAGCTGGCCGAAATTTCTTAAAATAAAATTAATAATGGGTCGCAAATGGGCTAGTGAGCCATTTTTAATCCACTTGTATTCCCACAAAATTGATGCTATGAAATAGTTGATGTTATTAGTTGATGATGAGACATGGTAGAACTGAATAGAGGCTTGAACGAGTGCCGAATTACTAGTGTTCGAGGTCAACATAAATCTCTTTTCATTTAATTGGTGCTTCAGTCAAGTTTTATCGAGCTTGAAAAACCAACCTCAAGTTGGATAAAAATAATTTTTGAGCTCGATTCAAACTATACATTTCAAAAAAAAAAATCAATTTTTTTGTTTTAAAATTCTAAATTATTTTAAATAAATTTATTATGATTATAATTTTTAAAATATATCACATATTATAATAATTGATTGATTCTTAATTTTTTCATAATTAACTTAAAATTTAGTACAAAATAAAATAAAGTTATACATAACACACGCTTCAAGATCAAAGAGTTTTTGTATGATATAAGAGTCATAAGATAATATTAAAAATATAAAATTATATTCCAATATTGTTTGAAGGAGTATATTCTCCCCTTGAAATTAACCGACCAACAAGTGGACACCAGGTCGGGGTTCTACGATCAGCCAACAGACCACAAGATTTCATCATCATATTTTGGATAGATTAATGTTACACATAAAAAAGTTAAGGACAAGAAAAAAATCACACCATAAAATTTACCTGTAAGTATATTTTCTTATCATATCAAGATCATTTTGCATAAATCCTCATACATCAAACCAAATTTATGTACTCGTGTGCCTTGTTTGTCTCTAAAATTAATTATCACTCTTAAGGTCTTCTTTTAGGGTCGATATGCCATATAGATTGTATCATATTTTAATTATAAGGTGCACTCACTATAATATAACTACCTCTAGCTTAGCACACTTGTAGTAAGAAAAATGTTTGATAGTCAAAATTATTTTGAGAGAATGTTTGATATAATAAGTTGGTATGTTTATTGACTCTTAAATTGATAAGTGATTTTTCTCATTTTATTTTATTCAAAACTACTCATGAATTTAGATAAATTTTAGCTGAATTATGTCAATTATTCTTTTAGCTGTATATATAACACTACTCATAAAATCTATATTATTATAAAAGGAATTTTCCTTTTTGATATCAAATTTTTAATTTTTTAAAAATTATTAATAATTAAATGAACATAAATAAAAAAAAGGGATAAAACTATAAATACAAATATTTTTTAATCACTACTTTTTACAATTATAATTACTTTTATTTTAAATACAGAGAATTATTTATAATTATAATAAATTATAATTAATTAATTTATATAATATTTATATAAGTAAAAATAAAAAAAAATGCTAATTGAGAAGGCTGTTGTGCCTCTCAACACATTAGTAATTATAATGATAGTTGGCATTAGTTGTAAGTCATTAGATAATATTTTAGGTCTTAATAAAAATTAGCGAAACCACCTCTCAGCTGCTTATTCCTTTATTTCAAAGTAACATTAGTACTCTCACAGAAAAAAAGTAACATGTACTCTGTCTCTGTTCACAATATATCACTTACTTAGCTTTGGAGTCTCTCGCTTTGAATCATGAAAAACAATATTTACCTAGCTACTAGAAACAAGAAACCTTTTTTGTTTTGTTAAATTATCTGGTGAAATGTGTCCCTTACATTTGAAAAATATATATTTTTTAATATATAGTGACTCATTGTCATAAGGTAATGGGAATGCCTCCGTCATTTTAATATCTGAATAATTTAGGATGAAAACAATCATGATTTGAAAACATATTAATTATATGTAAGTATAAATTATAAGTAAAATTAAATTTGTGTTTAATATAGTACTAAAAATTATCTAATACAAAACATTCAAATTTCACATGGTAGAGGCATGCACAAGACCTTATGAGATTTAAGTCACCGACTGAATTGATTTCTTTTAATATCAAACTATTTAGACAAATATCATTTACAAATTCATTTTATGAGTGAATTTGAATTAAATTAAGGATTAGCCAAGTAAAATTTGAAAGAAATTGTTGTTTAATTTAGTTTTACATGATCATTTAGAGAGTGAATATTTACGGAAAGATAAATTATTATTATCTCGACTTTTAAGATATAGCATCAATTTATAGAATCTTAAAAAACAATACAAAAAATTTACGAATTGACGTTGAAAATTATCTTTCTGGCTTCGTCATTCTCTCTCTTCTTTTTCTTTTGTGATTCATATACTTGTCCTCATTAATTATATTATTTATCACTCTAATTAGCTGTATCTGATTCATATATTGAAAACATCGTTTATTAATCTCTGAACAATAGCATACCTAGAGACAAACCCAATCTATTATCTATTAAATATATAAAAGAAAGTAAGTTATTTAACTTTATCATATATCATTTTGATCATGCTATTTGATATTTTTATTTTGACATTTAACTTTAATAAATAATGCTTATTTAGTAAATAATGATGATATGGATCTTAAATGTAGTAATACATTTATTGTAATAATTAATAGTCATAGTTTTAGATCTTAAAAAGAGAAAATTCATGAATCAAATGTTTTAAAATTCTTCTTTCTTTTCTTTTTTTGTTATTATTTTATTTCTTCTTTTTATTTAATAATATTTGTCTCTCACTTTTTAATTTTTTATGAATTAAATTTAAAATTTTAATTCTTTTTTCAATCACTTGCATTAATAAATAATTGTTATTAAATTTTTTTGAATAAAAAACTAAATATTAAAAATACTAACAAATATTAAAATAAATTTAAAATAAACAATAAATATGCAAATTTTAAATTATGTAAAATTAAAAAAATAATAATTTATTAAGCACCTTTTTTAAAATTATTATAAGTAATTTTTTAATTTTTAATTAAATATTATATTATAATTTTTAATTAATATATCATTATTTTTAAATTTTATTTTTTCTTTTTAAGTTTTCTGGTGCATCGCACGGATATTAAGTTAGTTTATGCTAAGGACAAAAAAGTGATGTCCAAAAACCTGTTGGCAATCGTGTTTCGGACTAAGTAGTTTATATTTTCATAGCAAAACTTCCTTGTTCTTTTCGCCTATATTTGACAAACACCGTACTATGCGAGTTGGCCTCCTCGTTTGACCAATATATTATGCTTATTTTCCTAATGGGCCTTCAAAACTCAAATGCCTATATATAGCTTCAGTCCCGCCGTGCTCTATGCATCATTCACAACGCACAACCATGGCTAACTCCAAGTCAAAACTCCTAGCAACTCAAAATCCCTTCTCCGTTTTCCTTATGATCTGCATCCTTTTCTTCTTGCTAATTACCAGTGTCAGATCAGAGTCGTTTTCTTTCAACTTCCCCAGTTTTGAGCTAGGCACTAGAAGTATAGTTGTGGATGGTAGTGCCAGTTTATCAGGCGGAGCAATACAACTGACTCCAAAGGATCAAGCTGGTAAACCACTTCAACACAGTGTTGGCCTAGCTGGTTTTCTTGGAGCTGTTCATCTCTACGACAAAAGCAGAGGGAAAGTCGCAGACTTTTCCACTGAGTTCACATTCGTCGTGAATCCGAAGGGTTCACGACCTCACGGCGATGGATTGACCTTCTTCATTGCATCACTCGGATTCGAGTTCCCAGATGACAACTCAAGCGGTGGATTCCTAGGACTCTTCAATGATGAAACTGCCTTCAACACCTCCAAAAATCAAATTGTGGCCGTTGAGTTTGATAGCTTTGCAAATGAATGGGATCCCAATTTCCCAGTGCCTGATTCTCCTCACATAGGCATTGACATCAACTCTATTAGGTCGGTGGCAACTGTGCCATGGCTGATCAATCTTCAACCAGAAGGAGCAATAGCAAAGGCACGCATAAGCTATGACTCTTACTCCAAACGATTGAGTGTCTTCGTAACCTATCCACAAAGTCCTGCGTATGGGAATTCTACTATATCGCAAACCATTGATTTTACGACCCTTCTGTCCGAACGTGTCCTCATCGGTTTCTCTGGTACCACCGGCGACTTGGTTGAAACACACAACATTCTTTCCTGGTCTTTCAAATCATTCTTGTAGAGCCGCACTGCAACAACGGAATAAAGTGTGCGTGTTAAGGAAGCGTGTCTGTTTTATGGATGTTGTAACTGCTGCAGCAGTGTTTCTGTTTCCCTAATAAGGACCGGCTTAACGTTATGGTTAATATGTTGAATTTATGCTATAATAATACTCACGTGACGTGATTCTTGGTGTGTGGACACATAAATCTGCTTATGCCTCTAGTTAACATGCTTTCTGTCTATGCACCTACTAATATAAGATACCGCTTTATATTGGCAAAAAGAGGAATAAGGTTGTTACAAATATATAAAAACTATTCATGTAACTCTACATAATAGTTTAAAATTTTAAGATAGTTAGTTTATAACATAAATTTAAAATCTTAAAGAACAAATAATCAAAAGTTTGATTATTGAATTTTAACCTAAAATAAAATGGCTATGTGCATTGTTTATTTTTCAAATTCATAAAACTTTGCTTAAAGTAACATATTATATATAAATATAAAATTATTTAATGTTTTTATTTAATAAATTAAGCTTCAAATATAGATGATCCATGACAAAAGTTGAGAATACAAATCTAAAGGAATTCTCAAACTAAATTAGACCAATGTTTTGGTTAAAGATTAGGGATATTATGTATATAAAATTCGTATAGGAAAAGCAAAGATTAGTTTTCTAATTTGGAGAGACTTTTTTCCACTAACATCTTTTATTTTTCAGATTATCATCGCTGTCAAGGTATAAATTATGTGAGAATAAATGATTAATTAATCATCTAATTATTAAGTCCCGAGAGTTATATCTCATGGATTTGCAAGAGATAAGTTATGAAAAAAAAAATGAAGATTTGAGATCATTTGGGAGGATACCTAAAAATCATGTAAGATTCGTGTAAATTGAAAGGTAAAAAAAAAAAACTCCCAGTAAAAATCATGTATATATACTTCTCGAAGAGCTTCCCACTTATAATTCTATGCTTCAGCGTACACACGAGATGGAAAAAGAAACCATACCCGCTGGGACATGCGAGAGTACGATATTATAGTACAAAAGCAAAGGTAAGGTTAGCAGTAACCACATTAAAATTATTGTAGAGTTATAGATATGCACTTTTACAATTGGATGAAAATTTCCCTTTTATATGAATGCTAGAATATTTATGCAACCATTGCTACATTTTTTTTATTTTCATTTATTATAAATTACAGCGGCAGTTTTAGCCATAGTCATAACTCCTGGCGTTAGAATTTGCTTTTTTTAAAATGAAGAATTCATTTTAAAAGGTAAAAAAAAATTATAATCATTAATAAAAAAAATTAATAATTAAAGTCATAATAAAATTACTTATACATATATAATAAATTATAAAATTATTAAAATTTATTTTTTTAATTTTTTTATTAATAATTATAATTTTTCACTTTTATCTTAAACTATACCTTCTAATGCCAAAAACGATACCACCAATCAATTGAAACTATCAATGATTAACTTTACATAGCTATATAAACTGGTTGGCCAATCACCTGTATGCATATATTATATGTTTGGAAATATATATTTTTTTAAAAAAATTACTTTTCAAAAAAAATTTTAATAAAATTTTAATTATAAATTATTTTTAATCATAAAATAAATTAATTTAAATACATAAATATAATTTAATACGGGGAAAACCACCGCTACTTGTCCTACTGAAGGTAGCTTTGGAATTATAATGTTTGATTTGACGTATTAGATATAAAACATCATGTACATAAACAAATTATGGCTTAATTAAATATTGGGTTCCTATATGTTTCGTTTTATTCTTTATTTTTTAATTTATTTATTTTAATCCCTTAATTTATCGACTATATCTAATATTATCTTTATGAAAATCATTTATATAAATTATTTTATTTCGTAACGATAGCAATGTATCAAACAATTATTGATTTCGTAGTCTGAGATGAACAAGAATTCTAATATGATACGTCATCATTTGATAAAAAAAATACTAAAAGGATAATATTTGATGAATTAAACTAAAATGAATAAATTAAAAAATAAAGATTAAAATGAATAAATAGTAAAAATAGAAGGATGAAAATTTAATTAAGCAAGAGGTATTAAACTTTTTGAAAAGTCCATTGAGACATTTACAATCAGTGACGAAACTTCACGCAAAATTATGGGAGAGGCGGGAAGAGCTTGCTTCTTTATACTTTCTGCAAGACTACATGCAATTCATAATCTTACAGCGTTGCTACGAGTAGGAGATAGATATTCTTCTTGTTTTCTTCTATGACAACAACAACCCACTAAGAAAACAAGAAGAAATTAGTTCTCTATTTCTATGCTGATAGGACATATATATTAGCTTTTAAGCCTAGAAATCCAAAAGTTTGGGGAGCAACCCCCGCCCCTATGAAGCTCCGCCAGTGTTTAGAATGATAATACTTCTATCAAGTTCAGAAATTTCAATTCTTGCAAACGACCAGCTCCAGCAAAGAAAAACGATGAAAAGAGGGCAACTCGAGAAAGAAGACAAGATAAAAAAAAAAATACAAAGAAGGGCAGTTTTAGCAAAATAGAAAGGGAGAACCACATATATGCCAATTAAGAAAAGTTAAGACAAGATGTTGCATATATATAAAAAATTGTTTAATAATAATTGGTGAATGTTCGTAGTTATATGTAATTAGGAATGATTCACCGGTGTAAATGAATTCAAGATATGTAGCTTCACTGCGGTGACAAGTGTTTTAGGTCCGAATCGAATTCCGCTTAGACCTTTTTTGCATGAATTTTAGCTTAATAGCCTTTTCCTTCACATTAATTATGTTTTAGACTCCTTTTATAAAACCTAAAATAAAATAACTGTAAATGGTTCCCTCCTTTATGCGGATTTGATACCCTCTAAATAGATGGTTACAAATGTTTCTATGCACGTACCTAACCATTATTAATTTAACAGACTATAATATACCATACTTTTCCTTTTCCCATTTCCTCCCCAGCCATCGGTAATAATTGGATTCGCACATAATATTGTATCACAATGTATATTCCATTGTTGATGAAATAATAATATTAATGTATGTAGTTTATTGATGTCAACTTAATTAATTATAAAAAAAAGATCTTAACACTTAGTGCAAAGATGTTAAGAAGCGGCCAATTAAGAGTGATCATTTAAACTAGGTTCAACCCCATTTCATATTTATTTACACCGTAAGGTTATTGATAATTTTCATTTTGTTGATATCTGACCATTTTAAAAAAATGATATCCAAAATCTTGTTGACAAACGTGTTCTGGACTTTGTTATTTCGAATTTATCATGGTAGAATTTCTTGGTTTTTCCACCCTTAGTTGGCAAATGGCAATATATATATATTACCTAGTATACTATGTGAGTTGCTTGCCTTGGGCAATTTATTCGACTTGGTTTTCTTGGCTGGCCTCCGGCCTAGAGTCCTAGACAGGCCTATATATAACTGAAGACTATCCATTGTCTATGCATCACAATCAAATGGCTTTCGTCAACTCAAAATCTCACCTCCTTCGAACTCAAAGTCCCCTTTCTTCTCTACTCAAAATCTTCATCTTTTTCCTCTTGCTACAATATTACAATGTCCAGTCACAATCACTTGCAGCATATGAAACCGTTTCTTTTGGCTACTCTCTTTTCGAGCCAGATAATCCAGACACAATTTTGATAGGCGATGCCTCTGTATCTGGTGGGGTTCTACGGTTAACCAAAAGCGACCAATTGGGTAAACCACTCCAACACAGTGTTAGCCGAGTGGCATATGTCACACCGGTACACCTCTGGGACAGAAGCAGCGGGGATCTCGCAGACTTCAGCACTGGGTTCTCCTTTGTTGTGAATCCAGTTTCAACTCTTCACGGTGACGGGTTCGCTTTCTTCATTGCACCAGCCAATGCTTTGTTGATCCCAAAAAATTCTAGTGGTGGATATCTCGGACTTTTCAGCCCAGAAACTGCTTTGGACCCTTCCAAAAACCAAATCGTAGCTATTGAGTTTGATAGCTTTTCAAATGAATGGGACCCCTATCCAGTATCTCAGACTCCTCACATCGGAATTGATGTAAACTCTGTTAAGTCGGTGGCAAGTGCGGCATGGCCAACTGGTTTTGAACCAGAAAGGGCACAAGCGAGCATAAACTATAACTCCGAGTCCAAAATATTAAGTGTGTATACGGATTTCCCTGGGACCAACAGGAACGCCACCGTCTCATCTGTCATTGATTTGAGGAGTGTTTTGCCGGAATGGGTCGTGGTTGGTTTCTCTGCCGCCACGGGCGACTTGGTTGAAACACATGACATTCTGAGCTGGTCTTTCGAAGCAGCCTTGTAGATCGATGGAAAAGCATTTGGAGTTGGAGTAGATTTGATCAATAAAAACGCCATGTTTCCCTGTTAAGCTTTATCAAGTTGCAATTGTATGGTATCTTCTATGAATAACACTCCACCTTGATTGATTAAATGGTTGGCATTGTTTTTCTAAAATCACCTTGAAATTCTTCCTTAGCAGACCAATTTTATGTATAAACCATCTCGTTTACTCGCATGTGCAAGCACTATATATATAGTCTACCCATGAACGCACCACAACGACTCAAGTTCTCTGTCTGCTCTCAATCGTTTCTGCTAAAAAAATACGATCAATTAAGAAAAAAAATAGTGTCAATCAAGAGAAATATAATTTTTTTTGCTTGATAATATTTTGTTGTGATGATAAGATTAAGTACAAAAATAAATGAGACAGAATATTTTAATTTCACAAATTATGTGTAATATTGACAAATAATATTCAAAATTTATTCTCACCATTTGTTATCAACAACATTGTTGGTTTTGATGTACGTACTTTTTATAAATAATTTTACTCATCATCCACCAATGTTTGACTGTTTGATTTGATTTTAATATTTTAATTATAATTGTAATAATATTACTTTTTATAGTTTTTTAAAATCATACAAATAAGTTTTTTTATTGGATTAATTGACACTGAGGCGATATTAACTATCTTTACTAAGGCTATATTATTCAACGCTTTTTTTCATATCATGTAAGTAAATTTAATTACATTATTAAATATTAATCTAATAAAAGACAAAAGGCTATAGATCAACGCTCCTTCAAATGGTCAAATATAAAATAAGAACCTGTGCACAGGTCTAACCATGCCTGAGGGAGGATCAAGCCCATGCATAATTAGGAGCGTCTATAAGGTCAGGTCAACTCATAAATTAGTGAGTTTTGACCCAACTCAATTAATAATTAACGAATTAGATGGAATTCATGAGTTGTGCTAGGTTTAAAAATTTCTAATCCGATAATGATAGGCTGAGTTGCGAGTTAAAAAAATTTCAACCCACTCAATTCAACTCATCTTTTTTTAAAAAAATAAAAAAAATATGTTATTTTTTATATGCAATATACTAAACTTAATGTTTATTCTTTTTTTCTCTCTTAGACCTTATGTGACTTATTATATTTGACTTTTGAGACTTGTGATAATTCTTTTTATGTCTAATTTTATGTCTAAAATTAAGACTTATTATATTATTTTTATGACTTGTAATTTATTATATTTGACTTTTAGTTTGTTTGGGACTTTGTATATCATATTTTGTTAAGACTTATTAAGTTATTTATTATGAAGTTAATGAATTTTTTATTTTATATTAATTTTGGCATTTAATTTAGTAGGTAAGAATTTTTTTAATATATATCGGATTCACAAGTTTAACCCAACCTAACTCCTAATATGCAGGTTGGGTTGGTTCGAGTTTTAAAAAAAAAAATTCTAAAGTCAACTCAACCTGTTACTTTGATGAGCAGATTGAGTGCAAAAATACTTCAAATCCAACCCAACTTAACCCACGGACGCCCCTATGCATGATGATAAACCTCTCTCTTGAGATATAGAATAATGGATCCCCTTGCACCTTATTCTAAAATCTAATAATTTTTTTCTATTACATACGTTCTGGATTTCATCTTTTTTTTTTTTTTTGCGATGTTCATCTTTATTTTTCTATTTACACATTTAATGTAAAGAAAGGATATTATCCAGGAATGCTAACCATTAACATGCATGAAGGCTGCTTTCCAGAAGTTATGTATCCAATTTTAAAGTGTGAGAGTTATTCAAATTTACTAACTATTCTCTTTAATTATGATATATTTTTCAAATTAAACTTATACGCATTTGAAATGTTTAATAAACTAAATTTAATTTTGATTCATTTTGAATGTAAAATTTTTTACATTATTATCTATTCATATATTATTACACCATTAATTTTTTATTAATTTTATTTTTTACATATATTTTAAAAGTGTAGTTTATATTAGAATAAAATAGTATCGTGAAATACTAATTAATTTTAAAATTTTATAAACTCGAATTAAATCGATGAAACTCACCATTATAGTAACCGGGTCAATGCGGAACT
Organism: Castanospermum australe; assembly: GCA_019955255.1. Lineage (NCBI taxonomy): Eukaryota > Viridiplantae > Streptophyta > Magnoliopsida > Fabales > Fabaceae > Castanospermum > Castanospermum australe. The sequence goes on from NSJW01000192.1 coordinate 270,120, forward strand.
TTCCTTGCTGCCTTCACCCTCTTGTGTCTGATGATCCCATACTTTGGATGTGTTTGCCTTGTTTCAGCAATTTATTCCATATTTGTTTCTTAGGTGACCCAGAAAACCAACGCATAGTAGCTGCAATCTACCCGTTCTCTATGTATCACAACTCACAATCATGACAATCTCCAACTCAAAACTTCACCTCCTTCCAACACAAAACTCCTTTTTTGACTCTCCTTCTGATCTTCACTTTCATCCAGTTTCCACTTAACAGTGCACAGTCAGATTCAGTTTCCTTCCGATTTAACAATTTCAAGCAGGATGTAATAGGTTTCCTAGGCGATGCCTCATCATCGGGTGAGGCCATACAACTGACCAAAAGAGACGAGCACGGCAATCCACTCCGAAACAGCGTTGGCCGAGCAGTGTATTTACCCCCGGTGCACATCTGGGACGGCAGCACCGGGGAACTGTCAGACTTCAGAACCGTGTTCTACTTTGTTGTCGACCGAAGTGGCTCAGAACTTCACGGTGACGGATTTTCCTTCTTCATAGCGCCACTCGACGCTGTCATCCCCAGCAATTCAACTGGTGGATTCCTTGGACTTGTCTGTCCCGAAACTGCTTTCAACTCCTCCCAAAATCAAGCCTTGGCCGTTGAATTTGATAGCTTCGCAAATGAATGGGATCCCAATCCATTGTCTGAGTTTCCTCATATAGGAATCAATGTCAACTCCATTGAGTCGGTGGCAACTGTGGGGTGGAGAAGCAACGTTGAACCGGATGGGGCAATAGTAAGGGCGCTCATAAGATATGACTCTGAGGCCAAAGAGCTGTTCGTGCTTGTGAGTTACCCTGGTAGTCCAGTGAGTGGCGATGATGATGCTAGTCTCGCGCATGTCATTGATTTGAGGACTGTTCTGCCCGAATGGGTTACCATTGGTTTCTCTGCTGCCACTGGCGATTTGATTGAAAAACACGACATTCTTTTCTGGTCATTCGCTTCATCATTGAAGAGCATTGAGAAAGAGGAGGATAAAGTGCAGGCTTCATAAATCATATCAATGATCACGCTTTAATTTTAGTGTTCTGTGGATTCTGTTATTTTATTTATTTGGTCTCCCAAATAATGGAACTTTAACCCAATTAATGGATAATTATGCCATGTATAATGAATTTAAACCTTTGTACATGTCCTTTAATCATCTCCTTCTCCTTAAGAACATACAAAAAATTCCTTCTTTGCAGGACTACTGGACCCTTGTACAGATAATAGTAAATTCATGGATAGCAAAGTTTGTATCTTTTAATTTCTCTAACGATATGTCACGTTTAAAAAAAATGAGAGAATCTAAATAATGTATTTCTATTATTCATAGTAGTCCACCAGCTTTAGTGCTGCAATGCTGTTATTAGTCTGCTCTTGCTTTGGGCTCTAACTCATCCGGGACTATTTTCATTATTATGGTTGAACATGGTAGAAATTTGAGTCTAATATTTTTTATGATGAAAATGTAAGTAAAACATTTTTTCCCATTAATTAAGCAACAAGTGTATGATAAAATCCAAAAAATCAAGGAAATATGTGTATGATATTACCAAACAAAAAAATAAATATGTGCATGAGTTTTTAGGATGCCACTTGGGTACTGATCAGCATAGCATACTCAGAGAATGTTAGGACTGCAATAAAGATTTAGGTTGGTTTCTTCTATAAGATTTGAATTATTTAATTTTCCAGGCTGGCCATCGGATACTTCTTTACAATAACACTTGCCCATGAAAGAAGGGCCACAAGAAGACAGATACATATAGTAAAACAACAATAATTTTCATCTTAATTGCACTGTTTTTTTTTTTTTTTGGATTGCTCCAAGGTGTCCCCCAGCCGAAAACCGAAGACTAATCCCTTTGGAGGCAAAAAGATCACCGAAGTGAGTACAGCCTCTCCCAATAAAGCCTTTTCCATACACACGACCAGGAATCAAACCCCTGTCAGCATGCTTAAGGGACCCAGCACTGTTTATTTTTAACTTTTACTTACTATGTTCGATTGTACCATGCAAAAACATGCTGGCTTGGTCATATGCAAAATCGAAATTTCATTGTTTTAATCACCCTTCATTAGTTCAACACCGTCCAATTAATATGTTGTACACCTCTATGTAAGTCATTTGGCTTATTCATATGATTTCAATTATCTAATTTTCTTGGCTGGCCTGCTTTTTCTTCTCTTAATTAATAACTTACTTGGCCTGTTTTTCTATCTCTAACATGGCTGGCCTAAAAGCTGTATTTATAGCGTAACACTTTGCCATATTCTCCATATCATAATTACAAGTTTAGAATCATGGCCATCTACATCTCAAGACATCAAAGCCCCATGTCTGTCCTCGTGATCATCATTTCCTTCCTTATGCTGGCTCACAATGTAAAGTCAGCTTCTTTCAAATTCCCAAGTTTTGCGCCATACGCAGACGACATTACCTTCCAAGGTGATGCCTTTGCATCAAATGGGGTTCTACAGCTTACAAGGACTATAAATGGTATTCCCCTGCCCAACAGTGCTGGTAGAGCCTCCTATGCTGGACCAGTGCGCCTTTGGGATGCCAAAAGTGGGAATCTGGCAAGGTTTACCACTACCTTCTCTTTTGTTGTGGCACCAACCAGCGCAGGACTTTTTGGAGATGGGATCTCCTTCTTCATTGCACCATTCAAGTCTGACATCCCCGAAAACTCAAGTGGCGGATTCCTTGGACTCTTCAGTGCTGACACTGCTTTAAATGCCTACCAAAATCAGATAGTTGCAGTTGAATTTGACTCCTTTGGGAATCCATGGGATCCTGTCTCTGCGCACATAGGCATTGACATAAACTCCATTGCTTCGGCAACAACCGTGCCATGGCAAAGTGGCAATCCGGTGAACCGTTTAATAGCATTTGCCACTGTTAGTTACGAGCCTGTCACTAAAAATTTAAGTGTGCTTGTAATAAATTACCCTCGAAGCCAGGTGAATGTTTCTTCCTTCGGCCTCTCCTTTGTGGTTGATTTGAGGACTCTTCTGCCCGAATGGGTTAGAGTTGGCTTCTCTGGCGCCACAGGACAGCTGGTTGAAGTAAACAAGATTCTTTCTTGGACTTTTAGTTCAAGCTTCAATTAAAATAGTTGTAGTGTCCCATTAATGGCCAAAGAAAGAACAAGAGTTTGGAGCTTCAAAATAAAGCATATGCTGTTTAGTGTTGGTAGGTTAATATGCTTGCAGTGCATAACGTAGTACTCGTATTTGTGTAACCTTTTTTTTTTTTTAATTTGAGTATTTGTGTAACCTTTATGCATTCATTCACGGTAAGTGGATGTTTGATGTGTTAAAAAAAAAATAAATAAAATAAGATATATAAAATTTTTAAAATTTAAATATAAAAAATATTTTATTCTTATTTTTATTTCTTTTTTATTAAACATGCACTAAGTTTATTGAAACTGAAATTTGTATGTGCATTCTATTGGATTAAGTGCACTATTTTGAAAGTACCAAGTACGGTGTTTCTGATCAAGTCTTTTTACGTTGTATTGTAACAGTATTAAAATTCAATGTACTAAGCTTTTTTTTTTTTTTTACTTGAAATGTACTGAGCATATTGATACGTACAAAATATGAAAATCCTATTGCCGTTTAGGAGTTTTTTATTGGAGTGAAAATAAAAGGGAGGAACATGAGAGACGACAAATAATTATATTTTAAAATATAATATTATGTCTAATTATATATCAATTTTTCACATCTTCATTTTTCATTGGCCAAACATTATTAGACTTCAAGATAAGTTTATGTATGTATTTTTTTTTTCAATTGAAGCAACACTCTAGATATTTAAGATTTTTTTTTATAAATTAAAAGTATTCTCATAGAATTAGTTTATTTTAACCGTCTTATAAATTTAATCTCTTTGTACTGGAAGTGAAAATAATATGATCTTTTTCATAAAATGTAACTATCAAAAATCAAATCTCAATTCTCATGTTTAGAGTGTAACTCAATTTCACTATACAAATACTTCTTAGATATATCTAAGATTATTTAAATCACATTTCTATTAGTATTTCATTTAAATAGTTAACGAAATATTGCATGTAACATGTTATAAAATATAATATATATAAAAGCTGAAACAATTAATGAGATGACAGTTGGCTTGTGTTGTGCCATCCTCATCTGATCAGACAATGAAATAAAACCACAGCTAACCCTCTCAGAAACTGTCTTGCCACTTGATAAACCATAGCCGTAGGTTACTCTCTTTCTGAATAACTTTTTCTACAAGAAATAGAAGTTTAATTATATAAGCAGCTTTTTATGGACTTCTCGAATTTTAACCATGCGAGATTTTGGTAAATTACATAACACATGAGCACCTTCGATGAGGCAAGTTAGGAATGACAATGGAATCCACGAGAGTGGAGAGTGCTTTCTTCGTCCCCATTTTCATCTCCATTTTAGGTATTGGTTTATAAAAATATTTACGGATATCTAATAACTTAAAATAAAATTTTAAAAATTACAAATTAAAAATATAAATAAATAAAATTTAGTATCATATATTATAATTTTATTTAACAATCTAAAATATTTATAAAATTAAAATAATATATTATAAATAACATATATAGTTTAATTATATTTTGTAATAATTAATTTATATAAATATTTATTATTTAAATGATAAGTATTTTTTTTAACAATTTTTATCATTATTAACTTATTAACTAACAAAATTTATTGTAAAATAATTAAAAAATATACAGATTCTCATACGAATTAAAGGAAAAGAAAAAAATAATAATGTGTAAAATGTTAAAAAAATTTATGGATATTACAAGTATCCATGAGATGGATAATATAATCCCGTACCTATCTCTGTCTCTATTTATTAAATGAGTATTCATCTATCATCCTCCCGTGAGTAATTTCTACATATCCCCCACAAGTTAGGAGATTTTTGCCATTGTGGCAAGTGATAAATGTACTCGATTTGAAAGCTACTATGCCGAGTTTTCCACCAAAGTTGCCTGTGCCTCTGTACTTTGCACCTCTCATGGATATGTGCAGATTCTCCTACACATCATCTGGCCTCACAAGCTCAACCAAATTAAGGATCTTTCACATACTCATCAATGACAGCATGGTCAAGAAAATCTCAATTATGGCACAAAACTTATTTATCATATACTCACGAAGTATTAGTGTAATAAAAGTGAATTACACTTTTAGGCATGATTCTTGAAAATTGCATCTCACAAGAAATTTTTTATCATTATCACTTCTGATTTAAGGAGATTAAGTTTATAAAGCAGTTCATATGAGTCGAAATTTGTGGAGATAGTATTGATTCAAAAAAAAAAACTAATATACCAGATAAATAACATGTATTTTAACTTGAGCTATGCCAAATTGTCTACTCATTGTGAATTAACATTGTTTTATCTCTGTGTTAGTGCCTTTGAAAACCTAGCAAAGTGATCTATTGGTAATTACTAACAGACGGTTGTTTACAATCACGAATCCACAAGAAGCGGCTTCAATTCGTGGGAGAAAGATTTGGTTTTTCTTTGTTTTGACAGTTGATAGACAAGTTTTTACCTTCTTTCTTTCTTGCTTTAAGTTCCTTCTCTTTTTCTTTGTTTAGAAATTAGAACTAGATGATAGTTGGTGTTTATTTATTTATAGGTTTTTCTCATCAAAATAAAAAGAACAATAATTAGGAAAAAGAATTAGCTGTCATTTGCTTGCTAGGATAATAAGAACTTAAAATCAGTTAGACAAAACCTGCTCAAGTTTCAAAATATAAAATTAATTGTCAATTTTTTTTTGGAAATTTCTACGGTACCTAATTTATAATATAAGTATCGGTACCCTTACAACATAATATAATATTATTATTTTTATTTAATTTTTTAATAATAATAGTAATTAAATCTTTTTATTAGTATTTATAATTTTTTATACAAAAGTTTTTTATTTAAAAAAAAAACTCAAGTAAGTAATTGCCTTCTTAAACAAAAATCGATATTCCAAGAAACTTCAGTAACAACCAAAAAACCAAAAACCTATTAAGAAGACACAAATAGAGAATAACCCAATATTGTTTCACTCCATCTAAAATTAGATTACATGAATTTGAACTTGACGAAATTTTTAGGAGCGTAAATTCACTATTTTTCTCTCTAACATTCGACAACTTTCTCTAATATTATCTTTCTAACTTTCCGTAATTTTTTTATAAAAAAGCTTTTTGAAATTTAAAATTTTATTCTAAAATGTTCAATAAAATTTTTTTCTTTTCAGTAATAATTGATTAATTTGAAATTTGGACTGTTTTATAAATAGAATAAATTTAGAATATAAAATAAGAAATATTAATAAATAAATATTATTTATTAGATAGAGGAGTAAACTATTAATGATTAAAAAAGTTATTAACTAACATATTATATTTTAACACATATAAAGAGTACTGGTACTCTTAAAAAATGAAGAGTACCGGAAAAACTTCTCTTTTTTTTTAGTTAGTACTAAAACTAAAAGCTGCACCAAGTTTACTCAAAAACGAAGAAATTATAATTTAGTGATTGATCGGAAAACCCACTTTTTCTGGTTTTCTAAAACTTTCCTGAATAATAATCAAAGCAATGACAATTTCAAAGTATCAAAAAAAAAAAGCAATGAAAATTTCTTAAAAATAAAACACTTTTCATATGAACATGAATACATGATTTATTTTTTCTTGCTATGTGTACTGTTTCTTTTTTTCTTTTTTTAATCAAGAATATTGTATGTCTTTCTCTTTTGCCATAAAATCATTGGGTTATAAACATTGGTTGATTAGCTCTTATGCTTTTTGGACGTAGATGGGCCAGCATATGTGGGAACCCATTTGTGAACCCTTGAGGCCCAAATTAAAAGTCCAGATTTGCCAAACCACGTTGATTCCTGTTATTTGTTAGGTCATACGTGGCGTTCGGAATATGGCTCCTCAAAGAATTATAGATCTCAAACTTAAATACTCGTATTTCATATTAGAGAGTTAAGACAAGAATTTTAGGTCATCTTTTTTGGAACTATTTTCCGTATTTTATTTTTTCACAAAACAACTATGCTTAACAAGTTTGAATGTATTTCATACAGTATATCACCAACTTTTGCTGAGAAAATTCTGAATCGTTGATGACCTTTTTGATTTCATTCTTTTCCTGTTCAGGCCACATTTTTGTTTTCTTTTTTTCTTTTTCTGTGAAGCCCTATTGTCCTTTTTTTTTTTCTTTTTCTGTGAAGCCCTATTGTCCATCTTTGGTCTAGAGCAGAGCACCCTGCATTGATTGTTATATATGGTGTAAGAATGTCTGTTGTTTGATTATTACATCTTTGTTAAGAGATTTTTGTCTATATCTCATGCACTATTTAGTTTAGTATTAAACCAATAAAAGTTAGTACTGAGTGGTTTTATGAATTTTTGACTCAAGAAGAATGTGTTTAAGGGGTAAAGTGTAATATTTATAATTATTAATTAAAAATAACAATTAAAGATTTTTTTTGGTATAACAATTAAAAATTTGATAAAATACATACACATAAATAACAAAATATAAATTTATTAAGATCATTTCTCTTATTTTTCATCAATAATTATCCACTTGTATTTTACTTCATAAATTATACAATTTAGAGAATCTAAATCTGTGATTTTATGGATATCTTTTTGTTTATTGTGAGTACTGTACTAAATGGCTGCGGTCAATGCGTATAGTTCACATTATCTACCTTTTTATGGACATATACTTTAACCAAGGTTTGGCTTATTAGTAAGCAAAGAAAAATAATATTATCTCCTACGATAATTTAGGAAAGAAAAAAATATATTATATCCTAATTTAGGACACATTGATGGATAAAAAAATTCCTTCCAAAAGCCGAAACATCAATGTGGAAGGGTATACAAAATAGGACATGCGCGGAGACTAAAATACATATTAATGTTTTTACCGGAGGAAACACATATTAATTGTAGCAGTCAATCTTAATTTTAATACAATGAATCAGAATCAGAATCTAGCTAGGAATTTTATGTAAATTATCACCTATTATAAATATAAAATAGAACCTAATTAACTCTTGAGTGTTAGCCTAAAATTTTCCTTAAACATTGACTTGTGATGATTCCAAATATTATTAATTAGCTTAACTTTGATACTTTCACTTGATTTTAGTTAAAAGGAATGGTTGTAGGTTTAATAAACATGAAATGGGGAATTTCTCAATATTAGAGAATGGATTCTAAGAAAAATACAAGAATCATTGAAGGTGGAGTAATTCATGACCTTTTAAAAATTTTCTCAAATGAAAAAGAACCGACTACTATTTAAGATGAAGAAATCTCTTGTTGTTGTGTCAAGATGTGTCTTAGAGAAGCTTTTTGAAATCCAAAACGAGCTTACTTATGATGGAGATGAGCCTGTTTGAAGTTTAGAAAAACTTCTAGAAGACCAAAATTAGTCTACTCATGACTGAATATGAGTTGGCTGATGAGGCTAGTACAACACTACCCTTGTTCTGCGTGTTCAGAGAAAAAGTAACTTTTGAGCAATCCTTAAGTGTTGCTAACGGTCTAAAAATCACAATGAAGAGTCAAAAACCTTGTGACAACATATCAAAAGTATTAGATACTATTACAACTCTGCAAAAAGCAAAATTTGTGTCAACAAGAAGCCAAAATTAACTTTTCAGAAGGCATGGACCAGCTACAATGTTCAATTTTTTTTGCCTTCAAATATTCTCTTCTACTCAAAGACTTTAGCAATGAAAAAGAAAGAAGATTGTATGCTTTCATCTAAACATCCCCTTATAATTTCATGTATAGCTTACTTTGGAATATTCACTCTCTGTTTTGAGATTTTTTCTTCATTATTCATTGTAAAAGCCTTTGTGTCTGGGTTTTCTAGCTTGGAGAGATTAGGGTGGATTAAAACTACTTGATTCTATCTTGAAGAGATTACGGTGAATAAAAACTATTTGCAACTAACTTGGAAAGGTTAGGGTAGAAGAAATAACACTCGTTGAATAGTAAAAAAATCTCAACTTAGCTAGGGATTGGATGTAAGTTCCACATTGAGACAGAACCAGAATAAATTTCTTTGTACAATCTTCTCTTAACCCTTCTCTCTTATGTTTCTTGCTTGACTGCATGGTTATTTTTAGTGCATGAATATTTTTATTGCTTGCGTAGTCGTGCTTTGTTCTCTAGTTTTATTTTTTGCATTATGATGAGCCAGCTCATCGTTAACTTGAGCCAACTGATCTCTGCACAGGTTTTATTTTTTTAAGTTTTACAGAAACTCCCATTTGGGTACAAGACTTGATTCAACATTTCTTCTCAAGTCTTCATTAAGATCATTAAATCATCTGATTTACTTTAATCTTACACTTAATGAAGAGAAAATAAAAGAGTCTATATTAAATAAAGAAAGAGTTTTTCCTTGCTCATTAAATTTAAAAAATGAAAAAGGTAAGAAAATAAAACAAATTATTTTTTAAAAAAGGTAATACAAAATTACATATTTTAATAAAAATATGAATAAAATATTATTATAAAAATTAATAATTTATACAAATAATATATTGAAATCATTATCTTATTAATCTATTAGTAGCTTGTTAAATAATGCGTAAATAGTATACCATTAATAAAATTAATTAATTATATAATGAAAGATTCTTATTCAGTATCATATTAATAATAGTATTTATTAATTATTAAAATTTCGTAAGTATAATATATAATAGTAATTCTTATTAAGAATCTTCAGCTCTATAGTTAAATATTAAAGAAATGGAATATTATTTAAGTAAAAATATGTTCATCGATATTAAATCATTCATTTCATTTTTATGTAAAAAAAATTTAAATCATTAGTATAAGACATTCATTTCATTTTTACTGTGATGTCTTACACACACCCACATTAGTGTAAGACATCGATATCAAATCATTCATATTATTTTTACTACTACTTAATGCTTTGAAAGATAAAAAATTTATATGAACTTTTTTAAAAATATCTTTTAAATAAAAATTATTTTATATTTAGGTGTAATATTTAATAAATATTTTTTTATATTTGAAGAGTTTTTTTATGTTTTAAATTTTTTTTTCAAAAGCATCAAAATCTAATTTAAGAAAAAAACATACAAAAGCCTATTTAAATTTCTAAAAACAACGATACAAACGTCGATCTAAACATTTACTTTATGTATCATATATAAAAGAATTATTGCACATGAATGCAGACATTCACTCCATTCTATTGCAGGTGGCTATTGTGTCCCACTGCACCTTTACGGGGTAGTCTAAATTTCATCATCTTGTCTTCCAAGTTCGACGCGTGGGAGGTGTAAGTCTCTAGCTTTTTTTTTTCTCTGTTCGCTTTGTCTCTCTACCTCGATCTCGATTCAAAAATCTGTTATTTCTTGTTCGGTAGAGGACAATACACATGGAAGATGACGAGAACATTTTTGAATTAGGATATATTGTATATAACCACTTTTGACTTATCTAGAAGCAGGTTAGTTTGAGCATTTGTATGTCCATATTTTTAAGAGCAAAAATTTAACTAGTCAAAATCTATCTATTAGGTTGAGAAATTTTTCACATTTCAGGTTTAGAACTTTGTGTCTTGCTTGTGAGTGGCCATTTTCTTCATTTTATGCTTACCCTGTATTGATAACTTGTGGTGTCTACTCCTTTTTTTTTTTTTTCTGAGCTGGTCTACGCTTGTTTTTTATTAAATGTTTTTTTATTGACTTGAATATTAAAGATTAATCATTAAATTAAAAAAATTAATATGAACTTATAGTTTTATAATATTTTTATTAAGTTTTTTTGGCCATATATAAGATTTTGTGTATCAAAAAATCTTATAAGATTTTCTAAACAGCCGTTATCTACATGCATTAGATGTGTCAATTTGGTGTTCTATTAAAAATGGGAAGAAAATTTTATAAATTTGTATACAAAATTAATTATTTTTATTCTTCTAATTTTAAAAATTTTAGGCTCTTAGGCACCTTTGCATACCGATATTCTAGTTTTTATTTCGTTATTTAACTACCTAAGTCTCCACGCTTAAATGACCGGTAATTATAGGGAGGGAAAATGTATTTACACGATGTTATATATTTTTAAGAAATTTAGAAATGGGGATTTTAATGAATTTTAAAACTAAACAGGTTCAGTGTAATATTTGAAATGAAAATTTATATTTTCCAACACAAGTAAACTTGGTTGAATAAATTCGGATAACACTTTATATTGGAGTTAATTTTTGTTGATTGTTTTAAGTAGTTTCGTTTCAAGAAGAAATTAAATCCTTAGAGTCTCCAAGTTGGTTTCTATATGTTTCTTTGGAATTCTAAACATGTCACTAATGTTTTTTATTGTAATTTTAGAATAATCTATCATTTTTAGTATTTTCTTACTAAAATAATAATAATATTTGTATAGATTTTATAAACGCCAAGTGAGTTAATATAATTTAATTTTATTCTCATTTATTTATTTATCAGTTCTTTAATACCAATAGAAATATAGAAATATAGAAATTATCACTTTCTATTTTTTTAAGTTTTTATTAATTGTTGTAATTATGTATAAACTAGTTTTTTTTTCGTTTTTCGTTTTTTGGCCATTACAATTCAACTAGTTAACTTATGAATATTTGGCTGATTTTATTGTCAGTGACTCAGTGCCGTCGTTGTAGTTAATGCTGCGAAAGAGATTTGCAGACTCCGAAAATAGAACAACTTAAAACAGGTACGTATATTGGACGTGACCATGTCCATGATCATGAATAAACTCATTTATCGCTTACTTACTGTGTCTTTATATTTCTGTTTTTTTCTTCTATCAGTATAAAGTATCGTAATTAATAAGGTAACTTGTTTTATATATTCAGGTTATTAATTAATCATTGTATGTATTTAACTTTCCTTTATTTGCTACTGAATTTAGACATTTTTTCCTGTTCTTAATCAACTTCATTGCTTTTTTTTTCTTTTTATAAATTCAAATTTTTTATTTCCTTTTTATGTCTCAAATCTTATCCCCTAATTAAATATTAATAATTCAGCAATATATATATATATATGTGTGTGTGTGTGTGTGTGTGTGTGTGTGTGTGTGTGTGTGTGTGTGTGTGTGTGTGTGTGTGTGTGTGTGTGTGTGTGTGTGCATTAACAATTTTTTTCTTATTTTGTACTGTTTTTATTTTTTTTATAATTTATTATTTAAAGTTATTATATAAAGATTAAGAAAGATATTACTAGTCTCATTAATTTATAAGAAAAAAATGATACTTGATTAAATTACTTTTTTACTAAAATTTTTAAAATATTATTATTTATTCTATTGATAATTTTATACTTTATTAATATTAAAAATAAATTTAAAAAAATAATTATAATTTTTTAATATATTAAAATGACCAATAAAAGAAAACAAAAATTTTTTCTTTAAAATTAAAATCAAAATATTTTCACAAGTATTATTGTATCACTAAACTCTCAAGCTGGAAGTATTGATTAAATAACATATTTAAATCTCTGACGTCGATAAAGCTTACTTGAAATCGCAATCCACCATCTCTATGATCTTCAAGTCACAAGTGGCCAAGAAATTAATTTATTCTCAACACCAAAACACAAGCAATAAATTAACGAACGACTTTCAGCGAAAGGTGAGCTGCCCAACCATCTCTTTACCCTGTAAGGAATGGAGAGCTTCTTAATTGCTCAAACCCACACCCATAGGATATAGGCCACTTTGCTCAAGCCCATTTGCCATTCTCTTCAATAAAAGACCAAACACTTCAAGCGGTTCAAGCCTTGAGTACAATGACCCAGACCATAACTTTGAAATCACCACACCCCAATTCAATCTTTGATGATGGGACAAATTCCTCCCATCTCCCAGACCAAAAAAACAAATACTTTGACGTGTACCAATTGCTTTCCGAGAGCTTAGCACGTGTTCTCTACCGTTGAAAAAAATAAACACTTGTCCTCTACCCTTTCTATTATAATTCCTTGATTCTGTGTTAACTAACAAACCATGTTACTTAATATTACTTAATATACTTTGGGCTGATTCTATTTCCATTTCGTGTTCCTTAACTTCCAAACATTAAGTAATTAACTATAATGAAATTATTTTTAAATTTATTTTTATTTTTGTATTCAAAAAATTAATAAATTATTAGTTTTAAAATTAATTTATTTTTATTTAAATACAGTTTTTTTATTATTTCTCTCATTTTTTCTTCTCACTTTTTTTCCAATATCAATATTTATTAAATAATATTTAACAATAAATTAATTTAATAATATAAAGAACCGAAATATATTTTAATTAGTATTTATTCAAATTTATATAGCTAATTTTAATTTAAACAATCTTAAACTAATTGTTTTACTTTACCATACGCTTTCTTTCTTATGCCAAATAAGCTAAGATATAAAGAAAAGGAAATAACATTAAGTTGGTTTTTTTTTATATATATAAGAAGTGCAAGCATTTAGAAAATATAAAATTGTATAATTTTTTGTATCAAATAATTTTTTTACATTAAAAATAATAATGTGTTAATTCTCTATTAATTTAATTTATACAATTGTATAGATTTAATTTATACAAAAATTTATTCATAAATAGAAAAAAGAAGATAAATAATTTCATGAAAATTCAAACTTGTAATATCATCACTTTAGAATGTCATTAGTTAACAAACTGATTGGCTTGTTTTCCCACTTTGTCTATTTGTGATCCTCTTCCTAGATATAGTATTTAATAATGAAAAATATTATTTTTACACCACTTTTTTTTATATTTTTTTTGACATTTTCTTATTATAAAATCTTACTTTTTCTGATAATAAAAAAAGTATATTAAAGAAGTATACAAATAGTGATATAAGAATAACATTTTTCTTTAATAATAGAAGCCCGTAGGTAAAAGAAGAAGAAGAATACACTGCATAAAGTAGAAAGTAGTCGTTGATGTTTGGCAGTGACCTGAATACGGGAGGAACTTTCGTTGACAACCTATATCCAGCTGGGAATGCAGTGGTTGCCACACAAATATGATACAGGGGATCATCGAGTATCGGTATCAACTGACATGCAGTTGGATTTTGGTTGTCAACGTCGTATGGTGTGGGTTCCAATGACGAGCTTTTCTGGGGATCACAGAGATGTCTGGTTAGGTTTTGTCCATTTGGGTTCTGAAACTGGGGGAGGTTCAACTTTGCAGGCTCTTCTCTTCTTAGTTCATACCTATCCTTCATTATGGGATTGAAATTTTAAAACCATTTGCAATTTTTTAATACAGGTTTGTTAAATAAACTATGCTATATACCATGTAGACTTGGGAAGAAACAAGACGTTGGTAATTTAATTCTAATAATGATCATATTTGGATGATTTTCTAACATTGAGGATTAGGTATGTACCAAACGCCCCCATGTTACTAGTTGGAGTATAAGTAGACTAGAAGTTCTTCGGGACAAGTTTTATATCAATTTACCATTAATCATGTCCACGATTTTGTCAACCTTTTGGTATACGGCACAAACAAGTTCATTAACAAAAAAAACATATTTTCTTTATCAAGGGAAAAAAAAATTGAGTCGACATTTCTGTTAATCTGAATTTTGATTGTCGATGATTTTTTTTTATATAAAAAATTGTTACTAAAACTTAAATTTAGGACATCTTATCAAATTTCTACGTACTTCAACTATTTTAATTTGGCACTATATCTTAATTTTTTTAAAAAAATATTAGATTCCATGTTACCTTATTATTATTAATTCTTTTGGTCATGTGATCCATTCTTTTGTCAAATTTGTCCTCATATATAATACTTGTTTGAAAGACTATTATAGCCCTATTGGGATGACTTGTCCTACGCTGAAG
Source organism: Castanospermum australe (assembly GCA_019955255.1). Lineage (NCBI taxonomy): Eukaryota > Viridiplantae > Streptophyta > Magnoliopsida > Fabales > Fabaceae > Castanospermum > Castanospermum australe. The sequence continues at coordinate 285,124 of NSJW01000192.1, forward strand.
GGAGGACTTGCTGTCATGTGAACTCATGGAAAATTGAGCGGCAGAGTCAAGACTTAATGCCGGGGAAAGAAAATTGAAAACAATCGAAAAATATGGCAACATCAAATAGAAGCTAGAGTTGGTAATTGAGCTGCAGTAATATATAAGGCCATTCACTTGGCACTATGTAAATGCCTGCACGTTTTTTTAAGGTGCGTACAAAGGGTCCAAAGAGAATTTAGCAACGAAGAGTGAGAAAACAAACAATTCCATAGAAAAAAATTCGTAATAGGACATAAACTTGATCATTTGGTCTTTCATCTCCTTTTTCTGTAACACTCAGAAATGGCCTCTGCGGGAAAGACATTGGTAATTGCCAAGGTTTGTCTATGTCTTTCACTTTCAGAAATATTATACTTAACTGGGGTTCTCTTTCTGGTTAATTTCGTTTGATTACCACCCATATGGTAGTATGACAGTGCTCTTTAGTTTTTACCATTTCATCAGCATTATCAAAATTCATTTGGCATTCTTTGAATTCTTCTTCTGGGGCCCTGTCTCCGAAATGAAGCTGCTAACTGTTTGCAGGTTCATATTAGTAGAAGATGAAGGTGGTAGCTATAGGTCAGATGAGGAAACGAGTTTTCTTCCTGTGGTGGTTGGCAATGACTGTTCAGCTCTGGTTCTTGCTCGGTGCCTGTTCTGAGACGACCTCATTTAGGTTCTCCCCCATCTTTTGCTTCTCCATTTAGTTATATAGCAATGTTGCTTTTACTTTGCGCTTATCTTTACGTGACTCAGAGAGAACAAAAAGGAAAGCGAGACACAGAATTGTGAGAGCATTAAAAGGAAGACATTCTATGTAGATGTTATTGTTTTTATTCTTTCCATGAGAAGTAATTATATAATTAAAAAAAAAAGGAGAGAGAGAGAGAGAGAGAGCTTCCACAAAATGGAAGAGTCACGGTCTCTTTGTCTTTTGTGTTCCCGTTTCTTCTCACATGAGAACTTTTAGAATTTCACGTCCTTTATAATCTTTATGTTATGGTTCTATTAGCATGCTACTGTTCACTTGTGTCCATTACTTTACGGTAATGATGATGAAAAAGACATTTTGCAATTTAGCCTTTGCGTCGATGAAAAGAATTGATTACCTAGCTTGCATCCACGTCTTCCCCTGCACCACCACCATCTGATTCTTTCTTGTTTCACATGTCTCCTGTAGGCTTGCAAAATAGTCTAGAACTGCAGCACAGATGATTTTTTTTTTTTTTTTTTTTTATCTTATTATGACACCAACTCTGATGAAAGTGCAATTAACTCTTACATCTCTGAATTAAGTCTCTGAAATTTTCATTCTTGTAACCCACTCTGCGCTAATAGTAGAGGTCTAATGGTCCACTACAATACCAATGAAATCTCCTTTTCAAAGCATAACAACAATGATTTAATAAGTCCATGCACCTAAAATTGGAGTTATGCTATTAGCATACTTCTTATGCACCTAACTTTCACCGCTATACATATTACTTTAGCATTTATACACATGGCAGCATTTGGATGCTTGTCCAACCACTTTAATTTGTTTTTTACATTTCAGATTTGTACACATTACTCGTGATGTGCACAAATAGGAGTATGGAGTATCATTTATCAATTTTCAACTACTAAAAACTTTTCAGTTGCCACATGTTCAATAGTAACTGCCCTTAGACAACGAATTTCACCTATATCTGTCTCAAATCCTATCTCTTCTAGGTGGGGAACTATATCTCTCTCTATTTAATTCCAATAGGTCACCAGAAACGGCTTTCCACTTAATTCCAATAGGGCACCACTCACGAGAAACGGCTTTTTGAAGGGGAAGAGGAAGAAAAATAAGCACTCCCTATAACAAAGAAAAGAAAAATGAACCCTTTACCAGAACTGAAACATGTACTACCGAGAGCTCAAATTATCCTATTGTCCCAGTTGTCCTATTCTTTCTCCTGCGAATATTGCCCTATTGAAATGTAATCAGTTCTCACTTTTTCTACGCATGATTCCACTTGCAGGAGAGGTTTAAGGGATATCAACGGCCTAGAATCGACATCTGCTCCTTCTGCAGTCAAGCTTGATACAGAAAATGATCATAAGGTGGTGATGCCAGCTGCTTTTTGGAAAAAAAGATAATTCGTTCAAAAATTGGAAAAAAAAACAAAAAAAAAAACCCATTGGTTAGATTTTCTCGTCAAATACTTGGTTTTTTTACCTTGACAATTGGCTTTGATTTTCAGGTGGTGGTTGACAACGGCATCGTTTCCCTTAGTTTGTCAAGACCCGAGGGCTACATCCTTGGAATATCATATTCTGGAATTAAAAATGTACTTGATGCTCAAAATGAAGAACAAGATAGAGGGTGAGGGTGCCTACGTACTTCATAAGAACGAAACCAATGAATAAAATTTAAATCCATTAAGTCATGGTTTAATTGAGAGAATGGACGCCTTCATATTTTGTAGGTACTTGGACGTTGTTTGGAACGAACCAGGAAAACCCAGTACCTTTCAGAGGTATAATTTTTGTCCTCTCAATCATATTAACCATAGGTTCATGTTCATTTCCTTGATGATGAAAATATGAAATTAATAACAAATAAAGTAATGCATACTTCTTGCACTAACGTGAGTCGAGAGACCATTTTATAATTGAAACTGTAACTACCGCAGGATTCACGGGACAAAATTTTCGGTTATAGCAGCGGACGAGAATCTAGTGGAGGTTTCATTTTTACTAGCATGGATATCTTCGTGGGAAGGCTCAAGGGTCCCCATAAACATCGACATAAGGTGGACTATGATTCTTGGTTTTTCGTACAATTTGAGAACAAATTAACATCGATCGTATGATATAAATTTATTGTTTTGCAGGTATATATTGCGAAGAGGAGATTCCGGATTTTATTCATACGCAATATTTGAGCGACCAGAAGGATTTCCTGCAGTGGAGGTTGATCAAATTAGGATTGTTTTCAAGCTCGATAAAGACAGGTAACTAGAAAAATATTATTACTACTTTTGTATATGTCTTAAATGTGTTCGTAACATTAAAATATTCATTAATTAAAGCATTCAACTGATAAAAGTAAACTTCAAAAAAAAATCACGAGTACATAGTAAATCTCTTAAAGAATAAGGACTAACACAGTACGTAGTTTTTTTTTTTTTTTTTAAATGGAACTATGTGCTTAACTAATGAAAAATGAACGACACAGATTCCACTATATGGCTATATCAGATAGGAGGCAAAGAAACATGCCATCATTGAGAGATAGAGAAACCGGCCAACCCCTGGCTTATCCTGAAGCTGTTCTCTTAACCCATCCAACAAACCCAGCATTGAGAGGCGAGGTAACTTTCTTTCTGCGTATGTTTGCTTGTTCGATTTGACATGGGTTTTTGGTTAAAAATGCCCGTGAATGAATGAATGAATGAATGTTTGTGTTGGGCTCAGGTGGATGACAAATACCAGTACTCGACTGAGAATAGATTCAACTTTGTTCATGGCTGGATTAGCTTTGATTGTGATGCACCCGTGGGTTTCTGGATGATAACACCCAGTAACGAGTTCCGCAATGCAGGGCCCATCAAGCAAGACCTCACCTCTCATGTTGGCCCATATACCCTCGCCGTAAGTCCACCTTCTCTCTCTCTCTCTCTGTGTCCCCACATCTCAACTAAATCCACCCAAACAAAACCCAACACAAATCCATAATTTGACATCATAGTCCCAAACAAAATCCACGTATTGTTGTTGTCAGAATTCAGTTTTCACTCACAGTCACAGGCCCCAATAGCCGACAAAGTACTTCTCTGTTTTCCCTTCTGCTAATTTTAGTTATGTGTAGATGTTTGTGAGCACCCACTACGCTGGCAAGGAGGTAACCATGGCATTTCAAGAAGGGGAGACTTATAAAAAGGTTTTCGGCCCTGTTTTCGTCTACCTTAACTCTGGTTTATGTAATGATTCACTAGCGCTCTGGCCAGATGCGAAACGACAGGTACTAATTACCCTTAATAATCACATTCAGTTGTGCTTGTTCCTTACACGGTATCAGAGTGAAGTGAATATGCTGCTGTTTTTTAATCAATTAGCTATCCAAGGAAGTCAAAAGCTGGCCTTACGATTTCCCTCAATCAGAAGATTTCCTTCCACCCCATCAACGGGGAACCGTATCGGGACGATTACTTGTCCAAGATTGGTATATGTTAAATGCATTGTTTACCAACATTTTATTCTTTAACTTTACACGATCACTTATAAAAAACGAGCTGAATTTCCTTTCTTTACCAGGTACATCACGGGAAGGAAAATTCAATACGCTGACAATGCTTATGTTGGTCTAGCTTTGCCTGGAGATGCAGGATCATGGCAGAAAGAAAGCAAGGTATATACTTGCAGTTGCAGCCAGTGAAATTTAGTTTCTTGAACTTTGCAGGGATAGTGAGCCAGCTAAAAAGGGTTTGAATTTTATGCCATTTTCAGGGCTATCAATTCTGGACTGAAACTGACAGGGAGGGAAACTTCGTGATAAAAAATATTGTACCAGGGGATTATAATTTATATGCATGGGTTCCTGGATTTATTGGTGATTACAGATATAATGCCACAATCACCATCACACCAGGTACAATATATTCAACTCTCTTGCGGGTTTAGCCCCCAAATTAATTATAACTTGCTCAATTAGACAATTACTTGTTTGATCCTGTAGGAGGCGTCATCAACTTGAACACAATTGTATATAGTCCTCCAAGAAATGGTCCTACCCTTTGGGAAATTGGCGTCCCAGATCGCTCAGCTGCAGAATTCTATGTACCAGACCCTTACCCTACCCTATTGAACAGATTATACGTGCATGACCGCAGAGACAAGTTAGCCCAAAACCCATTGTCAACGATTGCTGCTGATAGCTTCTATTAATCCCGACACTCTTTTCCTCTTACTCAGACAAAGTATTTCTACTGTGACAGGTTTAGGCAATACGGGTTGTGGGAACGTTACGCTGATTTATATCCAAATCATGATCTCGTTTACTCTGTCGGTGTTAGTAATTGCAACAAGGATTGGTTTTTTGCTCATGTTACCAGGTAAATTTTGTTAATGGAGTCTGCTAATTGTCAAGTTCTGTAGTTTTTTTTTTTCCCCCTAACTCTAACTGCACTGTTGTATGCAGAAACACAGGAAATAACACATTCCAGCCAACGACATGGCAGATTGTATTTGAACTCCAAAATGGCACATTGGGAGGAAACTACACACTACAAGTGGCCCTGGCATGCTCTTCTGGAGCTGACTTGCAGGTACACCACTGCATTCTTCCATGACTGAGCCTCTTCTGCTATGACTAGGTTAATTGTCACTGACATTTTCTGAGGCGGGTGATCAGGTCAGGGTCAATGACCCGAGCGATGATCGTCCCCACTTCGCAACAGGGCTAATAGGCGGAGACAATGCCATAGCAAGGCACGGCATCCATGGATTGCATAGGCTGTACAGCATAGATATACCTAGCGGTCTTTTGGTGAAAGGAAAGAACACCATCTATCTGACGCAGTCAAGCGCCAGAACTCCTTTCCAAGGAGTTATGTATGATTATATCCGCTTAGAAAGTCCTCCAACTGCAAGGACTAGATAGTGTCTGGGCGTGTAACTAGACTTTGTGCTTTGCAATTGTTTCGTCTAACGTTTGGTAGAAAGGCATAATTGGCTAGAAAGCAGAAATTGATATCAAGAATAAAGCGAGTCATTTTAGTTCTTCCAAATTTATGTATGTTTAGATAAACTCATCAGTAGAAGATAACTTCAGTGTCCTAAGGATCTATTGGAAGAAATCCTTATTTTGTTACAAGTAAATTTGCACAATCTTTTATCATTCTGATTAAGCCTTTGAATGTTATTAATTTTTTTTTATTGTACAAAAGTTTAAATTTAGTGGAAGAAAAGTTATTTCATTCTAAGGTAACGACTTGTCACAAAGTCTCAATAAACACATAATAACACTTGATATATTGCCTACTAATAAGGGATGTCAGTAAAAATTAAACTCAGTACCTGAACTCCATACATTTGAGAATATGCAGTTTGATCTAATCATTTGAGCCAATCCTCCTTAACAATGTTATCAATTATTTATTACAAAACTGCTATCAATTTTTCCAAACAATGAAAAAATATTAAATTTAAATTAATTATGCCAAAAGATCAATAATAGTCATAAATCATGATTAAGTATTACGACATAAAAAAGGTAGACAGGCTTCCTGACTTTTCACTTTTGTGAAGAAGCGAATGATCAACTAGAGTAAAAAGAGTGAGATATCTGAAACTTTTATATAATATTTGGTATATGGAATGATGATTTTATAGAATTAAAACGAAATAGGAATAAAATAAAATGATCATTTATAATTCATAACTTAGTAACTTTTAGAATGGAATACATTTTTAAACTACTTCACTTTTGGTGCATAAAATTACTGTAGAGTAAATTTAAAGTTGATTTAAATAATATAAATATTTCTTATAAGAAAAAATCTTTTAAACATTAAAAATAATGTTTAATTTTAATTTTTTTATAATTTAATTAGAATAAATATTATTGTCTTTTAAAAGAATAATATTATCACGTCAAGTAAATACTTCACACTTATTTTTAAATATAAATAAGTTTTTAAATTAAATACAAACTATCTACACTGAAATTAAAAATTATATTGATAAACTAAAATACCATCAAAGTTAATAAATAATTAAATATATAAAATTTGACTCAAAAAAATTACACCATAAATTAAAATGTAAGAAAGATAATATTTTATTGTAAAAAAAATATAAGAAGAATAATATGTGTAATTTTATAAAAATTTTAAGAAGTATATTAAAAATAAACAATTTAACATAGAATTTAGATCTCACATTTCTATGAGATAATGAATTCCATACACTATTCTTGATTTTATAGAATAGATCCACATAATGAAATTCATTGTTTTATAATTTTTTTTTATAAACAAACATAAAAATATCTCATTTTATAAAATAAATATAAAATAAAATTACTAATCCTACTACCAAAAATCAGGTTTTGGATAATGCAACGAAGGAAAACAGCCCAAGACATTCTCGGGGGCTTTAATGGTGTTAATGAGTATGGTGTGTGTGCGTATGAGGTACAGGATGACTCATCATATGTCGAGGATAATGGCGATGACGATATGAAACTATATCTTGAAGAGAAGACGACAAAAAGGAGATGCCCTTGCATCCGAGTCCTAGAGTTTGGTGTTGGAGATATTACAAGATTAGATGAGGCATTTTGTTTACTTGACAACAGTACAAATAAATAGATATTTTAATAATGGAACATCATATCGACTACTCTATTCCAGAAGTCTAAGGTTTAAATCTTTAGTTAACAAATAATATTACGCTATTTCTCGTTACAATGTATATTTAAATTAATTTATTTTATAATTAAAATAATTTATAATTAAAATTTTATTAAATTTTTTTTTTTAAAAATATTTTTTTCTAAATATAATCTCTTCCGTAGCATGCTAATATAGTCTTTAATTAACAAATAAATATAAAAAATTTTTGCGTTGATTGCCTGGAATTTTTCTTCGGAAGTTGGATTAAAATTAATACAGATGGTTCATGATTATGGGTTGTAGGGTCCTTAGAGATGGTGTGGTTTGCGGATTTCATGCGCAATTTGGACTCTTATTTTATCACCATTACTAAAGTTTTTATGGTCTTCAGCTGACACTTTGCTTAAACTCTCGGTTAAAGAATATAGAATTAACGTTTGTATAGATTATTTTATTTTATATTTAAAATAATTTATAAATAAAATTTTATTGAAATAATTTTTGAAAGAAAAATGGTTTTTTTTTTAATAATTTATCACTAAACATGTACTTATTGTTTCTTTAACTTCTCCTCCAAGTTGTTGAGTGTTTTGAGAGACGAGCATGTGTCTCCTTCTAGAGACATTTTTAGTTTTTGTCTTGCTGTTTTTCTCTCCTTTCATTGGATTTTGCACCGTATTTTAACAAAAATAAAATATAAAAATAAAGAAACACTCTAAGTACATCTTTGAGATAGGTAAAAGATCATATTACTCATTTACTCCTGTTATATAGGCCTTTAGTTGACAATTTATTCAAGTTAAAGTATCTTGGGAGAGCAACAGTGAAATACTCAATGTACTAAAGAGTGTATGAATTGTTTATTATATGTATATGTATACAGGAACTATTATAAATTTAATTTTTGCAATTTTTTTTTGACGAAAACTCATTTATTGGAAAACACGTGGTCGGAAAAATTTATTCATGAATTCGTGTTTGGTGAAATTTTAATGAAATTTTTTAAATCAATTTATCTCAAAAAATTTTGACCTTATATTGCTACCGTGAATACTCTATGCTTCTATTCCGAGTTTCATCTCTATTCCTCAATGCTTTCTGATGCTCTCCCCGTTTTTCATTTTCTTTCTATTGTGTTGCCACTATTTGCCATTTATAATATTGCATTCGTTGGTATAGCATTAATAGCCATGGATTATAATACTTTCATTATATACATTTAAATTTGTTAAATGACACAACAACATAAAAGAAGAACTAATTGACCAATTAAGCATTCATTTACTCACTCCCAATTGTCGTTATTGGAAGTATAATTACTATTATTAATTATTATTTTAATGCAATGCTACATCCTAAAATACTCAATTATTATATAAACTATCACAAATTACTAACAAGAAACACATTAAAATTACTGGATAAATATGTTCAAAATCAGCATTATTATTTTTTAAACAATAAATGAGGAAACTGTGATGCTATATATATATATTAATTTCTAGAAAGAATCTATCTACACATATAATAAAATTGACCTAATCCTAATAAACGCTATTAGATAAGATACATTAAATACTAAACTAATTCAGATAAAATTATTCAAATAATTATTATAAATAAGGTACATTGAATAGTAACCCAATATAGATAAAATTATTATATCATATTTTACTCTCTTAAATTTTTTCTTATAATTTTAAAATAAGTTCACTGAATATTAAAATAATCCAAATTAAATTATTAAACCCTTAAGTTGATATTTTTATCCCATCATAATTTTAAGATAAGTACAATGAATATTAATCCTATATATATAAACAAAGAAAAATATAATATGTAAAAAAATTTCCTTCAAGTACAATGAACCTTAATCTCATGGTAATTCAGAAGTTAAGTTAGTATTTTTATCCCATCATAATTTTAAGATAAGTAAAATGAATATTAACCTAATGTAGATAAATTAATTGGACTTAATAAATGTTATTAGATAAAATACATTAAATACTAACTTAATACAGATAAAATTATTTAAATAATTGTTATAAATAAGGTACATTAATTAGTAACCCAATCTAGATAAAATTAATACTATCATATTTCATTCTTTTGAATTTTCTCTCATAATTTTAAAATAAATACACCCAATACGAATGCAATTTAAATAAAAACACTAAACCTTTAAGTTGATATTTTTATTTCATCATAATTTCAAGATAAGTGCAATAAATTAATCCAATATATATATGAAACTAATTGGATTCAATAAAAAACAATGGACCCTAATCTAGTATTGGCAATTCAAAATTTAAGTTAATAATTTTATCCCATCATAATTCGAAGATAAGTACAATAAATATCAACTTAGTATAAATGAAACTAATTAAACTCAATAAAATATATTAATGATTATTAGGTGCATTGAACACTAATTTAGTACATGTGAAAACGATAATTCAAAATATAAGTTATTATATTTATCTTATCATAATTTCAAGATAAGTATTATGAATATTAACCCAATATAGATGAAACTAATTGTATTTAATAAAAAATAATTCTTAAGTACATTGAATACTAATTCAGTTCACATGAAACAAACAAAAAAATAATATGTAAAAAAAATTCCTTTAAATACAATGAGTCCTAATATAATCTAGATAATTCAAAATTTAAGTTAATATTTTTATTTATCATAATTTTAAGATAAGTACAATGAATATTAACCCTATATGAATAAAATTAATTGGATTCAATAAAAGACATTAATGATTCTTAAATTCATTGAACCCTAATTCAGTTCACATGACACAAAGAAAAATATAATATGTAAAAAAAATTAATTTCCTTTAAGCACAATAAACTTTAATATAATCTAAATAACTCAAAATTTCTTTTAATATTTTTATTCCATTATAATTTCATGATAAGTACAATGAATACTAACAAAATTTAGATAAAATTTGCATTTAATAAATTTAAATAATGATCTTTATGTACACTATTAACATGAACGTAAAAAAAAAGTAATATATGAAAAATCTTCCTTTAAAACAAAATTTAGAACTCTAGGTTTTTTTTTTTTAGTCTGCTAGTTTAGGTCTCTAGTTTACATTTAAGTTCCCATTAAGAAAGGCCTCACCGCTCATGTCGGCCCAATGTGAGTCCAACCTCTACAGGCCCATTATATCCTTCCGAAAAGAATGGCCGACACAAATCCACAATTGACATTGAAAAGCAAAGCTAGGTTGGCAATGATGTGAAGTATGAACAATATCCATGATGTGAGATTGAGATTGTAAATGCTCGTTAGTATATGACATGAAGGACAATGAGGATGGCTGTGGGTGGGGCCTTGGTTTGGTGCCACTCAAGTGTACATACTAGCCCTTGGCTCGGTTAACAGTTCTCTTTCTTTCACACCTCTGTACTGCTAATTCGAGCACAAAAACAAAAGGGAGGACCCAAAAGCAAAAGGACGAAAACAAAAGGAACTCTGCTTTTTCTTTTCCTTTTTTCGTTTTAAACATTTCTGGCTGTCTATTCGGTATTCGCACTGTGGAATTTTTTTTTTTGTCTCCACACCGTGGACTTTGGAATTTGGAGGCAACACAATCCAATCCCAACACCATCATCTAATTTGTGGGTCCAACCCAACAGTACCATCCTGTTCCTCTGCCCTCGTCCCTGTTTTTTGGGCCATTCCTTCGTAACTTCTTTTGTTTCCGCTTTCCACCTTTTAGTGAGATTAATTAATGAGATTGAGAATTGTTATTATATTACTTTAATCATTGATTGAACACATAGCAGCCAGGAATCTTTCTGTGGCCATATTTTATTATACTTTCTTTGTCAATTATATAAGAATTAAAGCAATAATTAAATAATATTGATTGAAAAAAAATATGATTTAATATGATTAAATTATTATTATTTTTGCTTTATTCTCTTTTTTCTCCTAATTTTATTATATTAATCTCATATTGTTTTAATGTACTGTTATTAAATTTAATAAAAATATTAAAAGATAAAATTAAAATTAAAAAAATTAAATGATACTTTTCTTTTATCTTTTTAAATGAAAAATAATTTAAGATAAAATAAACGTTTTAAAATGACGACGGAACGACTACGTATCAGTATAACACTCTATATGAGGACTAAACTTTTTAAATGTTTGGACCAAGAAACTCCACGTTGAAATTTGAAAACCACATGTCACATGTGCAATACTTTTTTTTTTTTGGGTGCAAGCACGAGCAAAGCCTTTTTGGCAAGAAATTAAGACCTTAAAGTTACACACATTTGGTTGAAAAAAGGAGTTTTACATAATTTTGGAATTTGATTGTGATTAATGAAACCCCGAGAATGACACATGCATTGCCTCACCTAGTACGTCACCCCACCGCACTGCCAAAGCCACTCGGACCCTTATAAATAGCACATGTTGCCATCTCTCTGCCACATAAGCCTTGTCTCCTGTGCCCTGGTTTCTCGTATGCAACCGCAGCTTTCAGAGTCACTGTTTCATTCCTCCTTCGTTTGCAACTGAAAACAGAACATATTCAAATGGCGTCACAACCAGAGGCTGAGCATCCCAGGAAGGCTTTCGGATGGGCTGCTAGGGACTCATCTGGGGTTCTCTCCCCATTCAACTTCTCCAGAAGGTACTATCATTTCTCCATTGAACCCATGTTTCATTTTTATGTTCCTTTCCTGTTGTTTTGGAAAAAAAAATATACAAAACCAAAAACTAATGTAAAGGGTGCCCTTTTGCCTGATTAAACAATGGCATGCAACGATGATCACCAGATCCCCTTTTTACGGTTTTTTTTTTTTGGTTACTGATTAATGTAACTGGGGTTTGTTTAAACGGATTATATTTACAGGGAAACGGGGGAGAAAGATGTGACATTCAAAGTGTTGTACTGTGGGATATGCCACTCGGACCTCCACATGCTGAAGAACGAATGGGGCAATACCTCCTATCCACTAGTACCTGGGTATGCCTAATGCTAATAACAGTATTGTTTTTCTTTTGTGGCTGACAGGTGTATGGGATATGGTCCAACTAATCATCTGCTCTGCTTGTAGAACTTATTCTTTTAATGGGGACAGAAGATGTAGGACCACTATAAAGTGGATTGTAATGTAACCTGATGGGCAATTAAAAATTAGATCCCAATTAAACAGAAAGATTCTAGAAGGCAGTCTTTGTCTTCCATGCACTGTCTTTTAAATCAAGAAAAGTACTGGAGGCTCAGGGAATAAAAAAAGGAACTGATGTTTTCCTTCTGTATCATATTTGTTTCGATAAACGGGAATTGGGATCCCTCAGTTTCCCGAAATTTCCTTCATTTCAAAATGCTGTCTCAGGGTGGAAAGGAGTCCAATAGGATGATATTTTTTTTTCATGAATTCCAAACACTGTTCTGTTTTCGAGTTTGACTGCCCAGTTTCATGGCTTGTTCAATCAAATTATGCTTTTGTTTATCAATAAGAAGTTAGCAAGTGATGTGTAATAGCCAATAGGAATTTATCAAAGGGATAAATACATTGGATTCTAATTTGCGTACCAAATATAGGCATGAGATTGCTGGTATAGTGACAGAGGTGGGAAGCAAGGTACAAAAGTTCAAAGTTGGAGACAGGGTGGGTGTCGGGTGCCTGGTTGGATCCTGTCGCTCATGCCAAAGCTGTGCTGACAACCTTGAGAATTACTGCCCAAAACCGATTCTCACGTATGGTGCCAAGGATGTTGATGGCACCATCACATACGGAGGCTACTCTGACCTGGTGGTTGCAGACGAACACTTTGTGATCCGCATTCCAGACAACCTACCTCTTGATGCTGCTGGTCCTCTCCTTTGTGCTGGGATCACAGTGTATAGCCCTTTGAGATATTTTGGACTTGACAAGCCTGGTCTGCATGTGGGTGTGGTTGGTCTTGGTGGGCTAGGCCATATGGCTGTGAAGTTTGCAAAAGCTTTTGGGGCTAAGGTGACAGTAATTAGTACATCTCCTAACAAAAAGAAGGAAGCCATTGAAAATTTAGGAGCTGATTCATTTGTGGTCAGCCGTGAACCAGATGAGATGCAGGTACGTGTTACAAATGTGCTTCTTTGCTGTGAATATTAACTGTGAGAAATAGTCAATTATCAACTTCTAATATTCTTCACTATGTAGGCTGCAATGGGCACCTTGGATGGTATCATTGACACCGTTTCTGCAGTCCATCCTCTCTTGCCTTTGATTGGTCTGTTGAAGTATCACGGAAAACTTGTCCTGGTTGGTGTACCGGAGAAGCCTCTGGAGCTGCTGGCATTTCCTTTACTGATGGGTAAGCATGCATAAGACAATAGAATAGGTTATGTTTTAGTAAAAAACCTCTTGCAAATCAGGATTGAAATAACTTGCCATTGATGGGGAGTTCACCATCATTTTTGCTATACTAATTTGTTGGTCAGCAAGCATAGTAAAGGGTGTTTTAGTGCTCTAGTGCAAAATGCACTGTAGAATGATGTGAAGCTTACAATTATTCCACAATATTGGCAGGGAGAAAGCTAGTAGCTGGCAGTGTCATTGGAGGGTTGAAGGAGACACAAGAAATGATTGATTTTGCTGCTAAACATGATGTAAAACCTGAGATTGAGGTTATTCCTATGGATTATGTGAACAAGGCAATGGAGCGCCTCGCCAAAGCGGATGTGAAATATCGATTTGTTATTGACATTGGGAACACACTGGAAACAAGCGCTTAAATTTGGAGTGATTCAGATTTCAGAGGCTGAACGTAGGGCAAGAGGAATAGGCTGAGAGTTGACCTTTTTAATTCGGCTATCTTGTTTAGTACTGAGTTTTTGATCTGTTGATTTAGGCTCTTTTTTGAATGAATAAATGAATGTAGGGAATGCAAGCTGGATTAGAATCCCTTTGGAAAGAAAATCGTTTTGTATTGCATTTAAAGAGAAGACCTTGTATGTGAATCTGGAGATTTAGCATACAGAGTTGTTTTAATTTAATTTTGATTGGTAACCGTTGAGCAAGTGTGATATTCATCCCAAAATCATCGAAACAATTTTTATTTTTAAGAACCATAAACATGATAGTCAATCATTTAACACAAAGTCCTGACTAAACTCCAATTTTATTTATTTTTTTAGATGGACTCCAATTTAATTTTTACTTCTTTTTGAGATGGACCGTTTAGCATCGAGGGTGAGCGGACAGGTTATATAAGATGGCAGACCTTTTTTAGAATGTTCCGTTCTTTCATTGACGATATTCGTGAACGGATAAAAATATATATATGTATGATAGCAAGCTCCCATTGTAATAAGTTAACAAAAAATATGAAAAGGAGAGAAATAATAATTAAGAAAAAAGAGAAAGAAAGATTAAGAAAATGTTTGAAATACTGTTGAATTTTTTTGTTTTAAAAATTAAAAAAAAAGATGTTATTGTCTAAAGGAAAAGGTGAAATTTAATAACTAACATTTATCAATGTAAAAAATAATAAGAAAATAATAGCAATCCCCAAATGTAATTTTATGAATTTATATAATCAATTACAATATTGTGCTAATATTAATTTAACTTACTTCGCTTAACAAAAATAAATTATTATTATTATTATTATTTACACTATAAAAGATCATATTATTTTGATTTATTTTTAATATAATTTTTTTAACATTACCATGTATTACCAGAATAATCCTTATTATCGTTTGCTTAAAATCTTCGAGCACAATTTGAGTAAATTCCTTTCATCAGTTACAACTTACAAATCATTGGCGTAGAAAAATTGTGTCTCAATTTAAAACGGAAACTTCCGTCTTTTCCAAATGAGGTAGCTCTATCACCCCTTTTTTCATTTAATAGCTATATATTTTTTTTATACTAAGAAATGGATGCTAGAAGTTCTTACTTCCCAAGTAATGGTTGTGTATGTGTCTGAGCTCGCTCTGTTTTCCGCTTGCAAGCAAGAGATCCTAGTCTGGATTTAGAAAACTACAGTTTTGTTTGATTGCTTGCTTCAATGAGTCTTGGCAGAGGGAAAGCTAGTCATATGAAGCTAGCCTTCTCTCTCCTCAATGGCTTTTCAAACATCCTTATTCATTGCTTCTTGTTAATTTCATGGCTGCTTATGCTCATGTTTGTTGTCAGCTTGGTTGCTTTTGTGTTTGTTAGAAAATAGCTTCAAAACTTGTAGCCTGAAGCTTTTAGGTTCCTTCCCTCTAGCGTAGTTTGGTTCTCTTTGTAAGCTTGTGGACTTTCATTTTGATGGGGGATCGTTGTTTCTCTAATTTCTACTTGGTTGTTCTTTAACTGAGCATATTTGTTTATTGGTCTATCTAGTTTTATTACTCTGCTTCTAAAGCTAGTAATTTAACATGGACTCACTTGAAATTAAAATAACTAATTTTTAAGCATGGTGCATGCGTGATGTATCTATATGTTCTGAACTTCCCGTTCTTCAATAGATAATTAGATATAGCAAAGTAAGTAATGATATGAAGAAAAAAATGAGGCTCGTCTTGAAATTGTCACTTGGGAGAAACTTGATACTCACTACACAAATTAAACAAATAAGAGATTTATTAAAAATATGTTTTCTGCACATTTTTTATTAAAATATGTTTCCTACACATCTTTTGCCATTGCAACATTGAGATTTTTGTCACATCTTTAACTGCATCTGGCTCTAACTGAATTAGGTTTAACTACTAGCCTTTCCTTTCATAGTGTACTATGAACTTTAGCCTCCCTTCTTCTACAGTACATATTTTACCAATTTTATTTATTATAATTTTCTGAAAGAAAGTTTGAAACTTCATAAGGAGTTACAGTACTGTTATTTAATAACTACATTACCCTGAACGTCTTGTTATGTTCATAGTGCTTGTCTAGGCCTTACCATTTGACCTATTTTTTCCCCTATTAGCCACTTTGGCATCATTTAAGTTTGTTATTTTGTACTGAATTTATTATCATGGTTTTACTTTCTCTCACGTAAGCTTTTGCTTTTGGGTTGAAGATCGTTTTTTGTTTATTGGGTGTTCCTTAGACGATTCAGCTTTCGACTTCTCTATTTTTAATTACAGGATTTTTCATTCCATTATGCGACTCCAAACGAATCAACATTCAAAGTATTTGCCCATGCTGCAAAGTCTGCCTTAAAACCATTCAGCAAAATGAATTTGATGACTAGAATTCGTGAACCCATTATGATTCAGCAACAGGCCTTGGCACCGTGACTTGAAAGGAATCTAATGCTCAGGGGCTCTTCAAACAAATCGAACAAATCAAACACACTATCAAAAGTATATTTCCTACGAGTGTTTAATTTCATTATTTTTGTTATATATTATCTTTATGTATATGAAACTTTATTAGATTTAGTGCATGTTTTTAGTACGAGAATAAAAATAAGAATGACATTTTCATAAATGAAATTTGTATATGAAAATTTCACCTTATTTTTTTACTCATACCAAATATGTACTTAAAGAATATCATTTCTAGTTTAGTTATGAAACTACTAGTTAATTTATTGTATAATTAGGAGTACGAGATAAATGACAATTTTGATTTGCATATGTCTTATACAAAATTACTTGTTTATTTTTTATAAATTCTCAATGCATGTTCAATTCAAATATGATCAGAATGCCTCAATTACAATGACATGTAACTTTACTCTAATTTAATTTTTTGTAACTTCGTTACTTTTAAAAAAATTATGTGAAGAGTTAAATAAATAATTTTTGAGTAAATTGTTCCAACCCCTCTCTATTTACTTATGTTTTAAAAAATCTCATATATTTAAAAAATTTATATATACCCCTTAAATACTTATATAGATCTTCATTCTCAATGAATTTATATATAGTGTATTTTTAAAATATAAGAAAAGTCAAGTATGTATAGATTTTGAAAATAGAGAGATTTGTGAAAAATTAAGTAAACAAAAAAAGGTTAAAGTAATTTACTTATAATTTTTATTGTTAAATTTTATTAGTATTTAAATATTTTAATGTATAAATTAATTATTTTTATAAAATTATGATATGGGCTTTATTTAATTTTTCCAAACTCTAATAAAAAGTATTTATTCTTTTTTGATAATTTTACTTAAGTAAAAGCTCTTATATAATCCATTCCGTCTACTTTTATCTGTATAAGAATTAAAAAAGTTAATAAATAATATTAATTGTAGATAAATATAGTTTAATATGATTAAATTATTATTATTTATCACTTTATTAATATTTTTTTTAATTTCACTTACTCCACTAATTCTATCAATTAAAATATATGATAAAGTTAAAAAAATTAATGAATAATTTTTTAATATTTTCAAATGATGGATATTTTTAAATAAGAAAAATTCTGTTACACGATAGATAAAAGTGAACAAAGTAGACGGATGGAGTAATTTATATTCTCTCTGTTTACTTTTATCTGTCATGTAAAAAAATTTTCTATTACAGAAATATCTATTATTTGAGAATATTAAAAAAATATTAATTAATTTTTTTAAATTTTACTCTTATCTTTTAATAGAGAAAAAATTAATGAAATAAATAAAATTAAAAAAAATATTAATAAAATGAGAGAAAGAATAATTTATTTATTTTAAATTATATTTTTTATAATTTAAATTATTTATTAATTTTTTTAATTTTTATAAAAAGTTTTAAATAACAGATAAAAATGAATTAAAGGAGTATCCAAATAACAACATTTATTGAACAAGCACTTATGGGATCGTATGTCCAAATGAAAAACAGCTTATTCATAACTAACTTGTAATAAAAAGTATTTGATTATAAACTCTTTATATAAATTATTATTTAAGCTGTTTATCTGAACTAGATCACAGTGTATATGATACCACCGTATATAGTGTAGTGGTTAAGCAAGAAAGGTCCGAAGTATTCGCATGTAATGTACGGTTCACTGAGCGGCTTCTCGCTTGGAAAAGAAGCCAAAGACCTTTTCAATTTCAATTTTAAAATTGAGAAAGGACAAAAAAATAAAAAACCTGAATCTCTGCTTCGGGGACCCCATTAATATATTAATAATTAAATTGCTCTATTTGATTGACGAGGACTGTTTCCCAGTTAATCACTACCAAAAATGAGCTCATCGATAACGTCAACATATGTAAGTAGATTGTATTTTTCGCAGTGTATGCGTTTGATTTGATTTTTTAAAATTTTAAAATTATAATTTTAAATAAAAGTTATAAAAAAATATGTTTTTATTTAAATAATAATTTAAAACATTTTAAAAGTTAAACTAAACAAAAAAAAAAATACAATAGAAAGTAAGAAACACGAATAAGGACAATAAACAGTTAGTTATGCAAAGATATCTCCAAATTTGATTGTGATTGTAATTAATCACGTGAATGACACAAGACACATGCATTGCCTCACCTATTACGTCACCCCAGCCCCACTGCCAAAGCCACTTAGAGCCCTATAAATAGCACACGTTGCCGTCCTTCTGTTGCATACACTCTTGTGCCCTCTGCCGTGGTTTCTCGAATACAACAGCGGCTCTCAGAGACGGTTTCATTTCTCCTCTGGCCTTCGTTTGCAGCTGAAAACAGAACATATTCAAATGGCGTCACAACCAGAGGCTGAGCATCCCAGGAAGGCTTTCGGATGGGCTGCGAGGGACCCATCTGGGATTCTTTCCCCTTTCAACTTCTCCAGAAGGTACTCTCGTTTCTCTGTTGAACCCATGTTTCGTTTTTCTGTTCCTTTCCTGTTGTTTTGGGAAAAATATATATATATACGAAACAAAATTAATGTAAAGGGTACCCTTTTGCCTGATTAAACAATGGCATCCAACGATGATCGCTAGATCCCCTTTCTATGGTTTTTCTTATTTTTTTGGCTAGCAGAAGGTGATCCGTGGTCCAGATCCATGTGATGATTAGGGAT
The DNA here is from genome assembly GCA_019955255.1 of Castanospermum australe. Classification (NCBI taxonomy): domain Eukaryota; kingdom Viridiplantae; phylum Streptophyta; class Magnoliopsida; order Fabales; family Fabaceae; genus Castanospermum; species Castanospermum australe. Next base: position 304,475 of record NSJW01000192.1, read on the forward strand.
ATTTGATTGTTGCATGACAAAATCGAATCATGCTGTTCAATGTTAGTAGTGATGCCAAATACGGATCAATTTAACTGGGGTTTGTTTAAACGGATTATATTTACAGGGAAACGGGGGAGAAAGATGTGACATTCAAAGTGTTGTACTGTGGCATATGCCACTCGGACCTCCACATGCTGAAGAACGAATGGGGCACTTCCACCTATCCTCTAGTACCTGGGTATGCCTAATGCTAATAACAGTATTGTTTTCCTTTTGTGACTGACGGGGAACTTATTTTACAAATTTGTTGTGCTGTGTGGGGATATGGTCCTACTAACCATCTGCCCCTCCTTGTAGAACTTATTCTTTTAATGGAGATTGATGATGTAGGACCATTATAAAATGGATTATAATGTGACCTGATGGGCAATTAAAAATTTAGATCCCAATTCAACAGAGATTCTGGAAGGCAGTCGTTGTCTTCCATGCACTGTATTTTAAATTAAGAAAAATAGTGGAGGCTCAGAGAATAAAAAAAGAATTAATGTTTTCCTTCTGCATCGCATTTGTTTCGATAAACAGGAATTGGGATCCCTCAGTTTCCCAATATTTCCTTCATTTCTAAATGCTGTCGCAGGGTGGAACGGAGTCCAATAGGATGATTTTTTTTTTATCATGAATTCCAAACATTGTTCTATTTTCGAGTTTGACTGCCCAGTTTCATGGCTTGTTCAATCAAATTATGCTTTCGTATTTTTGTTTATCAATTTAAGTTTGTAAGTGACGTGTAATAGGAATTTATCAAAGGGATAAATACATTTGATTCTAATTTGTGTACCAAATATAGGCATGAGATTGCTGGTGTAGTGACAGAGGTGGGAAGCAAGGTACAAAACTTCAAAGTTGGAGACAAGGTGGGTGTGGGCTGCATGGTTGGATCCTGCCACTCATGCCAAAGCTGTGCTGACAATCTTGAGAATTACTGCCCAAAAATGATTCTCACATATGGTGCCAAGTATGTTGATGGCACCATCACATACGGAGGCTACTCTGATCTGATGGTTGCAGACGAACAATTTGTGGTCCGCATTCCAGATAGCCTACCTCTTGATGCTGCTGCTCCTCTCCTTTGTGCTGGGATCACAGTGTATAGCCCTTTGAGATATTTTGGACTTGACAAGCCTGGTCTACATGTGGGTGTGGTTGGTCTTGGTGGGCTAGGCCATATGGCTGTGAAGTTTGCAAAAGCCCTTGGGGCTAAGGTGACAGTAATTAGTACATCTCCTAACAAAAAGAAGGAGGAGGCCATTGAACATATAGGAGCTGACTCATTTGTGGTCAGCCGTGAACCAGATGAGATGCAGGTACGTGTTTCAAATGTGCTTCTTTGCTGTGAATATTAACTGTGAGAAATAGACAATTGTCAACTTCTAATATTCTTCACTATGTAGGCTGCAATGGGCACCTTGGATGGTATCATTGACACCGTTTCTGCAGTCCATCCTCTCTTGCCTTTGATTGGTCTGTTGAAGTCTCATGGAAAACTCGTCATGGTTGGTGCACCGGAGAAGCCTCTGGAGTTGCCGGTCTTTCCTTTACTGATGGGTAAGCATGCATAAGATAATACCATAGGTTATGTTTTAGTAACTAGCCATTGATAGGGAGTTCACCATCATTTTTGCTATACTAATTTGTTGGTCAGCAAGCATTCTAAAGGATGCTTTAGTGTTTTAGTGCAAAATGCACTGCAGAATGATATGAAGCTTACGAATATTCCACAATATTGGCAGGGAGAAAGATAGTAGCTGGCAGTTGCATTGGAGGGATGAAGGAGACACAAGAAATGATTGATTTTTGCTGCTAAACATGATGTAAAACCTGAGATTGAGGTTATTCCTATGGATTATGTGAACAAGGCAATGGAGCGCCTCGCCAAGGCAGATGTTAAATATCGATTTGTTATTGACATTGGGAACACACTGCAGCCAAGCTCTTAAATTTGCAGTGATTCAGATTTCTGAGGCTGAACGTAGGGCAAGTGGAATAGGCTGAGAGTTAGTTGTTTTATTTTAGCTGTCTTTCTTGAATAAATAAATGAATGTAAGGAATGCAAGCTCGTTTAGATTCCCTTTGTTTGGGAAGAAAATCATTTTGTATTGCATTTAACTAGAAGACATTGTACGTGAATCTGGAGATTTAGCATGCAGAGTTGTTTTTATTTTGATGTGAATCTGGGGATTTAGCGTACAGAGTTGTTTTTATTTTGATTGGTAACGGTTAGAAAACTCTTGAGTGACACTGTTGAGCAAGTGTGATATTCATCTCAAAATCATCCAAACAATTTTTATTTTTAGGAAACATAAACATAAATTTTACTTCTTGGAAGTTAAAAAAGGAAAAATATGTGGACCGTTTAGCATAGAGGGTGGGTGAACAGGCTATATAAGACGGCAAGCCTTTTTTAAAATGTTCCGTTCTTGCAATGACGATAGTCATGAACTGATAAAAAAAAATGAAATTAAAAGTGATACTGATTTAAAAAGGTTAGAAGAAGATTAAAAAATAGTTACAAAAGATTATTAAAAAGATTTAAGATATATATAATTTTATGAATGTATATAATACATGATCAATTACAGTAGTGTGCTAACATTCATTTAACTTACTTCACTTAACACAAATAAAATTTTATTATTATTATTATTATTATTATTATTTACACTATAAAGGATCATTTGATTTATTTTTAATATAATTTTTTATTATCATATATTACCAGGTTGAGTTAAATTAATAATCAAAATCAAACTATGGCATTGAATACCAGAATAATCCTTATTATTTCTTCCTGTTTAAAATAAGTGTTTTTTTGTTGACAATTTTTTTGTTCTTTTTTTTTTTGGTATATTAAAAAAGAAGAAAGAAACAAGCTAACGGAGATGATGCATTACACACCCAAGGCATCAGCAAGAATTAAAGAGCTGAGACCAAGGGGAAGGAGATCCCAAATCACCAAGTTATGCAAAAATTGGCTTCACGATACACATGTGAGATGCACTCCAACATGCAAAAACTTGCTTCACGGTTCACATGTGAGATGCGCACCAACCAATCTCAGAAGGATGGAGTGAATATCCCCAAGAATAGCCCCATAAATATGAAATTTGTGAAGAAGAGGAGAGTTAACCAACCTCAACGCCTCTAAAGAGTCAATTTCACACAGAACCTTCCAGAAACCACGCTCCTAAGCAATTAACAAGCCATGCTTGATAGCAGGAAGCTCCGCAAGAATAATGTCCGCATGACCAGCAACACTAGAGAAGCCAGCAACCCAAGCAGCAGAGTCATCCCGGAGAATTGTTTATTTTTCAATTTTACCATTGATTGTGATGGTAGCGTGTGGTAATGAATAAAGTAGGTCAGAGATTAATAAGATAATTTGAAATAGTGATATAGAATAATTAATTATTATTAATAAAGTAAGGATACTTCGGTAAAAAATTTTCATAATTAAAATCGTTTTACCTTTCTGTTTTTTTTTTTTTTGTGCTTTTCCCTAAAACAATACTTGTTTTGAATCGGTGGAAGTATCGTTTTCTTAAAATTTTCAAGCACAATTTGAGTAATTCCTTACATCAGTTCCAACTTACAAATCATTGCTTAGAAAGTTGTGTCTCAATTTAAAACGGAAACTTACATCTTTTCCTTAGGATTCTGTCTTCATCTACCCCACACAACGTTTTTAATTAAATTCAAGTTTGATGACTGCCTCGTTTCTAAATAGTTTAGTCACACAAACAAAATTATGCTTTCTTCGTTTATCAATGAAAATGTTGTTAAGTTCGTAATGGTGCACCAGAGGCATGTAAATTTTACCTTAGGTTGTGTTTCCTCATCATTTGGATATACTAAATTAAATTCTTGTATGCTTACCAAAAAAAAAAAATTTAAATTGCTGTTTGGTAACTGCATAAATATAGCTCACTGCAACATGCACTGCAGCATCATCCATAGATTAAAATTTAGAATTGAAGTTAAGCGAGCATTCCACAAAATTAGGGACTTGGGAGGGATAATGCGTAGCCGGTAGTTGCATTGAAGGGATGAAGAGACACAAGACATGCCTGATTTTGCTGCTAAACACAATGTAAAACCTGAAATTGTGGTTAAATATCGATTTGTCATTGATATTAGGATCAAATGCGTCCTTCTAATTTATTAGTTTTAATTATTGTACTTTTTCACCCTAATTTATGCAATTAAACACATCACACCCTAATTTGCCATTTTGTATTATAATCTTCCCTTACTAGCGATTAACATAAATTATTGAGAAGGGTACGGACTAGTAGTAAATAAGTTAGAGATTTAGTAAAATAAATTTTATCTACAATGTTAGAGATTCAAATCTCGTTGAAGAATATTTTATGGGAAGACTTAGTCCTATAAGCATAGTTACACCTCATAAATTGAAAAAAAAAGTAACTAATATAAATTATCAAAAACACTCTCTCTTATTTCTTTCCCCATGGTTATCCTAGCTCTAGCTTTGACTTGGTCATGACCTTAAGTGTTTTTAATGTGTTTCGAATCCTTTCATTACATCCACACATAAAATGCAGTTTGTTAATTGAGCCACAGCTTATAATTCTTTCACTTAATTATTTATACTTTAAAATGCAGTTGATCCTAAATATGATATCAACATTAGTTTATGATCAAACGGCCACATGTCGAATCTTTATTATCTTAAATTTTCATAATTAAATTAAAAAAATTTTCATAAGTTAAAGTGTACCTATGTATTATTTATATTTTAAATTCAAATAACTCTTATGTAAAGGAGTGCTAGAAAAGAAATATATACAAATTCGTGTAGCAACATTTATATAAAAATTATTTTTTATTAGAAAGTTAATTTTATGGTATTTTAAAAAAATTTGCATAATCATTTTCTTTAAACATTTTAACGGACTAGTTGCCAAATGATGACTGGTCAACTGAATCAAACTGAAAAAATCAAATCAAAAAATTGAAAACTGAATAAAATCAAGATTAACTGATTTTATTTGATTTTTTTTAATACAAATTGATTGGTTTAGTTTGGTTTTTAATTTTTATTTATGAAACTGAATTAAATCAAATCAAATTAAATTCATATAATTGTATATATATATTTTTATAATTATATATTTATATATAATTAAATTTTAATTTATTATTATTTCTATATAAATATTTAGATTAATTTATTATTTATATTTATTAAATTATACTTTTATTTAACATTTTAAAGTTAATTTGTTATTAATTAAACTATAAAAAAATAAAGTGAAATTAGATATAATTTTTTTTAAAAAAAGTACAATTATAACAAAATTTATTGGTTTTTAATATAAGAATAAAAAATTAATTGGTTTAATTTAAATAACTTTTTTTTTAAATACGAATCAAATTAAATTGCGAATACCTTAAATGACCCATAAACCCTTGTCCAGTTGTTAGAATTGTGTTTAACAGCTTAACTGATTAATTGCGTAATGAAGGAAATATAAAAAGTTAATTGCTGTAATCAATAGGCTAAAGCAAAAAAAAAAAAAGTTATGCACATTTTGATTAACAAAAATTGGAGCAGTTACGTCTCGTGTGTACTCCGCCTGAGACCAAGTCGCAGCCGTTCACAGTGGTCCTAGTTCTTCCTACTTTTTAAAATTGGATTGTGGCCGGCAACCAATGCTGTCCATCCCCTTTCTGAATGAATAGTGGATAACAAGAAACTTCGAAGTCCCATAATCACCAAGTGCTCGTAGGAAAGGAGAAACCCGGCTTACATCCTCTGTCATACACGAATCTCTCGTTTATAAACAAGCGAAAGGAAAAACAATAACGTCACACTTTTTTTAATCATTTCGACGAATAATTGTTTAATTTATTTCCTAGTTTGTACCTAACGTCGGTCAAGATCTATCACTCTCGTTTTGCTTTCATTGATTAGAATTGCTTGGTTGGCAAGACACGAACGATCATTTTCGCGTTCACATTACGGCAACCTAATGAAATGTAGGATAACGCCAACAACGTCAGCAAGTACGTCAACACAGCCCTCACTGTGGTACTTATAAATACCTCATTCGCTTCTGCTTCTTCGTATTCGTTTGTCTCATATTCTTCCTGTGATACTCTGCTCTGAGAGACACATTTCTTCTCTTCTTTAGTCCTTGGAATTCCTCTGAACAGATTCAAATGGCAGCACAACCCGAGTTTGAGCATCCCAGGAAGGCGTTCGGATGGGCAGCTAGGGATCCATCTGGTTTTCTCTCCCCTTTCAATTTCTCAAGAAGGTTCACTCATCCTGTCATTGAGTATACATGTTTTTTTTACTCATTTGTCACAGCATTTTTCTCGTTCTACGATTTTTTGAGGAAAAAAAAAGTACCAACATCAAGAAACCATGTGCCTGATCTTTCAATTTTTCATTTTTCTCTAATACAAGACCCGTTGACAATAATGAAGTTTGTTACCAGTTAAATTAACTTTGGTTCGTCAATTTTTGTTTTCAGGGAAACGGGAGAGAAAGATGTGGCCTTCAAAGTGTTGTACTGTGGGATATGCCACTCGGACCTCCACATGCTGAAGAACGAATGGGGCTTTTCCACCTATCCACTGGTACCTGGGTATGCTTTCTACTTCATAGAAATGTTTATTTTCAGCCAGAGATTTTGGTTAGATCATGGAAATATAAGTTAAGAGCACTGGCATTTGGTATTCCCCTGTTTCACGAAATTTCCTTCATTAGAAAATTCTGTGCCTATGTGGAACAGCACAAACCAGTCATAGAGGATACTATTCAAAAGTTTCTCTGCATCTCAAATAATAATGTTCAAAATTCAAATTTGACCCACCAGAGTTTTAGTCATAATGCTGCTATTGTTTATCAAATATTGAACTGGAATATCAAGGGATGAATTCTGTTGATAATTGGTGTACAAAATACAGGCATGAGATTACTGGTGTAGTGACAGGGGTGGGAAGCAAGGTGGAAAAGTTCAAAGTAGGGGACAAGGTGGGTGTGGGATGCATGGTTGGATCCTGCCGCTCCTGCCAAAGCTGTGCTGACAATCTTGAGAATTACTGCCCGCAATATATTCTCACATATGGTGCCAAATATATTGACGGCACCATCACATATGGAGGCTACTCTGACTCAATGGTTGCTGACGAACACTTTGTGGTTCGCATCCCAGATGGCCTACCTCTTGATGCTGCTGCTCCTCTCCTTTGTGCTGGGATCACAGTGTACAGTCCTCTGAGATATTTTGGACTCGACAAGCCTGATCTACATGTGGGTGTGGTTGGTCTCGGTGGGCTAGGCCATATGGCTGTGAAGTTTGCCAAAGCTCTTGGGGCTAAGGTGACAGTAATCAGTACATCACCTAACAAAAAGAAGGAAGCAATTGAACATTTGGGAGCTGACTCGTTTTTGATAAGCCGTGACCAAGATCAGATGCAGGTACAGCCATTTGTGTTGTGAATGAATGCTTCTGAGAACTGGACAATGACAATCAAATAATTAATTAACTAATGTTGTTCTTTTTGTAGGCTGCAACGAGCACTTTGGATGGTATTATTGACACAGTTTCTGCCGTTCATCCTCTGTTACCTTTGATTGGTTTGCTGAAGCCTCATGGAAAGCTTGTAATGGTGGGTGCACCCGAGAAGCCTCTGGAGCTCCCAGTCTTTCCTTTATTGGCAGGGAGAAAAATTATAGCTGGCAGTGGCATTGGAGGCATGAAGGAGACACAAGAAATGATTGATTTTGCAGCTGAACACAATGTAAAACCTGACATTGAGGTCATTCCTATGGATTATGTGAACACAGCAATGGAGCGCCTCCAAAAAGCGGATGTGAAATATCGATTTGTCATTGACATTGGAAACACACTGAAACCAAGCTCTTGATTTTGCACGATTTAGATTTCAGAGAGTGAAGCATTGGCGAAAAGATAATAGAATAGAAAAATAATAATAAATGTAATGTTGAGCTTTCAGTCTACCAATTGTCCAGGAGAGTTCTGACTTTGATATTGTAATTTATATTTCTTATGATGTAATGTCTTGAATTTTTTTTAAAAAAAGGTAGGCATGTAATCTGGCTTTGAAAATCTCTAATTGCCAAGGAAATTTATATTATATGAAAAAGAGATGGAATTTCAAGTGCAATTTAACGGCTAGAGTTGCCTTTTCTTGTCTTTTAAATTGTTAAGAAGAGAAATAAGATTGCTTCTAACAGCCCTTGAATTTAAACTTTGACATAGTTAAGCAAATGCATCATGCATGATGAACTTTAAAAATAAAATATTATAAGCTTTTTAGTTTGTTTTATTGATGGGAGCTTCATAAAACAAAAGAAAAAAAAGAAGTGCCTACGGCAATCACTTGAAATTCATATTCCTCATTATTTGAACAATACTTGAAAAAGAAAATTGATTCAGAATTCTATTAAGATTACGAACGTTAACCATGTACAGTTTATTAAAAGAGATATCAGTTATAACAAAACCAGATAATTAAAGGAATAAATGAGGTTGAAGGCATACGGTAGCAGTTTCTAAACTTCTAAAAATTTTTATTAATATATTGTATAATACTTTAGGACATTTATTTCCTTTGCAATTTTTGAAAGCTAGGATGTAAAATGTGTATAAAAAGTATAGTGTTTCACAGAGGAAACTTCTTTTAACTGCCAGCAATATTTTTTCTAAATTTTATTTCTGTACAACAATAATCTGTACATTCGTAATGCTTGAGTAAACTATTGATGTTATGAAAACTTAATTAAAAGAATAGATAAATGTTTATCTCAATAACATCTGTGAAGGTTTTCCAAAATAAAGTAACACTGAGTTTATAACGTGATCGTAAAAATTGCATATGACAATTTCATCTATATTGACGTAAGCTGCTCATCATATTTTGAACTTTGTGCCTCAATAATGGTGTTTTTATTTTTTTTCCCTCTTAAATAAAATGTTGTAGTAAGGTTAGGCATTATAGAATTATACAATTCAATTTATTATCTATAATAGGAAGACGGAAGCGAAAGTCATTGAAGTTACTACACACCGTTAACTAACAGTCACGTGATAAGGAAGAAATTATATATTAGATGAGTATTATTTAATTTAGACATTCTATTTAACAATTAATTTGTATTAATAATTTTTTAAAAATTGATATGTATTTATAATGTGACCTATTCAGTATTACATATATTATAAAATATTTAAAATAAGTAACGTTTATTAAAAAAAAATTTCGTGATAAGAATTAGAAGATGGATAGATGTTAGCATGAGACAGTAACCATTTTGCCCTTTTTTGGGCAAAGATGAAAAAAAATAAATAAATAATAAGAATAGGAATAGGAATAGTAAAAAGCATATGACACAATCTAATTAGGAGTCAATTCGAATGGTTCATTATAATTTGTTGGTTTATGTGGCATGCCAGGAACTTGTTAATACACAAAGGAGAAAGTAGGCCAATTCAGGAAACCCTTGCACGAGCTGAATCCTTCCTGAAGAATTGGTGCGAACTAAGCCAGCCAGAGAGAAATGGAGATAAGAACCAATCTGGGGTCCAATCAAACCATACACCATCAGTGGCAACCACCTGCACAAAGGTCTGATAAAAATAAATGTTGATGCTGCAAGTTTCAAAGAGGAGAGCAGAGGTGGGATAGGCCTCATGGCTAGGAACTCCCAGGGTCTTTGCTTGAGCTGTGTATCCACACCAATCCTCTTCATATCAAAGCCAACCATTATGGAGAGGCCAGAGCTGTATTGGAAGCATTGAAGTATGCTATCTCCCAAGAGTGGACATCCATTACCGTCAAAGTGATTGAAAGAAGATTGTAAAGAATCTTAACGATGGGGTTGCGGATGAATAATCTGTATTAGGTCTAATTTATGATGATATTAGAGCTCTGAAATCATATTTTATTGTGTGTAGTTTAGCTTTTACCCCTAGGAAGCCCAACGTAGTTAGTCATAGACTAGCTCGATGGGCTCAACATTCGCTAGAAGGTGTGGTTTGGTCTGAGAGAACTCCAACCTTCCTTATTGATGTAATCTGTAATGACTTTTCTTAGTAATGTTATTCGGCATTTTCATCTCAGGAAAAAAAATAAATTGCTGTATGATAACTGCATAAACAAAGCTCACTGCAACATGCACTGCAGCATCATCCATAGATTAAAAGTTAGAATTGAAGCTAAAAGAGTATTTCACAAAATTTGGAGAAGTTCTTACATATTTCAGCAGCACTACACTCACTTGGGAGGGATAAAGCTAGTGCCTATTGAAGGAATGGAAGAGACACAAGAGACACAAGACATGCCTGATTTTGCTGCTAAACACAATGTAAAACTTGAAATTGAGGTTAAATATTGATTTGTCATTGATGTTAGGATCAAATGCATTCTTCTAGTTCATTAATGTTAATTATTGTACTTTTTCACGCTAATTTATACAATTAAACACATTACACCTTAATTTGCCATTTTATATTATAATTTTTTTTATTAGTGATTACTAACAAATGTGTGGATTAGTAATAAATAAGTTAAAAGTTTAATAAAATAAATTTTATTTATAATATTAAAAATTTAAATTTTATTAAAAAATATTTTATGGGGAGGGACTTATTTCAAATAGGATTGTAGCTCGTAAGTTACAAAAAAAAGTAATTAATATAAATTATAAAAAACACTCTCTTATTTATTTCCTCATGCTTATCTTAGCTTGAGCTTTGACTTGGTGATTTTAAGTGTTTTTAATGTGTCCCAAATCCCTACATTACAGATAAATTATGTCCGCGCATAAAACACAATTTATCAGCTGAATCATATATAATAATAAATTATATAAATATTATAATTTATATATATATATATATATATATATATATATATATATATATATAATATGAGAATGTTAATATTTTTTTATTAATTTTTACGTTAATAAATATTAATAAGTTTATTTTTTTTATTTGATTAATAATATTTTACTTTTTTATATATTTTAAAAATTTAACAAATTTAAGGGTATTTAAGAACTCACTCCTCCTTTTTTTTTTCAATTATTATTTCATTCCTCTTCTTTTTTTTTAATTTATTAAAAAAGAATTTCTTAACTTATTAAAAAAGAGAAAGTGAGTTAAAAAAAATAATAAATAAAATATAAATTTAGAAAACAGAATAAAAAAAATAATTATTAAAAAAATTAATAAAATATTTTAAATATGTTTAAATTTTTTATTTTAAAAAAAAAAAATAAAAAATTATTATTTTAATAAAAATAATAAAATTTATTAATATCTATTAACATAAAAAATAAAAAAAATATTAACCATATTATTATAATAAATAATAATAAAATATAATAAATAAATAAAATGATTTATTAAATTAAATAAATATTTTTAACTTATTTAGTTAAATAAATTTTTTTAAAATTTAAAACATAATTTATAAAATAAATAAATCAAATTTAATAAGAATGAAAATAGACTAAATTGACATGCCTCTAGTAGGCCCTCTGTCCGATTCTCAGGAGTCCCTGTTTATAAACATGCCAAAGAAAAAGCAAAAACGTCACGCATTTTTTTAATAATTTTCGGAGTCTGTACTACTCTCATTGGTTTCCTTGAGAGCTCCAGAAATTGGATTAGAATTTATTGGTTGGCAGGACCCGAACAATCACTTTCGCTTTCCCATTCGCATTACGGCAGCCCCATAAATAAAGAGTAGGATAACGCCAACGATCACCAAATACGTCAACTCAACCCTCACTGTGGCACTTATAATTACCTCTTTTGTTTCTGCTTCCTCGCATTCCTTAGTCTCGCTTATCCTTTCTGTGATACTCTGCTCTGAGAGACGCATTTCTTCTCTTCTTTTGTCCTTGGAATTCCTCTGAACAGATTCACATGGCAGCACAACCTGAGTTCGAGCATCCTAGGAAGGCCTTCGGATGGGCAGCTAGGGATCCATCTGGTTTTCTCTCCCCTTTCAATTTCTCTAGAAGGTTCGCTCACCCCTTCATTCAGCGTACATGCTTTTTACTTACTTGTTACAGCATTTTTCTCGTCCTACAATTTTTTGACAAAAAAAAAAGTACCAACATCATGAAACCATGTGCCTGATCTTTGAGTCTTTCATTTTTCTCTATGACAAGATGACAAGATCCATTGACAATAATGAAGTTTGTCACCAGTTAAATTAACTTTGGTTCGTCAATTTTTGTTTTTCAGGGAAACGGGAGAGAAAGATGTGGCATTCAAAGTGTTGTACTGTGGGATATGCCACTCGGACCTCCACATGCTGAAGAATGAATGGGGCAATTCCACCTATCCACTAGTACCTGGGTATGCTTTCTGCTTCATAGAAATGTTTATTTTAAGTCATAGAGATTTTGGTTAGATCATCGAAATATAAGTTAGAGCCCCTTTGAATTCCTCTGTTTCACGAAATTTCCTTCATTAGAAAATTCTGTACCAATAGTACAAACCAGTCATAAAGGATACTATTCAAAAGTTTCTCTGCATCTCAAATAATAATGTTCAAAATTCAAATTTGAGCCACTAGAGTTTTAGTCATGATGCTGCTATTGTTTATCAAATATTGAATTGGAATATCAAGGGATAAATTCAGTTCACTTGATTCTAATTGGTGTACAAAATACAGGCATGAGATTGCTGGTTTAGTGACAGAGGTGGGAAGCAAGGTGGAGAAGTTCAAAGTTGGGGACAAGGTGGGTGTGGGATGCATGGTTGGATCCTGCCACTCATGCCAAAGCTGTGCTGACAATCTTGAGAATTACTGCTCAAAAATGATTCTCACATATGGTGCCAAATATATTGACGGCACCATCACATATGGAGGCTACTCTGACTCAATGGTTGCAGACGAACACTTTGTGGTTCGCGTCCCAGATGGCCTACCTCTTGATGCTGCTGCTCCTCTCCTTTGTGCTGGGATCACAGTGTATAGTCCTCTGAGATATTTTGGACTCGACAAGCCTGGTCTGCATGTGGGTGTGGTTGGTCTCGGTGGGCTAGGCCATATGGCTGTGAAGTTTGCCAAAGCTCTTGGGGCTAAGGTGACAGTAATCAGTACATCACCTAACAAAAAGAAGGAAGCAGTAGAACGTTTAGGAGCTGACTCGTTTTTGATAAGCAGTGACCAAAATCAGATGCAGGTACATGCCATTTTGCACCGTGAATATATACTTCTGAGAAATGGACAATGATAATCAAATAATCAATTAACTAATGTTCTTCTTTTTGTAGGCTGCAACAAGCTCTTTGGATGGCATTATTGACACGGTTTCTGCCGTTCATCCGCTGTTACCTTTGATTGGTTTACTGAAGCCTCAAGGAAAGCTTGTAATGTTGGGTGCACCGGAGAAGCCTCTGGAGCTGCCGGTCTTTCCTTTACTTCAAGGTAAGCATATAAAAAATATTACCATTAATTTTGTCAATGAAATGCAGCTCACAAGAGGCACAACTTACAATTCATGGAGAGAAATCCATATATTTGATATATATATATATAGACACACACACACACACACACACACACACACACGTGAAGATTAAAATCAAAAATTGATGCTAACAAGTATTCCACATTATTGGCAGGGAGAAAGATGGTAGCTGGCAGTGGCATTGGAGGCATGAAGGAGACACAAGAAATGATTGATTTTGCTGCTGAACACAATGTAAAACCTGACATTGAGGTCATTCCTATGGATTATGTGAACATAGCAATGGAGCGCCTCCTCAAAGCAGATGTGAAATATCGATTTGTCATTGACGTCGGAAACACACTGAAACCAAGCTCTTGATTTTGCACGATTCAGATTTCAGAGAGTGAAGCATGGTGAAAAAGATAATAGAAAATGTAATGTTAAGCTTTCAGTCTACCCTTTGTCCTGGAGAGTTGACTCTTTAATATGTAATTTATATTTCTAGTGATGTAATGTCTTGAATTTAAAATAAAAAGTTTGGCATGTAATCTGGCTTTGAAAATTCTCTAATTGCCAAGGAAATTTATATTATACGAAAAAGAGATGGAATTTCATGTGCAACTTAACTGCTAGAGTTGGCTTTTTTTTTTTGTCTTTTAAATTGTTAAGAAATAAGGATTGCTTCAGGCAGCCCTAGAATTAAAACTTTTGACATGGTTAAGCAGGTATATGATGAACTTAAAAAAAAAAAAAAGCTTTCTAGTTTGTTTTATTGATGGGAGCTTCATAAAACAAAAGAAAAAAAGAAGTGCCCACTCTATGCAACCACTATAAAATTCATGTATCTGATATTCCTCATCATTTGGACAATACTTGAAAAAGAAAATCGATTCCAAGTTCTATTACAAACGTTAGAACCACGTACAGTTTATTATAAGTGATATCAATTATAACAAAACCAGATAATTACAAGCCTGAATGAGGTAGAGGGCATGGGTAGCAAGTTTCTAGACTTCTAAAAATTTTTATTAATATATTTTTTAATACTTTAGGACATTTATTTCCTTTGCACCTTTTGAAAGCTAGGATTATGTGTGTAAAAAGTATAGTGTTTCAGAAAGGCAACTTTTTTTTTTTAAATTGCCAGCAATATTTTTTGTAAATTTTATTTACAACAATAATCTCTACATTCGTAAAGCTTGAGTGAACAATTGATCTCATGAAAACTTATTAAAAGAATAGACAAAAATGTTTATCTCAATAACACCTCTGAAGGTTTTCCAAAATAAATTAATAGTGAGTTTATAATGTGATCGTAAAAATTACATATGATAATTTCACCCATTTTGACGTGAGCTGCTCATCATATTTTGAACTTTCTACCTCAATAATGGTGTTTTTATTTTTTTTTCCTCTTAAATAAAATGTTGTAGTTAGGTTAGGCATAGTTCAATTTATTATCTATAATAGAAAGACGGAAGCAAAGTCACTGAACTTGCTAGTTGCTACATACCGTTAACTAAATTTAAATATTTAATAGTCACGTGATAAGGATTAGAAGATGTACAGGTTTTCATCTTTCAAAATGGGTAACATGAGGCAGCAACCATTTTGCCCCCTTTTTTTTGGCAAGGACGAAAAAAAAATTAAATAATAGGAATAGGAAAAAAGTATCTAACACAAACCAATTAGGAGACTTTACATGAATTTTCATTCTTATCATTAAGGAGTGGACTTTATTGGAAAAGATTTTCATTAATTGAAAAATATCGTTAATATAAACAAATCCAACTTAGCATATTTAATTATAACGTAACATGAACGAAATACCTGCTATGTTGACATAAAAATCATACTATTAAATTTTTTTAATTGATATATATTATTATAATATTCTCCCATGGAACTTAATTTTTAATTATTACCACCTGAATAACTCAAGTAGCATTTTATTAGGAGTTATTCTCACACTTTTAGAGAGTGACAATCCTCGCACGATCTCTATAAAGCTTATCCTATTATAGCTTTTTTTATTATTATTAATTGTGACTCTATTTTACTCAGTCCTAAATTACACCCTTGTAGATTGCTTAAGTAACATTTTTATTCCTCACTAAAAATTCCTCCCTAAGCTAGTTAAGTACAGGTCACACTATCTTATCTTCAAGTAAATTTTAGAATAAGTACATGTTTAGTTTATCTTAATTTAAAAATAATTATTTTTTAAAAAATTTTTTAATTATAAATTATTTTAAATATAAAATAAATTTATCTAAACATGTACTAAGTAAATATGTAGTCTTAAAAATTTTTATTTTTCATACACGAGTCCCAATGTTAATAAACGTGTGACTTTAAAATTTTGGAAAATCACCATCACTTAAGAGTAGGAATCTTTATTATGAGTAAAAAATAGAATCAAGTAACATATGTCGGGGTGGGTTCATGCACTTCTTTGGAGAATTTTTGTACTAGAAAGCGAAAATCTTATTTCCAACATGTGGAAGAAATTTTTTTTATGGGTTCACATTTATGAACTCATCAGTTCAAATTGTTGTCATTAATTCATCTCCCACGGTTTACATCTAAAGGAAGCAAAATTATCACAATCCTATACGTTCAAAACAGATCTATCTGAATTAGGATTAATTTATGATGATATTAGGGAGATGAAGTCTCTGTTTACTTCTTGTAATTTTGCCTTTTACCAAGAAAAGCTAACCAAGCTGCCCATAGATTAATTCGATAGACTCAACATTGCCTTTATACCAAAGAAGGCTACCGAAGCTGTCCATAGATTAGCTCCATGGGTTCAGCATTCCTCTGATGGCTTGGCTTGTCTTTTGAACTGCCAATCTTCCTTGTTGATGTATTTCAAATAATTATTCCGTTTTAATGAATATTGACTCTTCCTTGATAGCAAACATCTTTGGACTATTCTCGCATACAAAATTATTGTCCTTTTAAGTATTGTTTTTGAGCTTTGTAAGTGAAAAAATAAAGATAAATTTTTTTATATAAATTAAATGTTGCCTATGTAACACTACAGTTTTGTGAATCAGCTTGAATTTCCCGTGATTGCTCTTGAATTGTACTTCCCTTCTCATCACCAAAGGAGATCACTCATCCGAGTCATATTATTACTTTTCAATATTCACCAGCCTGTTTGACAAGTAGCGAAGACCTTTCACTTTTCACATTTTTGGTCAGAGCAAGAAACTTGATCCTCAACGTCGTAATGGAGGATGTCATCTTCGTGCTTGCATAACAAACTTGTTTAATAATGAAAAAAAATAAAAGATGCACCAATATAGTTCATCGTATCATTAAAAAACATTTTTTTCCCTTTCAAAGTTTTAGGTTTCAATGATTAAAAAGTTGTTGAAAAGTGAAAAACCTGTTGCTCCGTGAATGAAAATTCACAGTAAACCCAGCGCTAGTCCACTTGATGACCCCACTGCGTGCGTGTGCGCTTGCGTGTGTCTTGCTCGGGACTATATATATATACCCCATCAATCCATCATCATCATACATAGCTAATATATTTACATAATATAACAATTCATTATTTCCCATATCAATCCCTCTTTCTCTATACAAAAGTACAACATGTCCAACGTCCTAGCAGGAGAAGAAAAGGAACAAGTTGCTGCCTTTGGGTGGGCAGCTAGAGACACCTCGGGAATTCTCTCCCCCTTCCACTTTACCAGAAGGTATCTTCTTGAAATTGCATGCTCTTAGGCTTGTATGTGCTTCAAAATAAAACCAAAATCACAAGCACTGATTTGTTATATTCTTGAAACAAACAGGCCAAATGGTGATAATGATATCACCATCGACATACTCTATTGCGGGATTTGTCACTCGGACCTTCACAATGCGAAGAACGAGTTGGGATTGTCCATATATCCACTAGTTCCTGGGTATGATTTTATTTCTTCTAATTTTTAACAATATTCATGATAATAATTTTTGCACACTGTTTTTACAGTAACATTCCATCAATTTCTACTGAAGGTAATTTGATATATTTTTTAGTATAATCTACACACGATAAGTTCTATGTTCAAGAATCGGACCAATTATTTCTACCCAAAAAAACTGTTTTGATGAGGGCAAAATATTTATTTATATTTGACTGTATGGACTATATATTTTCAGGACCCTTTTAAGTTTCAACCATGTCTAACAGATTTTCTTTCCTATATATTGATTTTCGGAACAACTTTAGGCATGAGATTGCGGGTAAAGTGATAAAGGTAGGTCGCAGTGTCACAAAATTCAGAGTTGGTGACATAGCTGGCGTGGGTGCCGTTGTGGGCTCGTGTGGCTCATGTTCTGACTGCAACCGGGGCTTCGAAATATATTGCCCAAAAATGATTTTGACCTACAGTGCACGCTACCATGACGGATCAATAACCCAAGGTGGATTCTCTGATAAGCTAGTGGTTGACGAGCACTTTGCGATCCTGATCCCAAAAGCTCTGCCACTAGAGGGTGCAGCCCCGTTGCTGTGTGCTGGGATCACAGTATACAGCCCCATGAAGTATTATGGACTTGATCAGCCTGGATTACACTTGGGTGTGGTGGGCCTGGGAGGCCTGGGTCATGTGGCTGTCAAGTTTGCCAAGGCTTTCGATATAAAGGTCACGGTGATAAGCAGTTCCCCAAGCAAGAAGAAGGAAGCACTGGAACGTCTTGGTGCTGATGCGTTCTTGGTGAGTCAAGACCAACAACAGTTACAGGTAATCAAGAATAGTGCATGAATCACTAATTATATATATATTGCATGAACAACAGCTGACTAGTAATTTGCTGTGCTTGGTGCTTAGAATGCCATGGGCACGATGGATGGCATTATTGACACGGTTTCAGCTCATCACTCCATCCAATCGTTAATTGGTTTACTAAAAACAAGTGGGAAATTGATTATGGTGGGTGCACCAGCGGAACCACTTGACATATTAGCTATGCCTTTGCTTTTAGGTAAGTCTCCCTCTGATTATGGTTATGACGCTTCAATAAGCCTTCTTTAGTTCATGACAAGTTTAGGAATAATCAATGAGAATGAAAATCAAATGTCATTTTTTGACATAACAGGGAGGAAGATTATTGGTGGCAGTGCAGCAGGGGGGAGGGAAGAGATGCAAGAGATGATGGATTTAGCAGCAAGGCACAATATCACGGCAGACGTGGAGGTCATTCCAATGGACTACGTAAACACAGCCTTTGAGAGACTTAAAAACAACGATGTTAAGTACCGATTTGTCATTGATGTGGCAAATACAATCAACGCTCCAATTAGAGATTAACCATATCCGAGTGGTAGAGGGAAAGTTCAAATTTGTAATTTCAATTTGAAGTATATTTGGTCGATCGCTTTATTTCATCATCTGAATTTCGAGTTCTTTTTTTTTTTTTAAGTATTTCACTAAACAAAAGTATTGTAATGTCTTTGGCTATTAGTTACTGAATTGAATAAGAAGTCGCTTCACTTGTCACAAAGCTTCGTGTTCTTGATATTGCTTGTTTGTTTGGTTTTTTTTTTTATTCACTGTTTGTTTACTTTTAATATGAAAATATGGATTGACTGCGGACAGTATGAAAATTGAAGTTATTTCTGATGAAGCATCTTCTTTTTTCTTGGTTGATGTTGTAATAGCTAGACTCCCATTTAGAATCTTGGCATGCCCAGAAACAAACCGTTTCCAGGCTAGCTAGGCAGCCTATATATCCACTAGAACAGCAAGCAAGAGAAGAAAAAGAGTATACTAAAAAGTATACTAAAGTGTACACAAAATTTATTTATACAAAGTTCTCTATATTTTTTTTGATAATTAATTTCTCTACATTTTTCCTCCATATTAAACATATGCCAAAGAATATACTTAATTACCGATGAGCCTGAGCTCACTTGGTATCTCTCTTGGTCTTTAATAAAGCGGTGGTGCATAGGCTGTGGTGGGGATTCAATCCGATCCCATCAATTAATCCCCATTTCCCCCTAATTTCTCCTTAAGTCGCAAAATAGAGGCCTCCCTAGAATAAAAAAGAGTATACTTAATTTATTTATTTATTTTCTCTTTCTTCTATTTTAATTAGGTGGTGGTAACTATATGAAAACTGAAACAAAAGAAGATGTCTCAAACGGTGTTATGCTCCATATTTTACTAGTTTTAAAAAAATAAATGTTAACTTTAGTAAAAATAAAATAAATTTAATATTAATTTATTGTTAATATAAATATTTTTATATTATCATTTAATTATGAATTATTATATTATTAAATAAATTTTTAATTTTTACAAAATTTAAATTTTTTAATAATATATTAATATATAATTGAATAATATTATATAATTTTTTTCAGTGATAAAGATAACTTCAAATTAAATTCAAATAAAATGAGTGAAAAAAGTTCATTCATTCGTGATGAAATCTAAAATAATAGGTTCAATTACAAAAAAAATCCATCTAATTATCAGTCATATGTAAAAAAAAATTTTATACTTTAAAATTTATTAATATAACTTTCTAAATTTATCAAAACATATATACTATCACAAATTAAACCCTTTATGTATGTGTATAAATTCTTTATAAGGAATCAATATACACAATTTGATAAATTTAAAAATTGTGTTAATGAGTTTTAAAATATAATAAAATTTTCTATACATGACCTATAATTGAAGAAATTTTTTATAATTTAGCCAAAATAGTAACTATAATTTTTAATTTATTCATTTGTGTTTTTTTTATATAAGAAAATTATCATATAGTAGTTGTTCTTGTGTTTTTTTGGCAAATAAATTATTAAAGGCACGATGAAAAGCTTTACTTTTTGCGCATTCCTAAGCAAGCTCACATTCTTTATCTTGCGCCTAAGTATACACGGTGTGGTGGGTGGGGATTTGGACGTGAATTCTTAAAGTCATGCACGCATGGTAACAAAAAATTTCTTATGACCGAAAATCCCATTTTGGTGAATCACATGCATCCCATCAAGTATATTAAAAATTTGAGTAATTGTTATATCTTTTTAAATAATTATTTAATATTTAATAAAAATATTAAATAAAAAATAAAAATATTTAATATTTTAAAATATAAAATATATTTTTAATATTTTTTATTTAATAATTAAAAAAATTATTAAACTTATTAATTAAGGGGATATATAATTATTTTAAAAACATTAAACTTATTGATTAAGAGAATATATAATTATTCTAAAAATATGTAAAAGGATAAATTACTAAATTAGTTCTTAATAAATTTTTTCAGCTACAAATTAGTTCCTAAAAAATTAACTTATTTCTTGTTAAATTTTTTTAAAATTACTTCAAATTAGTTCTATAATCCTTAAATCTTTCTTTTAATAACTAAAATTTAACCGTTTTTAAAGGATTAATTTGTATTGTCACAAAGACTAATTTAAAATAATTTTAGAAATATAAGATAAATTAACTTTTTCAATGACTAATTTATATTTATTAAAATTTATTAAGGACTACTTTAATAGTTTATACTCATTATTCATAAAAAAAAAATCATATTGTAAACCAGGGATGTGGGTAACACTGTTGATTAATTGATAAGTTTGCGACATCTTTTCGGAGTTACGGGTTTGAATAATCCTCCGAGTCATAAGCGAAATCCTTGGCACTTTGGGAGCCTTTGAAACTTGGGCGACCAGTGTTGCTCAGCATGCTTCAACTTTTGTCATCCAGAATAATTAGTGGAGTTTTCCATTTGAAGAAATTTTTTAGTTCCTATCCTATTACACAGAAGGACCTCATTTGCATCTCAGAATAAAGTGAGTTCCAATAAAAAGAAAAACGAAATTAACAAAATTAATGATTTCATCTTCCTAATTTAAACATAAATTATTTGATCATTATATTTTCCTAAAATAAGCAATTTTAATCCTTTTATATGTGTATCACTAAAATTTTGATAAAAAATACAGACATGATATTAATTCATCAAAAAATTATTCTTTTTAGACAAATAATTTAAAATATATTTAACATACGTGTAACTCTCAAAATATTCAAATTAATCTTAATAACAAGATTACTTTTTCATTAACTTGATTTTCTTTAAAATTAATTTAGGATTTAAAGAGTTATGCATATGTCACATGAATTCAAAATGATTTATTTTAAAATAAAAGTTAATTTTTTTAATGTCACATTAGCATTTTTTATAGAGGGATCAAAACTGTTAATTTTTTTCAAATGACTAAAGAGTTTATTTTTAAAATAGAATAACTAAATAATTTATTTTGTTAAAATAAAGAAATCAAAATTACAATTAAACAAAAAAAAAACTAAGTGAGAGAAGCTTTTATTCACTACATATATTTTAGTTTTGATCAAACACCTACATGAATTCAAGTAGGAAATGATTAAAATGAAAATAAGAATTCAACACTCAAATAAATAAAATGTTAGAACTTTCCTTCGTCACGTGCTGATTGCTGCGTCACTTTCTTCTTAATAGGTTTTGAATGGGAGAGAAGGAAAAACCTTGCACTTGTGAGGGGAATGGAAAAGAAGACATGAAAGAAAAAAAGAATAAAAAGGAAAACAAAGACAAAAAAAAAATTAAAGATATAGATGACTAAATTTTCTGAGATGATTTATTTTTACGATGTATATATGTAATAAAAAAATGTACTGCACAAATTAGTAACTACACATTTTTGTGGATTTTCTTTGCATATGTAACTATATATTGGCGTTTATTAGTTTCTTTTGCGGTCTTTGGGCTTTGCCTCCATGTCCAATAAAAAAGGAAAATATTTTTTACATATTAATATCATTGCATTATTATTTATATCTTTTTGTTAGAAAAAGATTTAGAATATATTTATCTTATTTTTATTATTAAAAATAATATAAAAATAATATTTTTGAATAAAAAAATTACAATCTAACATATGTTGACGGTTTTTTTTTTGGGGTCAACATATGCTGACGTACTCGACGAGCTCTCTTTTGGCAATGGGTAACAGGGTGAAACGTACTAGATGAGCTATGAGAGCAATTTAATTAGTACGTTGATGAGGTCCACGAAGCTGAGATTCAAGTTTTTTTTGTTCCTGGTCAAATTTGAAATTGAAATTGAGGAGGTCTCTCGCTTCTTTTGCAAACCAGCAGCCGCGAGTATCGTATAAAATATTATTTTTATATTATTTTTATATATTTAGTTTTTAATTATTAAAAAAAGAGAAACAAAAAAAGATAAAAAGAAGTTACATTTTTTCTCTTTTTTATTATTATTCAGAATAAATGTATAAAAAAATATACATTTTTTATCATTAAAAATATAATATTAAATGTAAAAATAACATTTTTATTGTACAAAGAGTGCTAATATTTTTTTTATGGTCAGCCAATACGTGCTAATACGTTGGACCATTATTGCTTAACCACCCCACTTGGCCCATATGTATATGGTGTCATATCCACTATATATATAACTCATTAGTCCTCCACAAACTTAGAAGACTCATCCCACGATTCCATTGTCAGTCTCCCTTTCCCATACTCATATTTGACACAGCATCAGAGTGGCAAACGTTTTCACAGATGGAAAGTAACAAGTACCTGCCTATGGGTGGGCTGCTAGGGACTCCTCAGGAATTCTCTCCCCCTTCCACTTCTCCCGAAGGTATCTTCTATATATATAAGCTTATTTGTAGGTAGGCTTTTAATCTAAAGCACAAGACTAGTTCTGCCACAACTCTTCATTGTTTTTGTAAACCATATGCAGGGCAAATGGTGGTCGAGATATCACCATGAAGATACTCTATTGAGGGATTTGCCCCTCGGACGTTCATCATCTCAAGGACGAGATAGGCCATAGCATCTATCCCATGGCTCCCGGATACCTTTCTAGTTCTAATTAATAAGTGTCTTAATCATCCAAAACATTTCATTCTGAGCTTGGCTCTAAACCAGCAACGTAATATGTAGTCAAATCTAGTCATAAATGCCGGCACAAATGAATGATGGTGATGTGCGTGGTGTGGAAAAAGTGTTAATTACTAATAATATACTAAGAATTTTTTTTCCTAATTAATGGGACAAATTTAGGCGCGAGATAGTTGGCGAAGTGATCAAAGTGGGTCGCAGTGTCACAAAATTCAGAATTGGTGACATAGCTGGTGTGGGTCCATTTTCGGGTTCGTGTGGGTTGTGCTCGAACTGCACCCAAGGCTGGGAAAGTTATTGCCCCAAAAAGATTTTCACGTATAATGGCCATGGCCATGACGGATCAGTAACTTACGGTGGATACTCAAAAACATAGTGGTGGATGAGCATTTTCGCAATCATAATGCCAAAAGGCTTGCCACTAGAATGTGGGCTGTTTATGATGGAAGAAAGAGCGTGTTCTTTTCTTCTGAGAGGGGTAGGGAAAATTGGTATTCTAATTTGATATTCTAATTTTATGACCTTATTTCCTCATATTTATTGTTGTCTGATTTAATGTATTGCTTCCTAATTAATCCTAGTCTTCACCGGGAGGGAAAATTAGTGTTTGTAAGGGTAATTATTAACTCTTCTCATTAATTTGGTGGTTATAGAATACAGTTCAATGATAGGTAGAAACACAACTTTCCATGACAGCTGGGAAAAACCAGATTAAACCATGAGATGTTTTTAAAATTAGCCTAAAATAAATTAAAACCAAAGAAATTATTAAGATAGATTGAGTATAATTTTTTTTTATCTTTCTTTTGATTTAATTAAGTAGTGTTAACTACGTGAAAATTGAGACACGAGATACAAGATGTCTCGAACAGTCTTATGCTCTCCATTTTACTAGTTTTAAAAAAATTAATGTTAAAAACTTTATCAATGATACAAATAAAGACTCGTTAAAGCTATTAAAGAAGAGAAAAAAAAATGTACTTCTAAACTTGATAATTTTATTCAGCTGACAACAGGCCTTTAAATAGGCTACTCGTTACAACGGAAAAGTTACAAAATAGGAACTAATGAAACTCACAAAACTACAAAATAGTAACAATGAGACCCACTAAATCACTAAGAACGTGTGCAACCACATGCTGCCACTTATTCCTAAATATTAGGCCAACTTCCTAGCTTATTGAAAACATGAAAACATGGACAGAAACGACTTGACTTTTTCAACGTTTGATCTTCACTTCTGCAGAAAACAAGATCAATCATACCATCCTTTGTAAGATCCCTAAGGAAATGATACTTTTCATCTATATGCTTGCTCCTCCCATGTAGAACTAGATTCTTTGACAATTTAATGGCTAAATTGTTGTCACAAAAAATCGTTGTTGCTTCATGTTGTTTGAATTGAAGCTCTCCAAGAATCTTCCTCAACCAAATAGCTTAACAGGCACTAGATGTAGCAGCCACAATTTCGGCTTCTGTTGTTGAAAGAGCGACTATGGGCTATTTCTTTGAAGACCATGAGACCGCTGCTGAACCAAGTATAAATACGTAGCCTAAGGTGCTTTTTCGATCTTCCATATCACCTGCATAGTCACTGTCAGTAAAACCAAGTAAATATGAACTTTTACCTTTCTTATAAAACAGCCCAAAAGTTACAGTCCCATTCAAATAGCGTAGAATACACTTAGCAGCTTAAAGATGTTTTTCAGTGGGATTCTCCATATATCTACTGATAAGACTAACTCCATACATGATGTCTGGCCTTGTTGATGTTAAGTACATTAAACTCCCCATAATTTGCTTGTACATGGTGCCGTTTACTTTCTTTCCACCAGGATCTTTTGAAAGCTTTAATCCAACTTCTGTTGGTGTAGCTACTGAATTGCAATCCTTTAACTGAAATTTCTCCAAAAATCTCCTGAACATGTTTCTTTTGATAGACAAAGGTTCTAGCAGCAGATTGATTAACCTCAATGCCCAAAAAAATAGTGCATCAACCCGAGATCTGTCATCTCAAATTCATGCTTCATAGATTTCTTAAATGTCTCTATCATGACTCATCATTCCCTGTGAAAATGAGATCATCTACGTACAAACACACCAAAAACAATTTGCCACCATGACCAACCTTAATAAACAAAGTATGTTCATAAGGACACTTTGTAAATCCTTCCTTCAAGAAATAAACATCAAGTCCTACTGTTCCAAGCTCGGGGAGCTTGCTTTAATTCATATAAAGCCTTTTTACTCGTTGATTTGTTCACCAAGCCCCTCAAAATTGTTACATTTCATAAGCTAAGAAGGCTTATTGGAGTTTGTTCTATGAATGCCACATATTGAGGGAGAGCCTGTTCTTCTGCCTTTAAACTGATTGTTTGCAGCATCAGTTTAAGGGATGGAATGTTGAAAAAGTCAAGTCTGTTTTTGTCCATGTTTTCATGTTTTCAATAAGCTAGGAAGTTATCCTAATCTTTAGGAATAAGTGGCAGCATGTGGTTGCACACATTCTTAGTGATTTAGTGGGTCTCATTGTTGCTATTTTGTAGCTTTGTGGGTTTCATTAGTTCCTATTTTGTAGCTTTCAATATTAGGCTTGTTTGCTGACTTTGGTCTATGAGTGGTCGAATGGGTGGCCTCCTCGTCCTCTTCCTCTTCCTTGAGAATCATGATAGGAATGATTATCGTGGGATTGGAGTTGTTGTTGGTTGTTGCGATCTTTGTTTCCTCTGCCTTGGCCTCTTCCTCTATTTGCTTTAGAAGAGAAAAGTGATTTTCAGTTGAAGCCTTCAATGCTTGCTCCGTTGTCTCTTGTTGTTGGATTTTCTGTTCATGAACTAACAAGGAACTTTGCAATTCATCAACTGAAAGTTCATCAATATGCTTAGACTCTTCTATGGAACAGACAACAAAATTAAATTTTGGTGTCATAAATCGAAGAATCTTCTCAACAATGGTGACGTCTTCCGTCTTGTCACTGTGGAATCGCATCTTATTGACTATTGCCATCGTTCTTGAAAAATAATATATGACTGACTCCCCTTATTTCATTCGTAGTGTTTCGAACTCCGTACGAAGAGCTTGTAGTTGTTGCCTTTTAGTCCTTGCCAAACCTTGATATTTTATCTTCATGGAGTCCCATATCTACTTGGAAGTGTCTTTGTTGAAAATAGTCTCCAAAATTAAATGATCAATTGCTTGGAAAAGATAATTTTTTGCTTTGAGATCTTTCAACCGCTGCCTTTCGAACTCCACTCTTTTTGCATTCGTCATTGCTGTACCAGCTGCCAGTGCTGCATTTCCATCGGAGACAACATACCAATATTCTTTGGATCTTAAAAAGTTCTCCATCAGCATACTCCAATGATCATAGTGACCATCAAAGCGAGGAATTACTAGTTGAATAAAGTTGTCTGTGGCCATTAGAAATATTGCTGCTGTAAAAACAAAACAGAGTGAGTAAAAAAAAAAATCGTTGCCTATTGCAATACGTCTCACTTTATCAAGAAATTCTTCTTGTTTCTCAACTTCACTTTTAATAAAAAAAATTTAACTCACTCTTCTCACTGGCTAATTTACTCTTCTTTCATGGGTTCACTCTTCTCACTGGCTCAGATACCACTGATACAAATAAAGACTCATTAAAGCTATTAAAGAATAGAGAAGAAGAAATATACTTCTAAACTTAATAACTTTATTCAGCTGACAACAGGCGTTTAAATAGGTTACTCATTACAACGGGAAAGTTACAAAATAGGAACTAATGAAACTCACAAAGTTATAAAATAGCAACAATGAGACCCACTAAATCACTAAAAATGTGTGTAACCACATGCTGCCACTTATTCTTAAAGATTAGGACAACTTCTTAACTTATTAAAAATATGAAAATATAGACATAAATAGACTTGACTTTTTCAACAATCAAAAATAAAATAAGTGTAAAAATTTCATTAATTCCGGATGAGTAAAGTCGAAAATGATAACTACATTTTTTTAAGTTATTTATGATCATTCTTATTTTCACTTTAATTTGATATAAGAAAATTGTCACAGCAGCGTTCTTGGTTTTTTGGTATTGGGGACAAAAAAGATACGGAGAGGGGAAAAAATATTAAAGGCAAAATGAAATGGTTGCAGCTTTACTTTTTGTGCACTCCAAAGCATTAAGCAAGCCCGCATCATATTCTTTAACAGTTTAACAGACTTGCGCATAGTTGGGTCAACAGCGACGGAGTGGGGATTTGGATGTAAATTCTTAAAATCATGCATGTATGGTAACAATTTTTAATATATTAAAAAAAATTTCTTATAATCAATGATCTCATTTTGGTGAATCACATGCATCTATCACGATGTTTTTGGGAATGATTATTTTTGTTGAAAACAGTTTATAGATTATAATATTTGATTATTTTGAATTCATGAAAAAATAATTTATTTTTTTAAGCTTAATTTGATTATAACTATTTTGATTATTTAATAATTGGACACAGTTTTATCACATTCATCCTAGTATAATTTTATCACATTTAATCCAAATAAATTATTTTATACTATTTTTAATTTATTATATAAAAATGATTTTTTATACAATTAAAACAAAATTTATTATCTTAAAATCATTTTTTAATAACATAAAATTAATTTTATCATAATCAATTAAAAAATTAATTATACATATAATCAATTGTTAAAATAATTTTTTTCTCAAATTAATCTAAACACACACACAAGTACATTAAAAATATATAAGGGGAACGATTATTCTTATAAAAAGAATCACTTTATAGACCTGGAACGTGAGTAACGCCGTTGATTGGTTGATAAGTTTGCGACATCTTCTTCTGAGTTACTGGGTTTGAATAATCCTCCGAGTCATAAGACAAATTCTTATAGTTCGGCAGGTTTTGAAACTTGGCCGATAAGTGTTTCCCTGCGTGCTTCAACTTCAGGTCATCCAGAATAATTAATTAAGAGAGGTGTTTTTCATTTGAAGTTTGAGATTCTTCCTACAATATATCTTTCTAGCTGAGGGAACTATTATTTCTTCCGGAAGTGATTGGGGTTGATATTTCAACTTAACCCTATGGTATAACATGCATTTATTTAAACTACTGATGTTAATTTCCAACCGCTGCCATATATATTAATCCTTAATTTGCATTTATTAATGTCCATCACACATACCATGTTCTGTTTTCAGATTTTAACTCTCCTTGTGTTGTATATTAATCCTTAATTTGCATACATTAATGTCCATCACACAATCCATGTTCTGTTTTCAGATTTTAACTCTCCTTGTGGTGTGCTCACACAGCCTGCCTTCTTATATAGTCCAACCTTTAGATTTAGATCCTATGACATATGGGAGGACCTCATTTGCATGTCAGAATGACGTAAGTTCCAATAAAAAGACAAATAAAACAAAAGGGCTAAGACAGGAAGCTTTTTTATTCACTATATAGAGTTTAGTTTTGATCAAACACCTACGTGAATTCAAATAGGAAACGGTTGAACGAAAACAAGAATTCAACACTCGCAAGTAAATAAAATTTTCGAGCTTTCCTTTGTCAAATCCTGAGTCAATTTGTAATTATAAGGTTTTGGACGAGAGAGAAAGAAAAAACCTTTCCCTTATAAGAGAAAGGAAAAGGAAGACATAAAAAAAAATATAAAAAGAAAAGAAAAGATAAATAAGAAATTAAAGATATAGATGATTTATTTTATGAGATGATTTATTTTATGAGATGATTTATTTTATATATATATATATATATATATATATATATATTTATGTATTTATTTATTGGTGTCTCTTACTTTCTTTTGGTTTTTGGGCATTGCCTCCCCGTCTAATTAAAAAAACTACACTCTGATATACGTTGACGTATTGGATGAGCTATGAGAGCAATCTAGTGCGTTGATGGGGCCCAAGAATCTGAGATTCAAGTTTTTTTCTTCTTCCTAAATTTGAAATTGAAAAGGTCTTTGGCTTCTTTTCCAAGCCAACGGCCGCTGAGTGTACCGTACAATAACCCCCCTATATATATATATTATAAAAGAGATTCTCCTCTTTGACTTCAAATTTTTAGTTTCCATAAAAATTATTAATAGTTAATTAAATACAAAAAAAAAATAAAATTATAAACACAATTTTTTTAATAATTACATTCTATAATTGTAAATTTTAAATATAGCAAAGTATCTATTTTTTATATATAATGCTCTAATTAGTTTTAAATAGATTTTAATTTTTTAAAAAAAATTATTTTTAATTAAATAATTAATTTATAATTAATTTATAAAATAATTATATAAATAAAAATAAAAAAATGTGAATTGAGAAGCTGAAGATATCAGGGAAAGCCTTCGGGCAATTACTTTCGGCTTGAGTCTCACTCCTATGTGGAGCCCAAGCCCACTTACTATTAGGGTTCTATTGACATCCTTTTAGTGTGTTTTTATGTGGTGGCTGTCGGCTAAGAGAGTGGCTGGGTTTTTGAAGAAAAAGAGAGGTTTAAAGAGAAAAACACAGGATTTCCTGCTTTGTACGATTTTGATAAGTGGAGATTATTTGGTGATTTCTTCTTTGATTGGCTGTAACTTTAATTGGAGGTTCCTCACTCATTATTCTTCAAGTTAGATAGAAATTATGTTTCAAAGTCTCTAAAATATCCAAAAAATTCATGAATAAAGATTGATTTTCTGGTAACATTTTTTAACTATTCTTGTTCTTGTTGATGATTTGGGCCCTTGTGATGAGTAGAGTGTGTACTTGTAATGAGAGAACTCTTTTGTACCTTTTTTATTTCGTCTCGTGGTTTTTACTCTCTTATATTGAAGGAATTTTTTCATGTTAAATTTGGTATTCTAATTTTATGACCTTAGTAATTTTCTCATATTTATTGTTGTTTGATTTGCTTTATTGCTTCCTAATTAATCTTTTTTCCTCACAAGTAGTGAAAAATACTGTTTATAAGGGTAATTACTGGTTGTTCCCATTAATTAGGTAGTTAAGAATACAGTTTAATGGTAAGTAGAAACAACTTTCCATAACAGCTGAGAAAAATCAGATTAAATCACGACATGTTTCTAAAATTAGCCTAAAACAAATTAAAACCAAAAGAAATTATTCATATAGAGTATAATTTCTTTTTTTTAATCTTTCTTTTAGTTTAATTAAGTGACAGTACCTACATAAAAATTGAGACATAAGATAGAGGATGTCATGAATGGTGTTATGTTTCATATTTTACTAATTTTAAAAAAAATAAATGTTAAAAACTTTAATTAAAAATAAAATAAGTGTAAAAATTCCATTCATTCCTGATGAGGTCTAAAATGATAATTAACTACATTCTTTTTAAGTTATTCATATGTATTTTCACTTTAATTTTCATATAAGATATTGTCATAATAGTGTTCTTGTGCTTTTTTGGAATAGGGGACAAAAAAGATACGGAAAGAGGGGAAAAATATTAATTAAGGCACGATGAAACAGTTGCAGCTTTACTTTTTGTGCATTCCCAAGCAAGCTCACATCACTTCAACTTGCGCATAGTTGGGCCATTAGTGTGTTGGCGGGGAATTAGGATGTAAATTCTTAAAGTCATGCATTCATGGTAACAATTTTTAATATATTTTAAAAAAAATTTCATATAACCAATAATCCCATTTTGGTGAATCATATGCATCCCATCATGTACATTAAAAATATATAAAGTGAAAGATTATTCATATAAAAAAAATCACATTATAGACCTGGAATGCGAACAACGACGTTGATTAGTTGATAAGTTTGCGACACCTTTTTCGAGTTACTGGGTTTGAATAATCCTCCGAGTCATTAGACAAATCCTTGTTACTTGGCAGGTTTTGAAACTTTGGCCGATCAGTGTTTCCTGCATTCTTCAACTCTTGGTCATCCAGAATAATTAATTAAGAGGCGTTTTCCATTTGAAGTCTTAGATTCTTCATACAATATATCTTTCTTGGTGAGGAAACTATCATTTCTTTTAGAAGGGATTGGGGTTGATATTTCAAAACTAAACTACCAATTTTATTCATAAAAAATTATGTCGACATCACAATGATCTTCTAAAAAAATAATGATATTAATTTAGTCTTTAAATTATGAAAGATAATATTTTTTTAATTTTTTAAAAAAATTAATATTAGTTTAGTTTCTCAATCATTGAAAAATATCATTAATTTGGTTTCTTAATTTTACAAAATTGATATTAATTTAGTTCTTTAACTATAAAAATTATATTAATTTAGTTTCTATCTATATACAAAATGACGATTTTAATGTCAATATTCATGATTCAAGGACTAAATTGATATCGATATTTTTTTAGAGAACTAAAATGATGTCGACACAATTTTTAAAGAACTAAATTGAAGGTTTACTCATATTTCAAAATAATCTTATGGCAAAACATGCATTTATTTAAACTACTGATGTTTCCAACCGCTGCCATATATTAATCCTTAATTTGCATACATTAAGGTCCATGACATATCATGTTCTGAATTCAGGTTCTAACCTCTCCTTGTGTTGTACTCATACAGCCTGCCATCTTATATAGTCCAACCTTTAGATTTAGATCCTATGACAGAAAAGGACCTCATTTGCATGTCAGAATGATATAAGTTCCAATAAAAAAAATAAAATAAAAAGACTAAGAGTGGGGAAGCTTTTATTAACTTTATAGAGTGTAGTTTTGATCAAACACCTACGTGAATTCAAATAGGAAATGGTTGAACGGAAACAAGAATTCGACACCCGCAATTTCTAATTAAAAGGTTTTGGATCGGAGAGAAGGGAAAAACCTACCTCTTGTAAGTAGAAAGGAAAGGAAGACATGAAAGAAAAGGTATAAAAGGGAAAGAAAAGACCCAAAAAAAAAATAAAGGTATAGACGATTTATTTTCTGAGATGATATATTTTTACCATGTATATATATAAAAAAATATTGTACTTTACAAATTAGTAACTACACATAATTTTGCGGAGTTTCTTTGCATATGTCACTAGTTACTGGTGTCTCTTACTTTCTTTTTGGTCATTGCCTCCAGGTCGAATTAAAAAAACTACAATCTGATATATGTTGACGTACTGGATGAGCTATGAGAGCAATTTAGTGCGTTGATAGGGCACAAGAATCTGAGATTCAAGTGTTTTGTTCTTGTTAAATTTGAAATTGAAATTGAAAAGGTCTATGAGTTCTTTTCCAAGCCAATGGCCGCTCACTGTACTGTACAACATGTGCGAATACTTTGGACCTCTCTTGCTTAACCACCCTAGATGGTGGCGTCATATACACTATATATATATATTTATATATATACCTCCTCAACTCTTCATCAGTCCTCCACAACCACAAACCTATAAAACTCAACCCACCCTATTCCATTATCATCAGTCTCCCATTCCCATACTCATTTTGACACAGTATGGCAAACGTTTCCTCAAATGGAAAGGAACAAGTACCTGCCTACGGGTGGGCTGCTAGAGACTCCTCAGGAGTTCTCTACCCCTTCCCCTTCTCCAGAAGGTATCTTCTATATATATAAGCTTATGTAGGTAGGCTTTTAATCTAAACCAAGACTAGTTCTGCCACAACCATATATATGCAGGGCAAATGGTGATCGTGATATCACCATGAAGATACTCTATTGTGGGATTTGCCACGGGCACGTTCATTATCTGAAGAACGAGTGAGGCCGTAGCATCTATCCCATGGTTCCTGGGTACCTTTCTAGTTCTAGCTAATAAGTATCTTCATCATCCAAACATTTAATTCTGAGCTTGGTTCTGCACTAGCAACGTACTAATATGTTGTCAACTAATGGGACAAATTTATATAGGCACGAGATAGTGGGCGAAGTGATAAATGTGGGTCGCAGTGTCACAAAATTCAGAATTGGAGACAGCTGGTGTGGGTCCAATTTCGGGTTCATGTGGCTCGTGCTCGAACTGTACCCAAGGCTGGGAAAGTTATTGCCCCAAAAGGATTGGCACGCATAATGGCCATGAGCATGACGGATCGGTGACTTACGGTCGATACTCAAATAACATAGTGGTGGATAAGCATTTTGCAATCATAATGCCAAAAGGCTTGCCACTAGAAGGTGCAGCCCCGTTGCTGTGTGCTGGAATCACAGTGTACAGCCCCATGAAGCACCATGGACTCTGTCAACCTGGCCAGCATTTGGGTGTGGTAGGCCTGGGTGGTCTTGGTCATGTGGCTGTCAAGTTTGCCAAAGCTTTCAATATGAAGGTCACAGTGATAAGTACTTCTCCTCGAAAGAAGAAAGAAGCACTGGAAGGGCTTGGCGCGGACGCGTTCTTGCTTAGTAATGACCAACAGCAGTTGCAGGTAATCAGAAAAGAAACAATAATGTTTCCAAATTGACAAAAGTACTCCTTAATTCCTACAAATTTTGTGACTAAATCACACTTTGGGCCTTTGTTTGCTTGCTGTTTAATTATTAGGAAGCCATGGACACAATGGATGGCATTACTGACACAGTTTCAGGCCCTCACTCGTTCCACCCATTAGTTGATTTATTGAAGACAGGTGGAAAATTGATTTTGGTGGGTGCATCAATCACACCACCTGAGTTACCAGCCATGGCTTTGATGTTGGGTAAGTTGCACTTGTAATGGTGCTTTTCCTTAATTTTTCTTTCATGCAAGTAGAAACAATGATACGACTGAAAATATTGGTGTTGAAATACAGGAGGAAGATAATAGCTGGGAGTGCAGCGGGAGGGATGAAAGAGAGCCAAGACATGACTGATTTCAGCCAAACATAATATCACTGCAGATATTGAGGTTGTTCCCGTGGATTACGCCAACATTGCTTTAGAGCGACTTGCAAACAATGACGTTAAATATCGATTTGTCATTGACGTTGCCAACACAATTAAGGTCCCTCCAGTTAGTTAGTTACAAATTGGCAGAGTGTGACAAAGGAAGCTTCAGATGTTCTTTTTAGTGTTTGAATTTTCTTTAAACGGGTCACATCTCCCTCGCAACTTTAACCTCCTATGTCTGTGGTGGCTGTTTGGATTAGGGACATGCGTATTAATAAAAAATTTGAAAGTCAAAGTATATTATCTCTCTCCATTTTTCTATATTTGAATTCTCTTTGACAATAGTGTCATTTCTTTAGAAAATGGAAGTTAACGACAAAATAATGTATAATCAGGCATCCTTTTTTTACTACCATATTTTAACAATGTATCTGCAATTATGAGTGATTGTCACAACATGCTCGTCAAAAACGAAATTTTTTTATCCTGTCATCCTACTATCTCAAACAAGTTACCGCGTTTGTTAAATGTGAAAACTAAAAGGCAGTACTTAGTAATTAACGACATTTATTTTCTTTGAATTTGAAATATTGCTAGCTTCCAAAAAATATCCAAATATATAAAGCAAACCAATTTTAGTTAAAAAAAATACGTAAATTTATCATTCCATCTCCATGCTTGGTCTGGAAAATGAGCCACTGCGTCTGCATGGGGAAGAACCCCTTTTATGGCCCACAAGTCACAAACACATGGAATGGTGGCAGACCGGAACTGAGCTTGTGTACAAAACAAGGTCACGTCTTGGGTCATATGTTCCTATCAATTTGATGTCTTATGAAGAGGGGGCCATTGGCCCACATCATATTAAAAAAACAAAATTTTGAAGGTCGAGCCCATGCATTGCTCTGCAACGCCAACCCAAATCTGTTGTTAACCCGGAGTCTTTATCCTTGCCGTGAATCATTGATAATAATTAAAAAAAAAAAAGAAAACACCTCTGCATGATTCTATAACGTTATTTTTTTTAATGATTATTTGCATTATCCTGACGATTTACGACTATGTAAACAAAGTTTATCTCGCCAACAGACATGTGGTTAAATAGTAAAGGTTTATGCCTTGCGGTCTTGGCATCCGAGATCAAATTTAGTGGGATCGAATCCCATCTCCCCCTCCCCCCAAATTCCCCTTCTCCTTGACCAAAAAAAAAAAAAACATAGTTTATCTCTAAAATCTTGAACAAAACTACATGATAAATAAATCGAGCCAAACCACAGTTTGATTTGAAGTTTTGGACACCCCTAGTTGCGGGTTGGCAATATTATGTGGATGCTTAGGTTGGGGGTACTGGGGTGGCCTAGTTATGTACGGATTGGCCTCCCACCTTGCACAACGTACACGCTTCTCCAAGGTCTCTTGTTCAACAAATAATCATTAATTTAATTGTAATTCCGAAGCTTTGAGTCAAGTTTGTAGGTATATTCGTGGGTTGAGTTAAACTGAGTTTGACATGATCTAATTTCAATCTAAATTGGGTTAGTTTTTTTATAACTCAAACCTAATTCTAGGTCTGCATAAATCTAATTATGTTTAAATTTGTGCATGACTCGACTATAATCGAATTAGGATCAAGTTAGTTCGAAATTTGAATATATTTTAAATTTTTATATGTATAATTATTTAACTAAAAGTCATAAAATTTTAATATTTAGAAATAAGAAACTTAAAAAGCAATAATTTTAATGTTTAAATGATAATATGATAATTTTTGTATTAATTTTAAAAATAAATATAAAATGATATTTAAAAAAAAAATATTATATAATTTTGAGTTGAGTTAGGTCAACTCAAAGGGTGGTACTCGGTCCCACCTCAAAAATGCATTGGGTATTTTTTTATACTCAAACCCAACCCGAATTTTCACTAAAACTGAGTTCTAACCCGACCATGAACACTCCTACAAGCTTATATTTAGTTCTACCAATAATAATACTGTTAATGCTAAAATATTTATGGCTGTCTTTGATTAGTTTTTCAAAAATATAAAAATTAAAAAACACTTAAATGATAAAATGGATCATGTATGGAAGAAAATATATAATTAAAGTATAAAAATAATATTTTTATCAAAGTATATGTGAAAAAGTGGGTCATTTTATTTGAGTCCTTACCTTTTATCATATATATATATATATATATACATACACACACATACACACCCATTGATTGAGTTAAAAGCTCAATGAGAACTGAGAGTTGCTATTCAATTATTGAGAGTTGCATTTCATGAAAAAAAATAATACCATTATCACTCTTGATTAAAAGAAATTAAGCCTATGTAATGATTCAAATGAACTAAATTATATAAATATACTCTTAATTTAAAAAAAAAAGCTCAATGAGAAATTAAAGATTCAAGTTAAAGTAAGGTATATATAACTTGTTTATAGGCTCAAATTAGCGCCATACTCTCCATGCACTCAATTTCAACAGTTGCAATCGCTTGCTTGTATTATATATAGGCTAAAATATAAAAGATTTCTTTTAATTATAAGTCATTTTTAAATTAAAATTTAACAATATAACTCTCTAAACTTATTAAATACTGTATCTTAATGTAAATTGAATTTTCTGTACATGTACCAAAAAAATCTATAGAAATTTAATATACTTGGTTTAATAAGTTTAAGAATCAAGTTGCTTAGTTTCAAAATATAATGAGTTTTATGAAAATGACAAATAGCTATAGAATTTTTTTTTGTGTGGGTATTTTAGCCTAATATCTATGCAGTGCACAGTTTTTCTTTTGTAATAAATATTTGTATATATGCGCCAGGCGAAGCAGGGGAAAGGATCAAGCATGCATGAGAGCTGACGCTGAGAGTTGGGATGGATCAATGGGAGGGACTACTGGAATAGGGACATGGCAGCACACAGCACTCCTCAGGCATCACCCGTACTCTTGGAAGAGATTTAACTTATTTAAGATTCAAAGACGGCTTCGGCTTCAGCTTCATCAGCACCGCTATGATCAGTTGACAGTGGAGGTTGCCGATGCAGAGCAGTACCAGGCGCAGTATGTAGCTGTCTACCAGGAGAGAGATTATAAAGGACAAAACTTGGGTATATGAATTTGTTTTTATATATTTCTATTCTGATTTTCTTTTCTTTTTTAAATTTTTATTTATTTGATGACATTCACTTATTCATTCAGTCAACCCCGTGCATGTTTCAGATCAGACTCAGACGTGAAAGCGATTGTTCATTTGACGAACCTTAATACTTAGCGTAGGGAAAGTATGCTTCTGGATTTTGTCGCTAAACATTTATTTTGATCGATTTAAATAAAGTCAAGTAGTACTACCCAAATAATAAAAAGAAAAAGAAAAGTCTTTACCCAAAAAAAAAAAAAGAAAAGCGATCAATGGTAATCTTCATTTACTTCTCTCTTTCTGCATTTATAGTAAAGTAGTAAATGGAAGTGGGGCTTCTGATATCTGTCCACGTTGTCTTTGGTTCGCTTACACTCGCTGTCAGCTTCTACATATATATGCTTTCATTGCTTGTTCATTGTATGCCTCCAAACCATATATATCTATTCTCCTCAGGCCTGTGACCCTCTCTGCTTCTCTGCTTCTTCTGCCTTTCTCTTTCCTCTTTTAACCAATATATATATCTCCCATACTTCTAACGTTAAAATTCATTATCTACCCATTTCAAGCTATATATAGTGGAACCATAAAGCCACTCACTATTCCTGTAAGATGTTGAGTAAAC
Source organism: Castanospermum australe (assembly GCA_019955255.1). Lineage (NCBI taxonomy): Eukaryota > Viridiplantae > Streptophyta > Magnoliopsida > Fabales > Fabaceae > Castanospermum > Castanospermum australe. Next base: position 342,533 of record NSJW01000192.1, read on the forward strand.
CATTTCAAGCTATATTTTAGTAAACTTTAATTTAAATAAATTTAATTTTAAATTAACTTAAATTTTAATCAGAAGTAGATTTAGGTGAAGTAATTTATATTTTAGAAAAAAAACCATTCAGTATAAAAGTAAAAAATAATTGTTTCAAAAAGAATTTTTAATTTCAAAATTAAATTTAAAAAATAATATAAATATCAAAACAAACAAGAAAAAAATTATACAAAAGTTCATTTGAATATTTAAAAACCTGTTTCACTTTTGACTAATTATTCAGCACTATAAACAAGTGATTACTAAGTCTAATTATACGCACGTCAAATAGAGACATACGGATGCAGAGTTAAGATTGACATGAAATTAAAATCTCAAGTACTTAATTGCAAAAATCTATGATTATGGACCAAAACATTGGGACAAGACTTATGATTGAGGATCAAGGCATTAGCTTTTTAATACTTCGTATTATCGGACTTTATTGAACTAGAAAAAAGCAAAAAAAAAAAAAATTATAATGAATGCAGCCTAATTATGATGTAAAATATAGGAAAGGAAAAAAGAGAAAAAGAGAATAACTATGTAACTAATTTTATCATAATGTTTTTATAAGGGATGTGGATCAATCGATGTATATATGTTTGAGACACTTGCATCATTTAATCTTTTTATAGAACTAATTTTGATTCGTCCAACTACTGAAATATAATTAATTATTATGTAGATATTGTATGTAAAATTATGAAAAAAAAATTAAATAAAAACAAGTATCAAATGGTTAATCCTTTAATTATTTTAAAGATATATTATACATTAATTTTAAGATATTTTTAAAAATAATAATAATTAACTTAAAATTTTATTATGCTTACAAAGAAAGTTTATAACTTAATATGATTTGTCAACATGTAATTAAGTCAAAGCGTAAATTTTACACTAACAGCGAAAAAAAATTAAACATATTTTATTATGGGACAGAATTCCAAAGAGAGAGATGGGTGAGATTATTTGAATCCCTCTTAACAAAATAAGCATATTATGAATGTTCAAGAATGTAGATGATAAAAGTAGTTAGACTAAGAGAGGCTAGCTCGTGAGATGTAAAGTTCGAGGAAACCTTGTTCTTATGTAATGTATAAGTATGGTTTTTGGTTTGGTCTCACGGGAATCCAGCCACCCCTCTCACATGTCTCTCTCTCTCTCTCTCTCTCTCTCTCTATCGGCTGGACCTGGCTGTTTTCAGCGTGCATAGAACCAGTAATTCTATGGCGCTGCACGTTTCTTCACGACCATACAACACAAGCTTTGGTCGGTGGTTCCATGTCTGGCATGTTAGCTAGCTGTCAACTTCTTACAGAGTCTATTGTTGTTTTTTGTATTTGCCGAGTTAATTCTCAAACATCAAAACGTAGCATTATTCTATTATTAGAATTAGAAACGAGACTCTGATACATAAATATTTCATAGTTAAATTAAAATGTTTAATTCACTGATAGATTCAATTAGAAAAGTGTTGGCTTCTCTGGGAATAGCTAGCTAGCCGGCAATCAGAGACCCGTCCACACTTGTGCTGCTGCATAAATAACATGGCAGCTGAGCTGATGCATAGTAATCTCAAAGTAAATCTCTTTTTTCTCTTGCACGTTATACTATAGATCTCCTGGTTCCCAGAAAGGTATTCTATTCTATCAACTAAGCTACAACGAGACAAACAGGTAAATGGTTGATCACGACCGTTAAAGTCCTGTTATAGTTTGGGTATCTTTGCAGTTATAAGGGTTTTCACAATTGTACTTCCTTCCATATGTCAGACTCAAATATAGAAACAAACGTCAAGCAGACTGGATTGAAATTAGATAAAACATAAAATGGGTTTTCTTTTTAAATCTCTCTCTGGTTTTTTTTTTAGCATAGGAAATTAAGGTTTCTGTTTAGTCTATTCTATTGGTACTTACTTGTATGATTTCATGCATAAAAAAAATTAAATAATAATCTGGGTGTCAATGAGTTCAATAAATCACCTTTCCACTTGTAGCTGAGCAAAACTTTTAAAGGACTTGTACTATTTTTGCTCAATCTGCTGTTCGATCAAGTGACAAAGCAAGGGGTTGTGGTAGGGGCCATATCCATTTATCATTGATTGATAATGGAGCAGAGCCCTGCTGCCCAAAAGAGACCACCAGTTCACTGCAATTAACTAAAGTTAACGATTTAGATAAGCTAGATTAGAGGGGTAGGGGAAATGTCACACGTGTGAGCTTTTGTTTGGGGTTCTTCAAAGTAAGTGAGAGAGGTGCAGTTAATCTTTGGTTCAAAAGGGACGTTTCAAAGAAAGAAATAGACAAACTGATGGCAGTGTACAGAGCACCCAGTGCTGTTGTACTGCTGCTGTTGTGTTCCCTTTACTGGCTCAGCTCTTTCCCCTCCTACTTCCATCCCCTCTACTCCTACTTCCCCTCTATCATTTGTTGTTCTAGCTGGTTCCATTTGTAGCCTATATTCTACTGCTATATTACCCTGTAGATCATGTACCATCTTAATTATGAGATCTATTTTTTTCATTCTTCAGTTCAGCATGGACTCATATTTATGTGTTGGTTGCCTCCTTTTTCATCATTTACTAACCGTGACGAAAGAAACAAGTAATATTGGGCTGCGGCCGGGGAGGGGGTTGTTAATGGCTTAATGCTATATATGTTCAAAGAAAACAAATGGGGGATTTGAACTGAACTTTAAGAAATATGGATTACTTAATTGTTTAGCAGAAAGTTATGCTTCAAACTTGTTCCTATAGAAATAGAATTGAAGTACTGTCGTCGGATTTGGGGTATTATAAGTGCTTTTTTGGTACATACGTGCTAGTTACGAAGATCAATGCAAAAACCTTAATTTACGAGTAAAGTCATTGTAATTTTGGTCCACTTAAAATGTTTGTGGCTAAGAATTTGCCAATTATATACCAACACAAGTGTCAAAATCGACGTATGTATAACTTAAAAGAGAAAGAAAGGGCCTGCATGTATGACGAAAAAGTTTGTTAAACTTGTCCCAGCCGAGAAAGGAAAGTTATGTTACTAATTACGCAATACAAATTAAATAATTACTAGCTACGTACTTCGCGAGTATTTGCACATTGCAGTACCTGTTGATACTTGACTATTGTTGTCATTCATCGAACTCCAATACACATCTTGCATCATTATCGACCGTATTAAAGGACTTGTTCTCTGTCTAATAGTTTTGTTGTAGTAGTGGATCACCTCATACTGCCATAACAGTTTTGGATCATCTACTTTTCTTGTGTATGCTCTCTCTCTCTCTCTCTCTCCCCCATAGTATATATAATACCGACTACTTTTTCTAGTGAGATCTGTGCCCTCTCTCTCTCTCTCTCTCTTCATATCTCTCTTCCATATGTGTATAGACACAGCTTTCTTTATTCCATTAGATCTGAAAAAGACCTGTTACCCCACCTCATATATCATTTTACTAATTCCCAATCACCCTCTTTGATGAGGATCACAGGCACCCATCAAGATTCAAGGCCCCCCCCTCCATTTCTCTTCCTTCATGCATGAAATCATTCAATTGGTGAGTATCTTTGCCTCTGCAAAAGGAAACTAAAACCGAAAGCTTTCCCACCCCACAAGGCCACAGTTCGTTTGCTCCCCACCTCTTTGTCTCACTTCCCCTCCCTCCCTACTTTCCCCCTCTCAATGATGTCACCGGATGATCATATACCTGCAAAACCGGCAACAACGAAAGACGAGAATCAAGGTTCCGGTGCCAGGAAAATTGCCTCCACAAGGCCCCCAGAGCAAGGCCTGAAGTGCCCGCGATGTGACTCCCCCAACACGAAATTCTGCTACTACAACAATTACAGCCTGACGCAGCCGAGGCATTTCTGCAAGACGTGTCGAAGATACTGGACAAAGGGTGGAGCTCTGCGCAACGTTCCCATAGGCGGTGGGTGCCGGAAGAACAAGAAGGTGAAATCGTCGTCGAGGCTCTCAAGTGACTCCAGGGACTCTGGCTCGTCTTCAGAGCTTGGCGGCCTCAAGTTCTTTCATGGTCTTTCCCCTTCTATGGAACTTTCAACTTGGTGGGTTGCCGTTCCCTAGGCTGCATCACCCTCCAACCGCTGGCATCTTTAACCAGTTCTCTTCTTTTGGGGACGTTTCGGCCACTTCTGCTTCTATCCCAAATGCTTCCTGTTTCAGCCTTGACCCGCCTGGTGGGTCAAATTCTTTGATTGGTCTAAATTACCCATTTTCTTCTTCAACCGGAAGCGGATTTAATGGCGCAATCCAGGGCATGAGCTCCATGAACGTTCACAATAGCCTTGCTTCTTCAATTGAGTCGTTGAGTTCTATGAACCAGGACTTGCACTGGAAGCTGCAGCAGCAGCGATTAGCGATGCTGTTTGGTGAAGATAACCAGAAAGATAATAGCATTCCACCGATTAACCTTGAGAACCAGACCCAGAAACCGCAACCCATTTTGTTTCAGAACCTTGAGATTTCAAAGCCAGAGATTTGCCCCGTTGGAAATTCCAGAAAAGAAGGCCCAAGTGGGGAAACACCCACCGAGTGGTTCTTTGGGAATTCTTATGCCTCAGTGACTCCTACACCAACTACTAGTAGTGGTGGCAATGGCCATGATAATGCAAACAACTGGAGTGGTGTCCATGCTTGGGGTGATGTGCAGCAGCAATATAGTGCTTTGCCCTAGATGATAAAAAGAGGAGGATCGAGGACTTAGAGGTAGACCTTTTTTTTTATCTTGGAAGAAATTAATAGGCAACTCTGATAATTGTCTAAAACCCCTTTTAGGTATATGTTAGTTATGTCTTGTTCTTTATGCTGGGTTCAAAGCAACATATATGTAACAGATGGGAAAATTAATATCACAACGTTTTGTCATAAAACTCACCATCAAGTGTTCATATACTCATCAATTTCAGCTAGATGTTAGTCAATTTCAATTGTCTCAATTTTCAATTCTTAATTAATATTAAATGGTTGTGCCCTCTATTCCTTTTGTTCATGTGTGGATCTACATTCATTACTGCTGTTTTTAGTAGTGATTAATAAATTAAGGATCAGTCCTACATGAAAAGGAAAGCAATGGGTGCTTCCCTTGCTTACTTTATAGCGGATGTACTTCAAGAATCAACGGACTGACTTTAAAATTGTTCATAAATGTTTTTAATTAAGTCGGGTATTAATTAATTTGATGAATTGGAGCGTTGTCTATACTCTCTCTTCTCTATGGCACTCTCAAGCTTCACTAGCTACTTGTAAGGTGTTGGTGATAATTTTACCATGTATCTCAATATATCTTTGGGATCTGTGATGAATTTTTGGACTGATCTTATGTGAAATGGGGGAGACTTTAATGCCATATCTTTGATTTGTTTTATGTTCAGTTGATATCCAGAACTTATACACGACTGTCTCAGCGTGTCCCCCTCTGTGTCTATGAGAGAACTGAGTCTCAGTCTCTTCAGTTACTGATCAATGCAATACCCAAAACACACCACTGTAGAAGTGGCCGGGCGTAGCTTTCGCTGCTTGGCCTCTTGTTAGCCCTGCAGCATCAAGGCCTATAGCCCTGGTCTCTCTCTCTCTCTCTCCTAGTTTCTCTCTCTCTCTCAGTCTATGTTGCTATAAGGCTCTTCGTAATAATTAGTTGCAGTGTGGTGCGATTTGGTGGTGTCTGAAAAAGTGGTGGTTTGAAAGTGAATGGAATGAAACACTGTAAACGTTTGAAATGAGAGAGAAAAATATGGCATCTAAAGCTTAGGGTTCGCTTTTTTTTTTTTGTGCAGCAAAAAAAATGTTATGTTTAGCTTTTTAGTGTGTTGGAGAGTGAGCCCTTTCATCCGTGCTAGTTGCCACGGAGCATCAACTCTCATTGCAATTCTCTATCATGCAATGAGAGAGAGGGAAAGCAAAGCAGGAAGCATTACTTTTCCTTGCTTGCCTTTGTCATCTTTATTCCTCACTTTCACTATTTGCGCCAAAAACACAGACCCCACAGATGCTGAATAGATTTACATTAAGTTCCTCCTTTATCCCTCATATCATAACCAAAGAAAGAAATATATGTGTGTGCATGCAAAGTGCACACTCTTCTTCCCAAGTTATGTAAAACTTATTTAGTGAAAATTGACCCATATAGTTGTGTAATGTCTCCTTCATATGCAGAAAATGAGTCTAGGTATTCAATTCTCATAACAACTAAAACCTAAGAGGCCCTATTCGTTTTCTGCATACATGTCAATACCAACATTCCTTTGGCTCATAATTAAACAGAAAATGCCACTGTGGTTGCAGACACCTTGCCCCCATCAAAACTATATATATATATATATATATATATATATATATATATATATATATATGTATGTATAGCTTTTAGGTACACTTGTTCTATTCTTCTAAAGATTATTCCCTATGTATATTTATATATTATTCGGCAACTTTTTTCTCCTTCCTTCATACAAAGCTCTTTTTAATTTCACACAAAAGATTATGTGCATGAACGTATGTGGGTAATGTGGCTCATGAGTCACGGCAAGAGAAAGAGAGAATCAGAGAAGAAGAGGAATGGTGATGACTTAAGAAATGAAGAACATGAAGCTGCGTGATTAACGTGATAGAGTTGGAGAGAGAAACTCTTTTTTGTCTGGATTGGTGGTGTGTGTATCAAACTGTCATTTCACAACCTACAACTGCAAGAAGCTCATGACATATATATTGAGGAGAAACTCTATTCTCTACTTCTCATCATTCCCATCTTTATCCTACACCGAAATTTCTGGCCCCACAATCTTTGATCACTCGATGGTTCCCCCACCAGGCAACTGCATGCAATCATATGTATGACCAGAAACAATAAAGGAAGACCACATATACAAAGATTACGATATTCTAGTTTCTAGATCATTTAATTTGATAATATATGTTTTCTGAGGTTCGGGTAAGCCTATATGTGTGCATCTAATCCTCCTAGGCTGCCAGTGATTTTTATGTGTTCTCAAAATATTATATTATACCAATAAAAATATCCAATATGTCACAATATAAATTTATAATATGATATACTAAAATTCAAATGAAATTTGAATCTTGAATGTAACACTAAAGTTCTTACGAATTTCTCCTTAGACTCACGATAGTAGGAGTTTTGTGCACTAAACGGTCTTTTGGTTTTCATATAAAGATCATCACTCTGATAATTCACACAAACATGATTTTAAAAATGGGATTAAACCCTAAATACGTTAGAATATAACCATAGAATATATTAGTAAACTAAAGTATTCAAGGTTTTACAGACTGAACCTTCCTCATCTACACAATTTTAAAGTCTTAATAAAAAAATAGCATATTCAAAATCCAAGAAATAACACACACACAACTAAGAAAGATGTCAATTAAATTTCAGTATAAGGCAAAAAAAGAAAAAAAGAAAAAAAATTCAGCATTCTAATATTAGCTGTTTATGTTCTTTTCAAATTTCAATTTTGTCTAGAAAATTCAAAATGCACTATTTGACTAGTTAAGAAAACTAGGACTATATTAGACACAGACTCGGATTTTCTTTCTTTTTTTTTTAAGTCTTAACATAATCAGTTAAATTGAGATCATTGTAAATATATTTCTTTATATAGAGGAGAAAGGTGTAGTATATCCATGTAAGTTGTTTTCTTTGTCTTGTTCATGTCCTTCAATTTCAAGGCTCCAAAAGTAATAGAAGCTATATGCAATACATAAGTGTGTGTGTGTGTGTGTATGGCATGGCAAGGAGAAGTGTTACACACTACACTGGCCAAGCCAGACATGGCATCACGATCATGGCATGGGACAATAAGCTAACAGGCCCCCTTCTCCCCTCAGATAAGATGTTAATTTGTTTGGTGGTGTATAAAAACGAGAACAATGCTTTCGTCTCCGTCACCATTTTTGTCTTCTTCCACTCTTTCGGCCACTGGATTTGAACTTCGAAGTGAGGGGATTCAAACCCTACACCAGCAGCCACCCTCATCATTTCACTTCTTGACCTTTTGTCCACGTGCTTCTTCCCATTTTCCCTTTCCCTTTCTCATTCTCTTTCTCCTTCTAACTCTTTCTTCATTACAGTAATGATATTTAAAATTTAAATCCTTTGTACCCTCTCATTGTTTCTAATCTTATATCTCTCAATGCTAACGAAAAAGAAAAATAGCACTTTTTTTAGTTGATAGTATTTTATTGAGAGATAAGGAAAGAAGAAGATTTGAGTCCAACGTAATTTTTACTTTCGTTTAACCTAAATATTTTTTCATTGCAGTTAACTGAGTTGGGTTAATACACAAACCTTACGAAAGTAACTGGAAATAACGGTGAAGTCAAGCCCCCCCGGTTACACTTTTTATATACTCATTCTGATTCTTTGATAACTGAGAAGTGCTTATCGATGTATTTTTTCTGTGTTGATTTAAAATTTTATTAAATCATTGGCAACAGCCAGTTCAAAAAGAAAGTGTAAAACTGGGTGAAACACCGAAGAAAAATGTAACAGCAAAGAGGAAAATAAATGATAGCAAAAAGCAATGCTAGTTAAACGTAGAGAATTTAGAACTATTATTTTATAAGTAGTTTACACTGTAGACTATTAAGAATCATAAAAAAAATTACTATTTTGAATATTCTAAATCCTCCATGAAACGAAAGCTGCAATCTAAACTTTCAAAAGTTGTAGCCTTCGTTGTCTCACTTTGGCAAACTCCTTCAAGGTTACCATTAATTAACCTCAATGAGAAGACAAAAATAATACAATCCATTGTAAAGTTCCCCAATTTTCATGTCCAAAACTTTTAAGTACAACCTGTCACATTAAAAGAAAAATAAAATTTTATAGCCTTTGTTTGGAAATAAAAAATAAGAATGAAATTATAATGGAAGAATTATCTTTTTCTGTTTCCATTATATGAGAATGATCATTCCTTTGTTTGGTATAAAGATAGTTCTAAAATAGTAATTTCATTCCAAACCTTGATTTTACATAAGGGCCATGAACAGCCATTCCTTTCTTAGAGAAATTCTTGTATAAGTTTAGTTTACCCAAGTTGAGTAAATTAGGCTAATAAACAATCAACATATCATTATTTTAAATATACATAGTTATCTGGCACAAAAATTTATACAATTATTTAATATAAATGATAATTTATCAATTATTTATTAGTTTAGTTTACACAACTTATATAAATTAAATCTATATACATTAAAATATCTCTCTCTTGAGAGATGAAAATGGCCATTCTTAATAGGCTGGAATGGTGAAAAATTTCCTTTTCAGAACTTAAACTTAATTATTCTTTTTATTTTTTAGTTAATAAATATTTTGTGTATCTTTCTTACAAAGTATATTTTTCATCTGATTACTTTAATTTAAATAAAAAATATACAAAGTAATCAATTTTTTTAATAAATGTTAGTTCATTTTTAAGTGATAGTAGCCTAACTTTATGAAAATTATCATTCCTCTCTATTCGTATAATTTTTACAAACTTAATTTTTGTTATTTCTTTATAATTTCTGCTTCATTTTATGGTGATTATATACCAAACATAAATATATAAATAAATAATATATATAATATATATATATATATATATATATATATATATTGTTTTACTCATTATACTGTTCAAACATTAATTAATATTTTTTAGGTGATTGATCAAATGTCAGCAACAAAGTTGAAAGGACTGAAATAAGGTAGACTTAGTCAAGTGATGGGGTCACCAATTCCACGGTTCTAATAGTTTGGTCCCAAAAAAAATTGAGACAACAAAATATTTAAAAAGAAAAAAAAATTGACGAAGAACAGAAAAATGACGAAGAACAGATTTTACCCAGTTAAAACCGACCGGGTCATCAGAGGCTCATTAATAACAATTTCAGGTATCGAATTTAGTTTACATGAATAGAATGATACTCACAGAGCAACACACTACAGATACAGAGTTATGTGTTGACGAGTATAGAATTACGTCAAGTATCAAATGGTTACTGACTACTGAGAATTGAATATCTGATACTATAAGATGTAATTACAAAAAACTGGAAGACAACAGGAGCGAGCATGTTCCATTCTGAGTTTGATCTGCTACCTTGACCAAATTTTCTTCCTACTGTCCCTCTCCCTAATTCCTTGAACCTGGTCCCTGCTAGCTCTCTTGTGAGTTAACGGAGCTTGAGCAGTAATGACTGGCTTTGTTGCCCTTCCAACCCCTCCTCCTATTTTAGGTGGATCAGATTTCCTTGCCACTTTTCTACTGTGTAAAGAGGATGACATGCCAAAAGTTGTTCTCTGTTTCATTGCTTCTGAATTCTCTTTTACTTCTTATCTGATGAATAGAATCATTCCCTCTTGACAAAGTGGAACCTTGGTTTATCTGGCGGTTTACTGAGTTTGAACACCTTAAAATGCGATGCTCAATCTCGCTTGGGCATTCGTCACTTGTGCAGCTTTTACCTACGTCAGGTGTGGCCTTTACTGCATCAACAAAATAATCAGTTTGCTGCCACTGTTGCTCTCGCTCTCTGAACTTGTCCTCTACTTCCTTCATCTGCCATGGCGTTGCCACATACATTAGGTGTATATAGTATCCACAGAAGAATCAAAATTCATAAGTAATAATCATAAATAATACACCAATTCTAGAATACAACTTCGACCTAACACAACTCACTCAACAGATGACATGACACTTTACAATCACTGGTTATACTTGTATGCAAAAAAGGTCAAGCTCTAACTTTACAAATAATAAAAATTAAACAACACTAATACTTCTTTCAATATATAAACAGTAATTCAGAGCAGATTACATTTGTGATGTAAATTGAAACACATATTAGGCAACTACTTTTTCTTAACTTACCATGAATAGATCATGGTAAGCTTCTTCTAAGTATGACTGAGATCAAACAACATTTCAAATGTAGTATGTAACAGAAATCAATTTATTCTTTGAGAAGTACCTTTTGATGTAGCAAGGACTCCGAGATCTGTTCCTGCTCTTTCAGTTTTCTCTCAAGCTCCTTGACCTGAATGCCATGAACATAAAGAGAGTCATTGATTATCCATTTACCAGAAGACTTGGAATATATATTAAACAAAGAACTAAGTCATTGGCAACCTTATCTTTTAGAGTGGCAGATTGAGACCCAGACTCTTGCAACCGATCTTTCAGCTTCTTTTCTAGATCCCAAACCTGCTTACGTAAAAGAGTCTATTTAACTTTTATGTGACAACACTATAATTGATCAGTCAAACAAAGGAGGTTAAACTTTTCTCCAATAAATCCTATATGTATTCGTCTTATGATGATGCATGTTCATGCCAAGGTTGTTCCAAGAAAGAGAATTACAGAAGAGTGGAGGAAGGGGTTTTCCCAAAGTAACAGACAAACCTTCCGTTGATAACTTGCTGTCTCTGACTGTAGTTGTTCTTTCAGCTTTTTCTCTAGCTCTTTGATCTTCGATAGAAACAAGTGTCTAGTTAGCCATTCATGACCAGTAACCCAGATAAAGAATGAAAGTTATTTATAAATTCTGACAGTCACTATCATTTGTGTTGTGTCCTATTTGTGGGTGTTATATGTGGTCCATCAATAAGGACATTGGTAATATTTTACATATTTTGGAACTCAACCCCAGACCAAAACCGTACTAGATAATGAGTGTCAATAATAAAGAATGAAATCAGAGTTACTAATAAGGAATGAACAATAGATGAGCCACAAATCAATAGAAATCTTGAATAGAAAGCAACCTTATGTTGAAGAGTACTGCAGGTTTCATCTTTTCCCTTCAATTTGTCTGACAATTGAAATATTTGCCTCTCTGACTGGTTTTGCATGGCTGTCTTCAACTCAATCTGGCCTTCAAGTTCTTTAATCTTTTCATGTAGATTTCTGTGAATATGATCCTTGCCTTTGGTCTTACTCTCCATGCTTTGCAAATTTTCTTCTAGGTTCCTTATGGATTCATCTTTGATTCTGCACTCATTCCGTGCTTTTTCAAGCTATGCAAATGTGTAAAATGAAGGAAACATAAATTATATATAGAACATGGAGAAATAGAAAATAAATTTTAATGCATCCAGTAAGAATCAGCAGCCTACCATTGCTTTCATCTTTTGAAGTTCACTTGTATCGATTTGCCTCTTAACAGGACCTAACTCAATGCCCCTCACTCTAGTTGCAAAATTAAGTGAGCTTAGAGTCTCACCTAAGTCCTGGTCTGATGGACTGATTTGTACAAACATCAAAGTTTTGGAGTCACCTCCTGCAATATGTTACAAAAAATATGCAAGGAAAATTAACAATACTAAAATCCTAGGCCACAGGGAAAAAAGGAAGATATCGATATATGCCAGCAAAAGCCAGATCTCACTCCTGAAAAACGCGCAAGAAACACAAAGAAAGCTGAACTAACTTGACATACCTAGTGAGTCTTGAAGTAAATGTGTCAATTTAGAATTCCTGAAACCTCCAAAAGGAAATAGCATCGTTAAAACTTATAATACATATTATGGTGGGCTAAGGGTAAAGGGAAGGGGTGGATAGTATACCTATATGGAATGTGACTACTTTTGGTTGCTAAAGCAGATATCACATCCCCAAGAGCAGAAAGAGATCGATTGATGTTTTGTGCTTCCTTAAGCCGCTCCCCTTGCACGTCAGTCTTTGCAAGTCTCTCACTGCCAGCCAAATCCACAAGCCAAAGCTTGCTCTTGGTACACTCACCATTCATCAAATTTTTAGCCCTTACCATTATACAAAGCATGCTGGAAAAGAAACAAGCAATCATTAAAAAGTATAGAAAAAGAAAAACTCATATTGATGTAGAGGTGTTAGACTTGTATTGTATTAGAAAGCTTCTTGTAGTAATGAAAGTGGAAACAATACAAGAGCTTGGTACCAGTGAGATCGACTGCTATGCTCATTAACATTATTACTTCCTACTGCTCTAGCATTACTTCCAGCTTGCAATACATTCCACACTTCCTTGATGTTGTCAACCTTGGCTTCGACAACTCCAGGAACATGATGAAATCCTTCAGAGGCTTGTTTTATCTCCAACCTGATAACCATTTCAAGAGAAATCATTCCAGCCCCTTCACTTATCTGCTTAGACCAAGTTCTCTTGAACAATGTAGCATTCTTGAAAAAGTTTTATAACACCAGAACTTCTCATGAATGGATTAATTTACCTTTTTGTTGCTGGTCCTATAGCCAATAAGTCTCTGATTTGTTCATTATAAACCTCAAGTACACTAACAGATATGTCGTATGCAAACGTTTCACTCCTCTCCTTGCTAATTTTAAACAAGTGCTCAAGAGTCCTATAATTCACTCCTCTGTTCTGCTCCGTTCCCTCCATGGTAAATGTCTTTCCTGTTCCTGTTTGCCCGTAAGCAAATATACAGACGTTGTAGCCATCCAGCACAGAGATTACCATTGATGAGGCATCAGCAAAAACTTCAACTATTAAAACAAAGCAAACAAAGTTGTTTAGAAACTAGAAAGCTTTCAATTGTGTTAATAATATGAATCTTGTGCTAAATATAAAAACAATTATGGTCGCTAAAGAAGACAGTTATTGTATGATACTGTACATATACCTTGATCATCTTTTGGTGTATAAACTCTGTCAAATCTGAATGACTTTTTGGTGGAGCCTACCTGTCAAAATTCCAAGGCATCCATCCTTTGCTGCAGCATCAAGATCCACGACTGTTGTGCATCCATTTGAGATTTCATCCTTATTCAATGGACGACAACGGCAGAAAACTCTAATGTTGCCTATTATTCATAAGAGATGCGTTCAGTGCCTTTGAATTAATGCTCTTCAAATCGGAACAATGTCCACTTATTCTATAGAGTAAGTAAACATGAGAGCAGACCTTTAGCCTCTTGAACTTCATTAAAGAGCTTCTTTCTCTGTGTCATCTCTTCATTGTACTTCACTTTGAGATCTTCACACTGCTTAACTGCAAAAAGAAATTTTTTAGTCCCTTGATATGATTCACACAATTTCAAAGCCCAAAATTTAAGTGCAATTCAACTCTTGAATGAGCAAACTGGAGAGTAAATAAGGTAAACTCAAGCATACCCAATTCCTGAACTGCAAAAACCATCTTATTTAATTCAGGGATTGAATCAACACATTCATGCGCCTCTAAGGAAAGTCGAGAATAGTCACTCTTCATCAACTGCAAAACAAATTAGGTACAGATACTATTAAATTGTAATTCCGAGAATAATAAAAGAACACTTATTTTTTCCTGCATTTTCATCATATACCTTTATTTTTTCCTGTAAACTGCTAATTGCTTCTGTCCATTTCTTCTTATCAAGCTCATACCTGCTAGAAATGCTCCTCAGGTTTTCAGCTTGTTTCTCCACAGTTTGATCTGAAGAGGAAAGTAAGAATAAAATTAGGAATGTTTTAACCAAGAACCAAAAATATTGGAAATCTAATAAGGTGATGGTATTGATATATAGGCACATCTGACTGCATTACATTTATTAAAACCATAAGCAATGCATAGCAAATGACACAATCAGATCTTTAAGTTCCCACATACATTAATTGAGTTGAAATTAAGTTTTTTAAAGACTCTAATTTCCATGCTCTTCTTAAAGGAAATATGCAAACTTACCAATAGAGAGCATCTTAAATGTCACTTTGTCAAGTTCCATGCGGGCTGTTTCCAATTGCTCATTCGTTGCAGTTAATGACATCCATGCCTCATAGCATTCTTTTGTCTTGAGCTGACACTGCATTGTAAGCTCTTTTATCTTGATCTCGAACTTTGCAGTAGATTTTGTCTGCACAACTTTCATCTAAAACATTCCAATGAAAAGCAGAATAAGCAAAATGTTTATTACACTTCAAACTGCCACTTATCAACTAGGTTGCCTCTAACCTGAGATGAAGGAATTTCAATCTGCGCAGCACAGTAGTTACATTTAATATAATCACTTGTCACGTGTGGAACTGTTTAAAAAGTGACAAAGTAGAGATAGCAAGTTGCTAATGCTAAGTAACATGTATGCTACTGGGAAATCAATCAAACACTGTGTACACTAAACAGAAATAAGGTACCTGAAGCCTTTGTTGCTCTCCTAATGCAAATCCCACTAACCACCGGACTTCCATTTATACTTTCAAATCTTATGAGAATTACCCCATCCTCCATTACAGAAACCCTTGAATCAATCAACTGTAATGGCTTATTAGCTCCAACAACCGCAAAGATATCCAACTCAGATAGAACCTGCCATATTATTATAATAAAGAGGATTTTAGGTTCTAGCGAAAATTTTACTTGTATCATTTGTCAATGTAAATGCATAAAAGAATAGTAGCCTTTATGTGGAAAAACTTGCCTTTTCTTCTTGGATGTATACATTGAATACCCTTATTCCTTTTGGTCCATTTGTGTTAATGATCTCCACAAAATGAAGATCAACAATATAGTCTCCAGGCTGAAGATTATCAAATCTATAACAAAAACTTCCCAACCGCGCTGATTGATAGATAATTGGGTAATCTCCACCCTCCACTATTTGCTCATTGGTTCGCAAAACGTTCCCACCATCAAAAAATGCGTCACCAAGGAAAGTTATCCCCGCATCTGCTTCATTTATAGCCTCCCCTCCGGCATTTACAAACATCACATAGTCCTCTGCTTCAAAAGCAATGAGATTAATAATTAAAAGTAAACATTTGATCTTCTAAATGACTACATAACTCTAAATACTTTCTTAATTCTTGGAGCAAAATAGTTTGCTACTTTGCTTTTACAAGAAACTTCACTGAAAGATAAAAAAGTTGGCCTAAAATACCCTCTTACACAGACTTCCAAACTAATTGCAATTACACATGCTTAAAACTGCACCAGAATACTTAAATCGCAATTAACTCCTCATTATGCAATTGCTAATCAACATTTTTACGTAGACATGAAGCAACAGGAACAACTGTGAAATACGATTGGCAATCTCACATTTGCCGAAAAACATTAGTCGCAAGTCTCGCAACAAGAGACGACATGTTCTAGTCCGTGAAACCAACCCGGTTTCTTTTAAAACGTAATTGGGGAAAAGGAAAGCAAGAAAGACTACATTTTTCCTTAGAAAGGGGGGAAATGGAACCGTGTAATTTATTTTTTATTTCTTTCCCCAATTTCTTAGTCCTTTAAAAACCATAAACCCTAGCATGATAAAATGAACTTTTAAACGTGCATTTCAAATATTCTAACCTACCTGTGTTGTCAGAACTCGTAAACCCAGTTTGGATCAGTCTTGAACTGGAATCACAAACCATCAAATCGAACAAGGACTCGTCCGCAGCTTCCATTGCAGAATCTTTATGCTCCGGATGACGCGATTCCACTGTCTCCGTATCAAGCAGCCGCGAAAGGGAGGAATCTGAGATTAGGGTTTGTTGGTATTGCTGAAAAGCGTTCGATTGGATCGGCTCCATGTAAAAATGGTCGTCTTGGCAATCAATAAGGAATTTTGAGAGAGAGCTGTTTATGGCAGAAAGAAAGTTTCAGAGATTAGAGAGCTTCCAACTTTGGCGAGGAATAGGATCGTTCAAATTTGAATTTTGTTACCGTTGGAAGTTTAAATCTCGCCGTCCGTTAAACGTTTGCTCTTTTACCTTTCTAGGTTGAATAAAAATATCAACCCCGTTGGGCCTAGCCCCGATTATTTACCATATATATATATATATATCAACCAAGTAAGTAATACTCGAAGAAACTAATTACTAAATGACATATTTTTAATGAAAAATGATAAATAGTTTTTACAAAAGATTTAATTTTCATCGATAGTTAATATAAGTTCACGCCACATAGTAAGATAATAAAAAATTAACACATCATCATTTTTAAAGTAAAAAAGTTGTTTAATACAAAAAATTATGCAATTGTATACTATTATTTAGTATAAAATGACTATGTGTCAGTTCTCTATCAGCTTATTCCAATATAACTTTTTTTTTATAATTTGTATTTATTAAGTGTACACAAGAATTTATTCTAACATATAATTATATATTACCGTATCACTAATAAGTTTAACTATGACAACAATGATAACTTATAAAGTCAAACTTTTTTTTTATCTTTGACAAGAGTATTTTCACAGGTATTGCTATAAAACTAACTCTTCGAATACTATTACGATTAACAAATTTTCCTAATACGTGTTTTTTCCAAACATTTAAACTTTGGCCCTTATCTTAAAAGTGGAGCTCACTTATCAGTACATCCAATACTTGTTAGTCAAACTTTTCTAATAATGTATTAACATAATTTTTTGATGATGTATTAACACACAATTGGATAACAATAAATTCTAAATTAAACTCTTTTACAAAATGTGTTGCAAGTAGAAAAATTCTTAAGTATTTTGATAGTAATGCTATTAAGTGCAATACTCTAGTACTTAACTTTTTTTAGGATAGCAGGACCTTATGTGATTAGTCAAAAGTATTTATTGTAAAAAATAACAACCAATAATGTTTAACAAATCATTCAAAGTATTAGTATTCTATTAAAAAAATTATGGTACCATACCAATACCCCATTCTCAACGTTTTAGATCTCATCTAAATTTAAATATATAATATTATATATTTTTTAAAAAAATGCTAAAGAGCACGAATTTTTTTTTTTTACGAATCACATACGAATTTCTTTTTGATGGGCAGTTACTTTTTATAATTAGTTATTTATTTATTTTTTTACCTTCGATGATTTCTCCTCGAGGCATGATCTTTCACGAATATTTTCGTTAAAATACTTTCATGCGAAATAGCATAGCTCTATATTTAATATGTGATAAAAGAAAATAATTTATAAAGGAAAATAATCTTTATTATTATCTTATCTAATCTAAGTTAAATTTAATTTGTTTGATAGTCAACATTTTGGTGGAATTATCATTGGATGGATGACGCACACATTTGAAACATATGTCATTAATGTAGAGACATCTAGTAATGTATGGTTAATACTTTAATATGTCTTTGTTCGCCTCTCAATAGAATGTTCAATCCAAACTCAGACTATATATAGTATTGTCTCTTTGAAAGTGGATGATAAAGAAAAATAATTGATAAAAAAATAATCATTATTATTATCTTATCTCTATTTTATAAATAATTAAGATTATTATTATCTTATTATTTTATCATATCTTTTTCTTATTTTTTATAACTATTTTTAAGGTACAAAAGCTTAACCATAAACTTCTAAAATATGATAACATACAATTATTTCTAATAACATATATTATGTTTTTATTAAATTAGTATACTATTATAAAAGTACGCATAAATATTTCTTGTCCATGTCATATAAAAGTTTGTTGTTGTGCGTGGTGCAAAAAAAAATTGAAATTTGAAGTTTTTTGGTTTACCTAAGAACAGGAGTTAATTTTATTTTAAGAGAAATAAATATAAATTTTATATTTGAAGAACTCCTTATAATTGATTATGAGATTCATTAATTTTATTCAAAATCACTTTGAGTTTTTTCAATCTAATAATATTATTTTTTTTTATTTTTAAAAATATGATAGAATCCAAAACCAAAAAGTTTAGGGTGAAAAATAAGGTATTACATCAATCAACCTAAAAAACAAGGTGTTACATCATTCATAGCCTTTCTAAAAACCGATTTTTGTATGATATAAGACTGTTATCTTAGTGTACATTAGATGCTATCTAGTTAGCCATCATTTAATATTTTTAAAAGTTTCTACGTGGTTTGGAATTTTTATTTCTCTATCATTAATGTTAATTTGGTTTTATCACAAAAAAAAGTTAATTTGGTTTTCTTTAAAAGAAAAGAATTACTTATCACAATATTCATCAATATCTTTTTAGAGTCTCGTTTGAATGAAGTATTGTTTGAACATTTGAAAGAACTGAACCCGTGTTTCCAACTTCTGAGAGCATATACATGCCTGCAACATCTCACAGGAATGACCGGATAGGCTCAATATCTCACCTGACTGATATTGGCTTATGTTACTTCCAACTTGGGTGAGGATACGCCCATGTTTGTTAAAACTTAATTTTTTTTTAAAAAAAAAATTTTTAAAGTTTTTTTAATAAAATTTTAATTATAAATTATTTTAAATATAAAATAAATTAATTTAAGTTATGCACATAATATCTAACTTTGCGGCATCACATAAAAATGAAAACATTATTAGTTCAGCTTGGTAATGCTATGCTCTAACTCATCTATGAGGTTTTATTAGTTGGTTGCATACCCTGCTTTTTAAAGGGAAGTGTGTGCTTTGGTGCTGACTTCTCTAAAAAAACTTATTTTGTTTTGAAATTATATCATGTCTTTCTATTTTGTCTAATATATTTTTGTTTTGTCATAAACAATTACATTTTTCATAAGCAACCACAATTGATTTTAACTCACAACATTGTTAGATTTTTCTAACAACTATAACAATTTCTCAAAGGATGTATAATCAAAACCCAATAATTTCAATAAATGAATTTCCCAGCCAATATGCGGCTATGACATTGCTATCATCTCCGAGCTAGCCCAGGTGCCTCCTTTCAGCTCCCTGTACTTTCTGGCAGTTGGAATCATCTGTAGTCTCTCAAATATGAATTCCAATTGAAGTTGCTTGCTTGCCATCCAGAGCATGAAGTGGTAGTCAAGCCATTTTGTTGGGCTTTCTCCAAGCTTCTATCATAATGTATCATATAAGCCATTGTCTTCGGCCTTGCAGAAAAATTCCTGCAGGCATGTGTATTTACCTCTTTTAAAGTTACAAATTTATTTTAAACGATAAAGTAAAGAGAATTAATTATTAATAAAAAAAAATTAAAGAAAGTGAATTATAACAACTTCATAATTTATTATATATATATTTATATTTTATGATAATCTCAACTATCAATTTTTTCATAAGTAATTATAAATTCTCACTTTAATATTTAAAGTGAACTCCTTATTTTCAAATAAGTCATATCTTATGCATGTGAACTTGTCAGCATCCCAATAGCTGGAAAACGTAAGTCACTCAATGTTTTAGTTGCCGGTGGGATTTTCTTGTATATATTTTATATTTATACAATCTCATTTAAGTCTCACAATTCTTTGAGACTAAGAATTGGATAACATGCACAGGTCCACCACTGAAGAAATCTTGTATATAAAGCAAAAATGCCTCATGCATCTCAAAATAAGGGATGCAAATGGTATGGGTACGATAATGAAAATGAGTAGGGAAGAAACACTCTTAACCGTGGAAACACCTAGGCCCAGCACTAATCAACTTATAACCCTAACCTCCTCTCTTTCATTCCCCAGATCTTGTACTAAGGCTATTTCCTCCAGAATTGAAAACCTTGTAGAATACTCTCAAATCCCTAAAACTGCAATAGTAGGGGGAACCTTTGCTCCTTTGTTGAATCCCTATAATATTTTTCGAAGAGAAAGATCCATAACTCGTTCAATCAGACGACTAATAACCACCTTAAGACCCCTAGGTCAAAGAATATATTCACTCTTCTAAATTAGACCAATGCTCTTTAAAAACTACTAGTGCTGAACAATATGTTGATCTAGAGATTCCTCAAGAACTAATCAACTACTGGAAAGCAGAAGGATATACTGCTCTTCATTATGGAGCAGACAGGCTTGTTCTCTCCCTTCATGGGAGAAAAGGACTACCAGTCATAGCCTAGATGACTTTCTTGGATTCCAGCTTCATTTACTATGAGCATGCAATCATCAGCACTGTGTTGACTACTCTACATGCAGGAAGCATAGTTCTGACCATGTTTCCCAATTATAATGTAAGCCTTAAGGATCCAACCTTGTTAACTCGTCTCAAGGTACATATCCAAATCTTAAGAGCAGAATAGATACAAGAAGCCTTGTCTGCAACACTCCATCACCAAGTGATTTACCTGCTCTAAAACCATTCGATAGATCTACCACTGCCAAGAAGTTTCTCAGATGCATTATTAATGACCTCCAGCAGAGAGGATGATGTTCCGTCTATCATCAGGATTTTTAGGCAAATCCCAAGATAAGAACTGATCAAGTTGATTCCCCTTGAGTGGGTAAGAAATTATGAAAAGTACCAAAACGATCGAAAGCCTATTCAGGTAAGAGATCCAACTTTCCAAAGACTTGTTGATGGGTCTGTAAAGACTATCTTCAGTCCTCTAGATGAAAAAAGCAGTAACCAAACTCTTGTAGTTTTTAATTCTATGATGCTAATACCAATATCTTCTGAAGAAGATATTCCAGTCCACAACTTCATGGCAGACGATTCAAAGGTTTATACTGACAAGGTCCACGGTCATTTCCTCTAGGATATAGATCCAAAAATGTGTGATCCAGACTACGACTGCCATCTACACTATGACAATGATGAGGATGATCAGCCTAGTCTTCAAAAAAAAGAAATGATCTTGTAAAAACAACAACTTCGCCTAGGAGAAAATCAGACCCAGATAATGGTCCTTGGGTAGGCATCCACAAAAACCCTAAACATCTCCCTATATACAGAGAAGCTATACAAATCCTTAGGCAAGAAGGACATCTTCCTCCTAATGATTCATCTTTAGTTACTTGGCCTACGCCAAATTCCTGCAAAAACAACTCTAGCTATGAATCTCAAGTACTTTCACCTATCCCTTGCATGATGATGACTTCTACTTCTTCCCTGTATGAACATGATTTCCCACCACTGGAAAGAAAAACCAACCCAGTCACCAAAGTTTCCAGCAGACCTTTTGTCCAACCTACAGAAATTCTACCAGACAGAAAATAAAAGGGTCTTAGTCAGGCTAAAGAAGTATTAAATTGGCAGATAGAAAATGCCAAGGCACAAAATAGTTTGCTCAAAAAGATAGATGCAAAGATAGACAAGATGACTGCCTTAATAGAAGAAACAGATGAGCGTTTGTAGATCCTTTATGAAAAGATGCAAAAGTATTACAGAAATCTACAGACACAGATAACCTAGCTGGAGATGGAACTTAAAGATATGTTGCAAAAGAAATATTTTGGCCAAAAATTTAACCAAAAGGAAAGGGAAATTAGGAGACTCCAAGCCCAAGTTAAAGAAATAGATGATCATATCCAAACCCAAGCCAAGAAAAAGAAGTTCTCTGAACCAGAAATACACCCTTTCTTCAATCCTCCTTTGTTCTCCACCTACTATTCTCCTTCAATAGCATCAATCTCTTTTTATTCACCACATAGTCTTACTGATTATTCTCGATATTTTCCCTCAGCAGTAAGACCCAAACTAGTTTCCCAAAAGGCCACCTCCAAGGATTAAAAAAAAAAAACTACCAAAATGAGTGTTTCCTCTTCTAAATCAAAAGAAGAAAAATCAGATGAACTTTCTCCCCCAAAGAAACTCCAAAAGAGGATATCACTTTCTATCCTTCTCAGTATATGATTACCATACATGAAAATACTCTTAATAATCCTCTTCATAAATATTTCTTAAAAGACAATAATTCAAGCCAATCTTCAGAACCTATTGCTGAATTAGACTCCCAGTCTGAAAAAGGGACTACAGATATTTTCAAGATATTAATGATTACTTCTTATGAATCAGGAAATTAGCCTTATTATGAATCTCTTGAAAAAATTACCATATGATTCTCTCTGGAAAATACAGGAGTTAGGCCAATTGCTGGCCCATGGTTTACACTTGATGACATAAACTCTGAACATTGGCAAAAAAGACTCCTTAATTTTGGAACATGGATCAATACTCAAATGATGAAGCCCGATACAGACTCCTACAAAGTCATCTAAGAATTTACCTGTCGGATAACAGGATCTTTAAAAGAATGGTACCATAATCTTGGTTCATTCAAACAAGATCAATTTCACTAACTGAAAAATACTACAGTAATATTGGGTGCTATCTATCAAGAATTCCTTGGCGATCTGAATCATTATGACAAAAAAGTTCGTCAAGAATTTTTTAAAATGAAATGTTGCTCTCTCAAGGGAAGATTTTGATAAGCATTATAAGAGAATGTCACAGAGATTTTATCTCCTCAATAGATACAATGATCCCAGCTTCAAAAACACTTATGTAGCCTCCCTTCCTTAAGAAATTCAACCAGAATTGCTAAGAATGATTACAAATATGCAAAAGGATCTTACTACCATGACTCTTAGATAAATACATCAGATGACAATGATGGCCCTTAAAAAACTCTGCACCTAACACCAATTCTTCTCAGATATCCTTGCCCAAAGATCCAACTTTAGAAAAGCATGTATGAAGGCTCATTTGGAGATTAAATGCAAAGATAAGAATTACATGTGTAAGAATCAAAAGAATACCCATAAACAGATGTATGGGAAATTATCCAAAAAGAAAGACAAGAAAAAATACAAGTTCTTCGAGAAGAAGAGAGAACAGGACAAGAAGAAATCAAATAAATGTTTCATCTGCGGACAAAAAGAACATTATTCAAAAGATTGTCTTAATAAAAAAGCCAAAGCAATAAAGCTGGTTCCAAATGGCATCAAATTCAAGAGAGAATTCAAACCATATGCTATAGTTCCAAAACTCTTCCCATTAACAGATGCTCCTAGAGGATATGAAGAAATAAGAAAAGATCTCTTAAAGCTTTGCACAGAAAGCCATGAGTTCTTCAATCACCCGAAACCTCTATGGAAGAATGAAGAATTCTTTGTGCAACTACCATTTAAGCTGAATGAGGATATTAACCTAACTAAGGCAACTCATTCAAAAATGGCTCCTTCCAAGCTAGCCCTAGCCAGAGAAGAATATCAACAACTCCTCAAGTAAGGGCTAATTGAACCCACAAAGTCTGAATGGGCATGTCAAGCCTTTTATGTTGAAAAAAGATCAGAGAAGATGAAAGAAAAAAAAGAGGCTAGTGGTCGATTACAAGCCACTAAATCATTTCCTTAAAGATGACAAGTTTCCTCTTCCAAAAATATCCTTATTGTGCACTTTCATCCATGATGCTCAAGAATATTCAAAGTTTGACCTCAAGTCAGGATTTTAGCAATTGGGTCTCCATCCAGCAAATCGTTATAAAACATATTTCTGCATTCTAAATGTCCAATATCAATGGAAAATGTTACCATTTAGACTTAAGGTGGCTCTTTCACTATTCCAAAAAGCCATGACCAAAATATTCAAGCCCATCCTATATGGCATCCTGATCTATATTGACGATGTTCTTCTATTCTATATGGCTCCTCATGTTCCTATTCCTCTGAAGGCACCTATCCAAAAGACTCTTTCACCTAATCTCAGCCAGCAGCTACTCCCTCACAAATAAAAGAGCATGCCAGAACCCATATGTTTCATTATATGGCCTTAATTATCCAAAAACAAGACTCACAACTAGAAAAGACACTCTTTGATCCAGATACTCCTTTTCTCATTCCTTACCGAATCCACTTAAATAGACCTTTTCTTGAAGAAGACCTTTGGTATCTTTGGTGTGTCATAGTTCTTTATTCTGTTTTTATAACACTTTCCATAGTCCAAATGCAAGATTTTCTCTATGATCCAGCAAACCAGAATTCTCTTATTTGGATAGCCCTTGAATGGTTTTCACCCCTTTTTTGGTGGAGAAGACAAATCACCACTGCTTTGGGTCATAAAAATATTTGGAAATTAGATGCTGAACAAGTTCAAATCACCACTCCTTTGGACACATAATCAAGCTTATCATTGGGAAACCCTTGATGATTTTTCCCCTGAAGGCAACATGATCAAAAGAAATTTGGCTTTTCACTTATGTCAAATTAATAATTATTAGTACAAAGAAGAAAAATTCATATGTACATGCATGACTCATCAACCCCAATGCAAGATTCTCAAGAACCCGAAAATCCAGAAGATATTCTTGCAGAAGTAGACAGCTAGCTAGAAGACAAACCTTAGTGCCATGGAGCATGCGAAAGTGTAGATTTTGCGTCAAAATTCATGTTGAAAGCTTCTCCTTAAAAGGCAAACTTGTTTATGTGAGTGGTTTGTATTAAAAGTTTGTACGAGTGTACTAAAAGTGTGTCTCTATTATTAGCTATGCGTCGAGAATCTCTCAGTTTTGCTGAGTAAGTCATGAAACACATGTTATTTGTCATTTGTGTTCCGAGCTTGCCTATATATTGGCTAGATTTTTAGATGTATCCTCAAGCCTTGTTGAATGAATAAGATTCTCGTTTCATCAACTATGTCGCAATTCTAAACTTTTCCTCTTATTGAAAAATTTTATTATCATATGCATATCATGCAAGCCCTTCTAAGATATGAGTATGCTCTGCACTTGCCTCTTTGAGGATCCTGTGCATCAGAAAGTATCAGACTAATGATCCTTGCTACGGTCCTCTCTATTATGGTTATAGTAGGCAATCAAAGTTGTCTTAGCACTATAGATTACATAATAAGAGGCAATAGTTTCAAAAAAATGTTACCTCAATTCTTTCTTCCTCCTATGTTCCTCCTATGTAAAACAAAAACCTGGCTTCCATGCGAAGAATGCACGAGGAAATTATATCAAATGGAATTATTTTAAAAAAATTTGTGTACTTTTAACTAGTTACATTAAATGTATGTTGGATTTTGATTAATTTTAAATTTTTTAAATTTTTTTAGTAAAATTTTAATTATAAATTATTTTACCTCACTCCATCTTTGAGTAAAAAAAAAAAAAAAACATATACATGTATATTTTGTTAAAAGGATAATTGTTCTTACTTATACTTAAGGAGTAATTGTCAACAATTATTTGATTGGTACAAAATATAGAAGAGAAAATTTATTAAGTGGATTATTAATATTTTTAATTATTTATTTATTTTTTATAATTAATTCAAAAACAAATTTATTTAAATATTTACATATGATTTTTTTTAAATTATTGCCTTTTAAAACAAGTCAATTCTTGTTATTCTCTCTTACAATCTATACATATTTATAATTAATTTCAACAAATTTACAGTTTTAATTATCTTTTGACTAAAATATCGATTCCTAAGTAATGATTCATACAATTTTAATTAATGAGTTAATTCTTTTTTTGGTACAAAGGAAAAAAAAATAAAAGAAAACAGCAAAGACTATGACCTCTGGAACGACACAACTAAAGTATCAGCAAACAAATAAGGAGATATCCCTCGTGGAGGAGAAATCCAACGTACAATCCTGTCATTGTTTTTGGCACCAAGCTTAATGGTTAGCGAGTTCATTCGCAATCAAATATATAGTATTCAAAATTTTTGAATTTAGTTTTTTAGATAAAAAATTAATTTTCTCCCTCAATTGTTTAACAACTTACTTGATAGAATTATTTACATAGTAGTTAAACGTAATACAATAAACCTTGAACTAGACAATTTCTTTATAAAAACTCTGAAACGTTACAATTTTTTTTGTTTGTTATCAAACGGCATCATTTTAATCGAAATAAATAAAAATAAAATAAAATAAAATTATATCGTATTGCGTCGTCAATGATAAAATATTAAATTAACATAGCTCACAATTTATGTTATCAATTAGTGCAGTCGTTAAAAATTGTATTGTCGAAGAGACTATTATAAATATAAACTAGTTATTATTTTTGTGAAATGTAAGAATTTATACATATTTTGTATTGTTTAAATATTTATTTAAATCAATTTTTTAAAAAAAATTATTTAAAATTATTTTATTTTTTATTAAAAATAATTTCATTTAAATTATATTAATGTTCAATATATTTATTTTAAAAAAGTTTGTAAATGAGTAAAATTAAAAATAATAATTTTATTTAAATTATACTAATATTTACAATACTTATTTAAAAATAATTAATAATAATGATAATTTTATTTGAATTAAATTAATATTTAATATATCTTATCTAACAAGATATAAAATATTATCAAAAAGTAAAATGTCATATTATTTATCCGATAATAATACTTCACAACTCTTCATCTAATTTTTTTAATTTTACTCAATTTAAATTTTAATTTATAAAATTTTTTTAGATAATAGTTCCTATAATTTTATTTATTTAGATTTTAGTTCTTAAGACTAATAACTTAATAATTTAAAATTATAATAATTAAGTATTTATAAAAAATATGAATTAATACTTTAATAACTAAAAATTATAAGAACAAGAATACAAATAAATATAAAATATAAATATTGATATTTTAATAATAAAGACCAAAATTCAAATAAGTAAAATCATAAGAATTGATATGTAAAATAAATTATAAAGATTAAATTTTAAATTAAATAAAATTAAATTAATCATTTATTTTAATCAAATCAAAAAAAGAAACAAAGCAAAAAAAAAATAGGATATCAAAATAAATAGCAACAAAGTTAAGCCAACTTTCTTTTTTTTTTTTCGGGGTCAAGAGAATAAAGGAAGGGAGAACATCGTTCCTTTTTTAGGAATTAATCCTAGATAAAATTTCTACAAAACAGTATACTTTACCAAGAGAGTAAGGCCTGCACCCCCAAAGTTAAGCCGACTTGAACTTAGCAATGGTCCCAACGTGAAATGGATCAAATAAAAGGAAGGTTCCAAGCCTCACATCAGATTTACAGGAAACACAAACCCATCTTATTCCTCTAGTGTGTTCAGTCTGACCAACGCCCAAATCCTCAAAGATCAAAGCTTGACAGCACCATCGTCTTCAACGTCTCTCATTCCGATGCTGATGACGTTTGGCAAGCAAGCTCAACAGCAGTCCTCGTCGCACAGCCTCTTCTCTCTCCGACTCCGAGGCTCACTCCTCGTCCTCGCAATCCTAACTCTTCTCTCTTTCACCTATCTAGCCCTCAAATACTCCACCCCTGCGCCTCAGGTGACACCCAACCCATTTCAAAGTTTTCTTCTTAGCAATGGAAAAACTGTTTCTTGATTACCCTTTTGTTTGTTTTGTTTCCAAAGGTCTCTGTTGCGAAGCTGGTCGATGCTAAAGTGAACGGCGATGTGGGAAACGGGGAGGAGGGGGAGGAATTTTCGGATATTTATCACTCCCCCCCGGTGTTCAAGTTGAATTTCGCGGAGATGGAGGAGAAATTCAAGGTGTACATATATCCAGACGGTGACCCCAACACGTTTTACCAGACGCCCAGGAAACTCACCGGCAAGTACGCGAGTGAGGGTTATTTCTTCCAGAACATCAGAGAGAGTCGATTCCGCACCGACGATCCGGATCAGGCCCACCTCTTTTTCATTCCGATCTCGTGCCACAAGATGCGAGGCAAGGTATGGAAATCTCATTTCATGGCAAGATTGTGATTCTTTGTTGCGACCCGGTTGAGACATGCACCGAGTCGGCGCTTTATAGCCTAGAAATTGTCGACCTTTTTGAGTTTTGCTATTGAGATCTGAGAAGGTAGTAGCATTCAGTTGTTGTGTTAGCACCAGTTGATAACTTGCCGATAATGGCAATGATTTTAACAATTAACTCATATACTGCTACCGGGTCTTGGGAAACGGTAGAATGTTAGAGTTTTGCTTCTGACATGCATAACTGGTAGCTTTTCTTTAAGGATACTGACAAGTTTACGTTAAGAAAAATATCATTTGTGAACGAGTGAGGCCTAAAGATGCTGAGAAGAATGAGGCGCGAGTCTCTGACATTCTGAGTACAAAGGAAATATCTATTTGGGATTTGAATCATTGAAAGCCATTATGCATTTAGACATCACCTTTTCTCCCTCAATTAAAAGTAGATGATCTTGTGTTGTTGCCTGTTCTTTTACTCCTTTTTTGTTGTTTCGTGTTAGGGGGAAGGAGGGGGGAGTTGGGGACTGTATTTCATGTTTGAAAGTACTCTTGTATCTCGTGATCATAATCTAAAGTTAAATCATCCTAGAAGATGCACAGATCTTGTTACTTTTTCTATGTGCTTAAAGTCTTTTTCATGTAAGCGTGTTGTTTATATTCCCTGAACTTAGTTTTTACTTTTGAGAGCTCCCTTCTTCATGTTTCTTTACCGTGATGTTCCTTTTATCTTTTCCGCATGTCTATGATGAGTACATTTCATTTCTAGGCATATTCACTTGTGTACTTTATTTAGAGGCTATGTTTTCTTGTTCACCCTAAACATTATAGGATGAGACGATGGCAGTTGATAATTGTTCATGATTTGTTACTAGGTTTCTGTGGTTTCTTAGCTAAAAAGGAAATAAATAAGTAATAATAAAAAAGATTACTTTTTATATTAAGCCTGGTTGGTGAAGTTCCTGCTTGTAGGTGGAGCGTGTTCTCATGCTTGTATATTATGCTTATGCAGGGCACATCTTATGAGAATATGACCATAATTGTCCAAAATTACGTGGAGAGCTTAATATCCAAATATCCTTATTGGAACAGAACATTGGGTGCTGATCACTTCTTTGTCACTTGTCATGATGTTGGTGTAAGGGCAACAGAAGGACTTCCATTTCTTGTAAAGAATTCCATTCGAGCAGTGTGCTCCCCCAGCTATGATGTCGGATTCATACCACACAAAGATGTTGCTCTCCCTCAAGTACTACAGCCATTTGCTCTTCCAGCTGGAGGGAATGATATAGAAAACAGGTGAAAATTTTTAAGATATATGCTCTTTCCACTTAGTTAGATTGTTACTCCCTAATTGGTGCACATTAGGTTTTGGGGCTCAGATTTTTGTTGTTTAGATGGCTTATGAACCTGCTTTTTGAGTCATCTGTTAATCTTGTTATGGTTACTTATTGAGAGTGATGCATATTATTTGATATTTCTCAGAATCTATAAACGCCCTTATCTTGAATTTGGCCACAAGTGTTAAATTTCCATAATAATCTACAGTTGCACTTCAGTTTCAAAATTTTCTGGTAACCTGGTTTCACATTGTCTACCTTGTTGGCCTTAATAGTTAATATCTTCCATGGAGTGCACACTACATGCGAAGACATGAAAGCTGCATGTATTTTTCTTGACTAGTAATCTCCATATTGCAACAAAATACTTTTTCCAAGTTTCAGTGTTGTTATCCTATCCAAGAACTTGATTTTTAATTCATATTATTCATTGCAGCACCAATATTTCAATTTAATAGAACTATTCATGGAGGCAATGATAATTTCAGAATCAAATTCCTGCTTGCAGGCCTTAATTTTTATGCAGCAGTTTTTACATGAAAATAATGATATTGAAATAGAAGTTTCATTATGACACTGAATATCCTTTCTCTTTCTCTGCTTACTGTTACTGCTTCTAGGGGCAAGTTCTATTTGTCATTGAACAATCAACTGAACCTCAATTTTTATAATAACCATAGAACCCATTTAGTTGTCTCGTACTATAAATCATCAAACTCTGTTCTTTCTGGCTATTCATAATTTTCAGCTATCATTTTATCTTTGTTTCATGTCAGGGACTTTTCCAATTTATAAATCAATCTACCAGCTTGACCCTTTTGGGCATAAGTCAGGACCCAAAATTTATAATTTTTGAAATCTAAACCCCTCTTGGCAGCGGCAGCGTTTTTCATCCTTATCATATATGCACTGAAAAATTTTGAAAGCTCAGGGGATCTCTTTTTCTTTTTTATTTTTTTAATGTACCTTAATGAACTTCAATGTGATAAAGATGGATTCTTGGTCTTAATTTTGAGAAAAGGTCTACCATTTAGCAGTTCTTGAACATGATGCTTCTCTACTTGTACTTTCAATTTTCAGCACCTTTCTTGTCAATATTGTTTTATCTGACTCTAGGTTTTCCAAAAATATGGGAAAAAAAACCATATATCAAATTTCTTTCTTCTAAGTTCAAGAGATTTTGCGGTCTCATCCTTGGTTTTAGGGAAGGCTATTGGAACTCAAAATAATAATTATCCTTGCATGGTATTGTAAAGTGATAGAAAATTAGTATTTCAAACAACAGAATTAGTTGGGATAGATAATTTATTTGGTAAAATTAATAAATATTGCCGGTACATTGATATATAGTTGTTTTCTAAGATCAGTAGACAATGGCTTGACATGCATATATTATTCATTCTGAAAATTTGATAAATATGTGCTTTGCAGGACAAATCTTGGATTCTGGGCTGGTCATCGGAACTCTAAAATTAGAGTTATTCTTGCACGTGTATGGGAAAATGACACAGAACTTGATATTTCAAACAACAGAATTAGTAGGGCCACTGGGCATCTAGTATACCAGAAGAGATTTTACAGGAGTAAGTTTTGTATATGCCCTGGTGGTTCACAGGTTAATAGTGCTCGAATAGCTGACTCTATCCATTATGGATGCATTCCTGGTAAGAGTCATCCTTTCATATGGTTCTTTTTCCCCTTAATTTTATAGTTGCATATTAAACATCTTAAAACAGCATGCTTATATGACAATGCGAGCATATTTAAACTGAATACAATACTTATTGCCTGATGGTTTTTGTCATGTTCCATGAATGGGATGAGATGGAAATACCTTGCATTTATCTTAAATTGGTGTTAGATGCCCTGGTTCCTTTGTGCTTATATTAAAATATTAATGAATTAAATTATGTGTCTATTAAGAAATATTTGCAAGCCCTATCCATGTCTAGGCTGATTAAGCTTGGGTTGCTCAAGACAGTAATTGCAATTTATTGAGGTCTGACAATAAAATCTGGTGGTTTCCTAAGCTATTAAAAGGCTTCTAGCATATAGTTCAATTTGAAAAAGCAGATTTCATAGTTGGAATGAGTATTAAGTGCATCTTTTTTATGAGGGGGAGGGGGTGGATTGTTGAATTCGTAGGGAGTGCCTAGGGCTCAAATTTAGGACCTTCCACCCAAACTCCAGCCCGCCAATCACCTTAGCTAAGGCCAGGAAGTACTGCATTGGAAGGATAATACAACTGAAATTCAGTATAGAACCCACCTAAACAGATTACACTTACACTTCAGCCCAAGTTGTTTGCTATATGACCTCTAAAACAGCTGTTGTTTGGCCAAAGTGTTTACTCTGGACCTCAAATGAACTGCTTTCAAGATATTCTGAGTGACATTTGAATTGTAGCTTGTAAGTTTGTTGAAGAAAATATTTTGTTAAATTATAATTTTGACTTTGATGTCCTGGCTTTTGAGATGGGATGTTATGTGTCTGAAGACAACCTTGTAATTGATCTGAAGTTGTTAATGTTGTTTTGCAGTGATATTGTCAAATTACTATGACCTGCCTTTTAACGATATTATTGACTGGAGAAAATTCGCCGTCGTACTCAAAGAGAGTGATGTATACCAGCTTAAACAAATCCTCAAAAACATATCTGATGCTGAGTTTGTTGCACTTCATAAGAATTTAGTAAAGGTAGAAATCCTCTCATTACCTTATGCAGAATCTATATATTAATGAACACTTTTATTTTTTACATTTTATATTGTTGTGTGGCATTCTAACATGTGCATTGTACCCTCTGTTATAGTTCAGAAAACCCTTGAATGCTGTAAGTTTCATTTTTCTCTGGAATTTATTCTATATATATATATAGTTTTTTTGGAAGGGGTGGGGGTTGAGCAGGGAGAAAGCCTTCAATATCTGTTCCTGAAATTCTACTTTATTCGCATAGCCAAAAAGAAATTCTGCTTTGTTCTCTTATTTATTTTGTTTGAAGTGCCAGTAGTATGTAAAGTTAAAATAGAAATTAAGAAAATGGACCTCAAATATTGTATTATCGGTGGTTGTCTGGTTGATAGAATTTCATTGCCAATTGAATTATTTGTCGATTTGGTGGAACTCACAAGAAAGTTGTGTCATGTTCTGTCAGATTCAGAGACACTTCCAGTGGAATTCGCCCCCTATCAGATATGATGCTTTCCATATGGTTATGTATGACCTCTGGTTACGCCACCACACGGTCAAATACTGATATTAAGACTTACTCATGTTTTGTATACACCCTACAGATTTAGTAACCCAGAGCAGTGTAAATAGTAACGTTACAGTTTTTTTTATATAACGGCTGGTCTTTCTATATTCTTGCGCCCAAAACATTTCTTTATTTATTTGTTAGTTATTTCTTTGCTGTAACACTCTTTGTTGGGTTAACCTTTAGATTTAGGGTTTCAGTTGGGTGAATTCCAGCAGCTTGATTGCACCTGGCATAATAATTTAATATAATAGCCTTGGCCTAGAAGTATTTCAAGCATGTTAACTTTCTCTGTTTTTGGCATCTCGTGTCCTTTGTTTTATGCAAGGTTCTGAAAATTAAACCAGTCATTGAACCGGTCGAAGTATTGATTCAAAGTTTAATAGTTCAATCGTAGTCGAACCGTAGTCAAATCAGAATATAATTAAATATATATTTATATTTATATACAAATATAAGTATATTTGTACATATATATATATATAATTATTTATATATTAATAAAATAAATAAAAATTATAAAAATATAATATAAATTAATAATAAAATTATTTAAAACATAAAAAAATAATATCATAAAATAAAAAAATATTACATTCATGTAAACAACACAATATTAATTTACATAATAATATAGCATATAAATTAATTAAAATAAATATAATTCATAATTTACAATTTATATGTTATAAACATTAATAATGGTAATATTTATTTCATTTGATCTTTTATCCTAAGTTCGAATAAAGGATTTTTTGTTAGAAGTTATAACTATGTATTTACTTTATATCAAATATATTATAAGGTCCATTAGACAATAAGCATACAGTTGGCTTAATGATAAAGTCGATTGCCTCAATTTAACGTGACCCGAGCTTGATTCTTCCGAATGAAATTTTTATAAAAATTGTGATGTGAAACTGAACCGGTCACAGGAGCTGGACCAGACTGGCCAATAGTCCAGTTCTCGGTTAAACCGGCCTGACCGACCGGTTCGGTTTTCAGAATCTGGGTTCTATGAACATAGTACATTTGTCTTGGGTTCTATTAGTGGTAGTGTCTATGAGATGAGATTTTGTTTGGTGCATAGAATGAATGACGGAGAACCTTACACCAAAAACTTGTCTCACAAAAATTAGTTGACTACTTAACTATCTCTCTAATTGAAGTCGAAAAATGTTGCTTCTTGACCTATAATGGTCTATTTTCTGAACTTTAATGGAAAGAATAAATGAGGACCTGAACGATATCCATTGTGCAAGACTCCTCTCTTTGCTGGCAGCAGGGTAGACATTCCTTCCAATTTGTCCTTCATTGACAAAAAATAGAAAAGCTTATAAGTAAAGAAACATAGCGTGTCTCCAAAAATAAGTTCATTCATTCATCTACCAAAAAAAAAAAAAGAGTTCATTCACATGGGTCTAAATTGCCTACGCCATAGAAGGCTACATAATTAAATGCATGCTCAACAGAATGACCTTTAAAGAATCAAACTCTGCTATTTTCTATCAGCATTAATAGAAACAGAAGTAATGATACTAATAGAGTATCTATGCTATTTTATTTTATCTAACAAAAAGAAAAAAGAAAGCGTCACCTTCTGTTTCGTTTATATTTATTAGTCTACTTTAATTATTTCTTCCCTTCATGTGTATCTATGCTGTCAAATTTGTTCCAGAGCGCATATTTCTCATACGCTGTTTCTAAAAGTATGTTTTTCAAGTGATGAATATTTCCGCAGCGATGATGACTCTAAATCTCCTTGCCCATTTTATCTGGTGATAGGGTTATTGTTGGAATTCAAAAGGCTTCAACTTGCTTAATAAACTTGCTCTTTACTGGGTGCCATTTTTGCAGATGATAATATCCCGTTATCTTTTTCGAAACTTAAGAAACAGTGAACGTAAAATTCTAAACTCTGTTCAAGAGTCTTAATTCAAGTGACATCAAACTCCTTTAAAGATTATTTGATCTTGAGATCAAATCTCATTTAGAAACTTACTATCCCCTTCTTACACCACATCTTAGGCATTCTTTATAGAGTGAGAATCACAAGTGAATCAAGAGATAAATTTGTTCTGGCAACATGTATTTAAGGGACTAATTAAGGCATTATAGTGTCTTACCTATATATATTAATTATATTACTCTAAATAACACATTAACATACACCACACAAGTCATCAAAAATCACGATTGCTCAATAATGGTTTGGTAACTACAAAAAAATATTTGTTCTCTTAACCGAGTTTTGCAACAGAAATTATGTCTGTCACAAAATTAAAGTACTCAAATTTGCCGGTCAATTTTTCTGAAATTGAACACAGTCGCTTGATACCAACTTATAGCATTGTAGTGATTTTATTATCAATATGGATTCAATTCATGCTAGATATATTCATTAATGATTAACCATACTCACCAATAATGTTGTCATTTTAATAACAAGGTTCCAATTACTGGGAGGAGCACAATCATTTACCCTCAATTCTATTGCACTTCTCTTTCTTTATTTATTAATTTTCTTTTTTTTTTAAAGAAGAAGCAGTATTGATACAGGAGAAAAAATAACGTATAGAGGGCGAGGACAAGACATCCTCCCACTAAAAGAGAAAGAACCCAGAAAAAAAAACAAACAAACAAACAAACAAACAAAGAAAACAGGATATATCAAAAGCATAAAGAGAAAATATATATAGGGGCCACAACTCACCTAAGTTAAGACTGCTGAGATCTGGTCAATACAAATACAGGATAATCTCCTTCAGGGAGAATCCATTCAAGTCATCATTTGGTTGCGTAGCTTAAAGTGAGATCTTTTAACGCCAGTTGAGAAACCATTTCATGTTTGGAAGGTTGTCTTGCAATTCAATAAGTTCAGGTAACAACAAAGAAAGCTACAAGTAGCACAAAGTATCAGAGTCTAATATATCTTACCGTGTTCACACTGGCATCGCAATTACAGACACTGGGAATATAAAAAATTAGATTTTCTAAGAAAGCATATACATGTACCTTTCTTATTTCAACTCCTACTGACTAACAAATAATGAAAAATTTTAAATTTTAACATAAACCACAAGAAAGGGAAGATATACTCGTAAGTATTCCTTTTCTCTTACACGTTTGTTTGATTCTGCTTGGAAAACAAATGAGGAATCAGATCAAACTAAATTTTATACAACATTTAAGCATTTATCTAGCAGAAATAATTGAATTAGCAACTCACCAAGTATTAAACCCAGATCTTCAATGGTCTAAAAAAAATTGAGATTTACATCTTTATGGAATTTTTGAGCACAGATCTGTGTTGGAGATGGAACAATTAATTAGAGTTAAAAGTTATAACTAGACAAAATGAGCCAGATGAATAATCATGCATGGTTACCTTCACCGGCTAGATATGACATGTGGTAAGGTGCGGATCTAAAGGGCCTAGGATATAACAAATGTGATTCACCAATAATCTTTACAGGAACAGAGCCCTCCTTTAAAATGATGGAATCGCTTAGCATCTCTAGCAATAATCTCTCTCCCAGTAAGTAAAGAAACAAATTTTATCCAACTGTGACAGTCCCCACAAACTCTAAGATTCTTAAAAATCCTGATGCTAGTAGCCCTACCACCGGTCTTCCACAAAGCAAAAGCTATGGCTAGTTTTTCGCTGTGATAATATAAAGAACCCATCTTCTTCTCTTCATCCAAATCCTGCAACACAAATCTGGTATCAGGATTATAACCCAAAGTTTTAACCTTCTCTATTAATTCATGCAACATTTCAAAAATCTCATGAGCTCTTGGATGAGACAAATCTCCAGCCATAAAAGTATGAACTTCTCTATCAACATCAACCCAACTCATTGCAGGACTTTTCTTCAATTTCAAATCTCTTATTGTGCTTTTCATCTCCATAACCTGGTTCCATTTTCCAGCTGAAGCATAAAGATTTGTCAAGAGGATATGAGTTCCCCCATCCCTAGGAGCAAGTTCAACGACTTTTCTCATAATTTTCTCCGCCATCTCTACCTCTCCATGAATCCTACATGCGTTTAGCAGTGTCCTCCATAATACCACATCTGGATTTCTCACTTCCTCTATCAACATTTCAGCCTCTTCAAGTCTCCTAGAACGTCCTAGCAAATCAATCATACAAGCAAAATGATCTCTTGTCAACTCAATATTGTGATTGTTCCTAATGGAAGCAAATATTTGACAGCCTTCTTCAACTAACCCAGCATTGTTGCATGCCAAGAGAACACTGATAAATGTCACACCATTTGGCTCAAATCCCAAATTTTTAATTCTTTCGAATAGCTGAAGTGCCTCACATCCAAAACTATTTTGGGCATAAGCATAGATCATTGAATTAATGGATACTACATCTAACTCGGTTAATACATCAAAAACAGACCTTGCCTTGTCCATATTTCCACATTTTCCATACAAATTAATCAGTGCTGCACCAGCATACTTATTTCCATCAACTCCTATTTTCATGGTTATGGCATGGATTTGTTCCCCTACCTCAAGCATTGCAAGGCTTGAACATGCCTGAAGAATACTGGACAATGTGAAAGGATTTGGACTTATTGAACAACGAATCATTTCCCTGAATATTGACAAAGCAACCTCCTCTCTACCATTTTGCACCAGACCCACTATAAAAGATGTCCAGGTCACCTGGTTTGCGTAAGCAAGCTGATTAAAAACCTTTATGGAATCCTCAACCCTGCTGCATCTTGAATACATCGTAAGGAGTGAGGTCTGTGAAGCAACGACAGATTCCAGACCGGACTTAACGACAAGACCGTGAATCAACTGACCATGAACTAAATCCCCTAGATTACCGCAACTTATCAAGATGCTTGCAAGAGTATACTCATTAGGCTTGATTCCCCTATCGACCATGTCCTCAAAAACCTCTAAAGCTTCCCCATCATGAGCATGCTGCGCATAACCAACAATCAATGCAGTGAACAAGACAACATCTTTCTCCAAAGCACGGTCAAGCACCAAATGGGCATCCCTCATTTTATCAAACTTGGCATACATATCAACGAGAGCACTAGCAACGAACCCATCCAAGACATCAAAACCCAAAACCACTGCCAACCCGTGAGCCCTCTGGCCTTGGCGTAGGAGACCCAACTCTGAAAACGCCTTAAAAATAGTTGAAAACGTGTATACATCTGGTAAAACTCCCTCCACAAGCATCTTGCCATAAAGCTCAACGGCTTCTTTGCTCCTTCCATGGCTGACATGAGAAGAAATCATAGAATTCCAAGTAACTATATGTCTGCTGGGCAATTCGTCGAACAATTTGCGTGCATAAGCTAGGCCCCCGCACTTGATGTAGGCATGAATGAGCTTGTTGCCCAAGGACAGGTATGAAACACCGGTCTTGATAATGTGGGTCTGAACTCCTCTGAGTGCAGTTAAGGATTTTGTGTCCGCGCATTGTCCAATAAGAGAAGAATAGAACTGTGAGGCCTCAATAAGGGAAATGCTGCTTAAGAAGGCGTTAACGTAGTACTGAGCAATAAACGCGAAAGGTTTGAGTTTGACGAGGTTAACTTCTTTTGGTCTTCCTCTTCCGGCACCACCTGTTTGAATTTGAAGGATCAACTTCAAGTTCATTGTTTCATGCTGAAGTTGTTCTTTTTTTTTTTTTCAATTTATTTTTCATAGTGAGGTGTAGCTTTTCGTTTTGACCATAGAATGCAATTTAAGATTTATCTTAGTATATGGAAGGATTTATTTTCTTGAGATAAGTTTGGTACGAGTATTAAAATGGGAGCAAAATTTTATGATTGAGAATGGCAAAAATTTTATACAATTTTACTTGGTTACGAAATTTTTATCTCTATTTTAATTTATATTAAACATACAATTAGTGTTTAATTTATAGTTGAAAAATAACATAAATTTTTTTAAAATATATCAAAATTAAATTCATTTACAAACATTTCTTTTTTGTTGAGGCAGGGAAATTTTAGAAAAAGAAGATATAATATAGATGCAGAGACTATATGGTAACCACATTACTATTAGATCACTAGCTTGATCCGCTGCAAACTTATATTTTATTTATGAATATGTGCCTATGGTATTAATATGGCCTCAAAGATATACTCAAAAATAAATTTAGTGGTTCAGAAAAAATAATGGGTTAGTAGAATGAAACATTATTTATGTAATTTTGTTGTAACTATTTTTCTCAAAGTACATCCATTTTATTTCATTCTTATGCTCAATTCAAGTAGTAGATAAATGAGTTAATACGAAAATTAGGTGAGGATGGGATCTCAGGTACTCCAACTTGTTCATCTATCTGCTTGTATATCTTATTAGATTTTTCTTTTTAATAACGTAATTTTTTTTCTTGATAAAATTCAAATAGCGTAATATGAATGATATAACACGTGTATAATGAAAGGATGAATTGGAGTAAGTGCAATAATTTTACAAATAAGCATCCAATGATTAAGCTTTAGAGAATTCGCAAACTTCCTTGTTTCTTCAGACACTCACGAGAATCATCCCATGCGTCCAGTAGAGGGCATTAAATATATTAGAGGAATTGTTGAATACTGCTGTTGCCTCTCTACTGTATTTTTTGGAAGATACTTACTTGTTCATAAATAGAAATTGATTCCATCCTTGCCTTTTTCTTTCCCTATCTGTAAACTCTAATTTTACAAATGGATATATGAATATAAATATCAATACCAGAAAAACATGAGGAAGAATTTCATGAATGCTAAATATAAATGGGCCTTGGGGAGAGAGAGAAAGAGAGAGAGAAAATTGAACAAAATCTATGTTTGCAGTCTATAGGAGGTTAAGCATCATCTTTAAGAAAAACGCTGAATCCATATTCACAAGGTAGTCGTGTACATGTGTGATATATTTATATACACCATTTATGGCACATCATGAAGAAAGAACTGGTTATCAACTGCAGCTTTCTATCAGCTGACTTGAAAGACTAACTCTCTGGTGCTCTCTGTCCAGTTTGTATGAATGCTTGAAGCAAGCTCTGCGCAGCAAAGGTTTGATCAGGTGTCCCAGATATAACAACCCTCCCTCCACTTTTACCAACGCAAGGATCATAAACTGTAACATTTGCACCTGAAATCTGGTCCCAGAATACAAGACACATATCAATACCAACGTCATTGTGAAACCATTTCAGGAATCCAGAAACATTTAGGATATGTTTGGATTGGAGGAGAAATATTTAAAATAAGCCTTCCCCAATCCTCCCTTCCCCTCTATTCTCAATCTAAACATAGCCTTAGAGAGCAACTGGTTAAGTAGAAGAGTGATAGTATTATAATAGCAGACAAATTTTAAAACAGTTTATACTAAAACAAAATAAAAAATCTTGCGGGTAGGGGTGAATATGAACATGTGTGTATATGCATAAGTGGCACATACATACACACTCAAATTTCTGCTGTTGACAATCTCACATACATAAAAAGTTAACCATAATCATGAATTTCTCAACATTATCGATAGCTATTTATTTGATGTCAAAGCTGTCCATAATTTTCAGAAAATTGTGTTAGACCATGTTAAATAATAAATATACATGATCTAGAAGCTAAAGTTTGATAGTGACCAATACATTTATAGTAGTGCAAATAAAGCAAAAATTACCTCAATTTTGGGCAGTTGCAGTACCCAACACATGTAACAAAATGGTATGCAAGCTTTTGTTCCCTCTTTCACTTGACTGAGATTTTTTCCCCCTTTATTATGCAGATATTATTAATAAAAATTATTAGTTCTTTTTCTTTTTCTTTTTTGCTGGCATTAATTAAAATTATTAGTTCTCACCAAATTGACCAAATCGCACCAGTTAATCAGAAGACAGGATATAACAACCCAACCACAATTCACCACAAATTAATAATCCATCATATCTTTCTAAAGGGAATAACCAAGTACCTGTCTGATTCGATCCAAATTACCACCATCTTCACCATAAACAGAGCCAAAGACATGTTCAGAAACTACAATCTCAACAGTAGTATTTGTCACAGTAGCAAGCTTGTTTCCTCTGCCAAAAGATTTTATCAAGCAAAAAAGTGGAGAGAGAGGTGTCAGAAGCATGCAGATGTCTTGACAAATTGAGATATTGGTCTATACAGCCAACAGGTAACTCATTTTATTGACTTGTATTCAATATATTATGTGACAAAACTGGGAAAGACGGGTTCACCATCAAATAATTAGGAATCTAAGATGTTACTTACTGAATATTTATATGATAATCTAACTACGATGTTACTTACTGAATATTTATATGATAATCTAACCTGCTTAAATCCTTTCTTTATTTCAATGTAAATTTATCTAAAAATTTTCATTATTTGTAGTCCCCATTACTCTATTTCTAGGAATGTTGTTGATGTGCCTATCTGCTTCATATCCATCCCCAGTCCCATACAAGATTGACATCTTAATTCAAAGATCACTACCACCTAAAACACAACAGCTCTCTAAACCTAAATTTTAGGGCAAGAAATAAAATTCTACTGTACAGTGGAAGACAAGCAATCTCAAATGCTCAACTTTACTGAGAGTCTGAGACAGAAACAGGAAAAACAGAAAAGGGGAAAGAATGACAGGAAAGACACTTGTATTCTGTGCTGCATTATACTGACCTCCCACATTCCGAATTCTCACTTAAATCCTTATGTGTTTCTCCATTCTCTGAGATTGTTCCAGCTTGCACCCCAGCATTCTGCAAATAGACACTCCTAAATAATCTGGTCCTAAGAGCCTTTGAAGAACAAGAAAGCGTTTTTATGGAAATTGGAAGAGAGTAAATACAAAGGAGATGGAGAATACCTGTGGCAGCAACCTCCCAGAAGGAAAAGTAGATTTTCCGTGGGCAAAACGATTTCCCTTTAGAGGATCTTTATTCATATTCCAATTGGATTTCATTCTTGCTTCACCAAGCAACTCATTGGACAAAAGATTATTCCTAATGCTACCAGTGACTTTATATAGAGCATTTTGTACACATCTGTACCCACCAGTAATCTGCATGAAATTTATTCTAAGTACAAACTTGACCAGGGGACAGTAACAAAAGATTGTTGGAGTCATAACAAGAAATTCAGTGTTTTCTGAGTGCCTGAATGCCTCAGTAGTTAAACCAGTACGACAAAATAAGATCAATTGCTAGCAGTTAAGGTCCAACCCATGCCGGTAGACAAAAATATCATTCTACATCACTCACTAAGCAGATAGAACAAGATTGGAAAGATACTGCAAATTAAATTAAGTATACAGACAATACACAGAAGGATTCCTAGAAGAAACCAACAGACAGATAAGGCCCTTTTTTTTGTTGGATGGAATAGATATTTTCGTTTATCTTATTGAAATACATTTGCATAAGTTCAGCAGAACTTATAACCAAGTATATTTGTTAACTGTTTTCCCTATTAGAGAACTACAATTGGAACTTTAGCAACATAAATAAAAGTTATCTTTTCATCATGAAAGGATATTAGCATATGCAACAAAATCGATATCTAAAAAATTACAGAAGCTCATAGTGCTAGGTAATAAACAGAAACCCTTAAGATCCATTGCGAAACATAGTTAACTTGAATCATATAAAAGAAGTAATTGTACCTGTAGTACGATGTCATTATCTGAAGCACCACATGGAACTGGCTCTCCATGCAATATTTGTATATCAGCCCCAGTTACTTCTCTCAATTCTGAAATCACCTGAC
Source organism: Castanospermum australe (assembly GCA_019955255.1). Classification (NCBI taxonomy): domain Eukaryota; kingdom Viridiplantae; phylum Streptophyta; class Magnoliopsida; order Fabales; family Fabaceae; genus Castanospermum; species Castanospermum australe. Next base: position 385,263 of record NSJW01000192.1, read on the forward strand.
CTTCATTGCCACTCAAGTAACTAACTGTGCTTGATGCAACTAAAAGCCTCGCAGTTACAGGTGATTCCATACTAGAGGCTGAGAGAAAACCCTTTCCAATGTGATCTTCAACAATTCTAGCAAAGACAAGAATAACAGCATCTTGTGCAGGAGAATAACTAGATTCAAGGTTCTGGATGAACAAAAGCCAATTCCAAATCAACAATAAAGATCATGGCAGTCAAAATGTGTTTTCATGCAGATCTATCAAAATGCATGCTTATATGTCTGTGCATGAACATATGTGCGAGATAGATAGAAAATAAAGCCTCTGGAAATACTATGAGCATGAGTCATTAGTGCAACTTTCTGTATGACTAACCTCTAGTGCAGAAATGGTGACAACGCGCTCAGCAAACTGGCTTAAAGGAGCTGCAAAGATAATAGAAGCACCTGATTTGCTTTCTAGAACTCTGACTATAGCCCCTCTTTTGCCAATCACACTCCCAGCTACATTATTAGAGCAGAGCAGTCTGAATACAACTTCGTGTTCTGTACCTTTTGAGTCATGGCTAGAGGCTCCATTAGAGTTTGTAGCCCGTTTTGAAGCATCATAAAGAGATTTCCCTTCCATGGGGAGTAACCATGGTTTAAGGTGAGGAAAAAGTTCAGTATGTGGATCAGGGGACGCCCTATCAGAAGAGCTAACCGTCTGTGTGCTCAAGGGTACCGGAACTTTGTCTAATGGTGGACAATCTTGAAGACAATGAGAAACAGCAATCAGTGCTTTCTTTACAGCCAAAATTCCACCAGTTATCTGCCATTCAAACAAGTTCCCAGATGAAGAAAAAGAATTTAATGTGCTTCTCTGGGTATACTATTGGCAGAATAGTCATTCCATTGACAAGTGGTGCTATTTCTAAAGTTCCTAAAAAATAAAAATAAATTGCAAACATGGAACTAAGATATTTCGTTCTTGATCCCTATAAAAGTTATATGCAGAAATTAAGGGCAGATGGCCACATGAAAAGCACAAATATTCTCACCGTATCGGAAGAAATGCAGATGGTAGGAGTTAGGACAAACACAGAAGCTGTACGGTGTGCCCATATCACAAGGGAAATGAAATGACAATTTGTGCTGCTAGGAAATTCACTACTGGCAAGGTGACAAATCAGATTCAATCTGCTCAAGTACTTGCCAGTTCTCTTTACTTGGACATTCTAATTTTGCACTAGGCTTCACTTGCCTACAAGCTCAAATTCAAAGTCTAATTCACTTTCATTTTCAAAATTAAGCAATACAGCATTAAAGATGCAAGCTTCCTGGGAGAAATTGTGTAGGCGTTGACCATTGAAACACATTGACATCTTAGTTTCATCTGGCTTCAAACTTCGGGCATATCTAAATCCCTATACTCCTTTCTTTTTTACAACAACTAAGGTTCATTAAAGTTTTAACTTTTAAGGAAACGGAGAAGGGAAGACTCAGTTATAGAAAGGAGAACCGCCACAAAACAGATCGAAGGGAACTGAAGAACCATAGAGTGAACAAGAATTAAAAAAAAAAAAAGTATAAAAAGCATAAATTTAAACCTTCTTCTCCATGTAAATATATAAATCCTATAAGTTGTGGAGGCATTAACATTTCCAATTTCTCATAATCCCAAAAAACACTCACTTGAACTAACTCCTCGTCTTTAGCGGCACAATGTGGAGCAGTGCAAACCCTGACTTTGGCACCACTGTTGTTCCTAATCGTCGTTATGTTTTTCCCCCCTTTCCCCACCACCGCACCAATCTGAGAGGTGTGCGCCAGCAGTTTACACAAGACCTCCCCGTTCATTACTCTGTTCGTGTTAACGCCTTTCTCGGTCTCCAGCTCCCAAACCCTCTCAAAAACCCTAAGAATAGCCTCCTGCGCACTGGAAACCTCAACTTCCGATTCGTCCCCATCATGCTCCCCACCTGCAGCGCCAATCAAGGTGATGCCTTTGCGGGGCGACACGGACCCGATGACGAGAATGACCCGGTCATCCGTACAGGGGACCGAATCTTCGCAGTGGATTTTGCAGCCGGTTTCTCGCCGGAGCTGGGACACGATGGAACCGGAGCTGCCGATCAAGCCGCCGACGATGGAAGCGTGGCAGACGAGGCGGAAGCCGATCTGCCCCGACATGACTTTCAAGACGGGTCGTTTGGCACGGTCGCTCCGCTTGAACGGCGCGGCGGCGTTAGCGTGGTGGGGTTGATGTTGATGCTGATGTTGAAGGTGGTGATCGTTTTCGGTGCCGGAAGTGGGCTCTTGCATTGTGGGAAGGGGCGAACGGAAGTGAGAATCAGAATTTTCTTGAGCGTGAGTGGGCAGGCGCGAGGTGACTTCGATTTGAAGGAAAGGGAAACGGAGACAAGGTTGCAGCTTTCATGGCAGTGACTGATTTATTAGCGGCTTGATAGAGAAAAAGAATTGTGGGTACTGTAAAGAAGGCTCAGTCAGAGCTTCGGGAATGGCTAGATGAAGATGGCGTAGTGGCGGTGACTCACCTCAGAATCTCAGATACACAAAGTGGGAGAGAGAGAGAAAGAGAGAGAGAGAGAGAGAGAGAGAGGGCAACGATGGAACCAGGAACTCGGTTTTTCGGAGCATGGACCATTTATGCTCCTTTTTGGCTTTTTGGTTGAATTTGTGCTGAGCGTAGAGTGCAGTGTGGTGGAGGCTGTAGTAATCTGTTAGTTACTGTTACAGTAGACCCGAGAAAATTGAATACATTATCGATTGTAGTGTGATCAATCAAATGATTTTTTTTTCTTTTTTTAAGGAATCAAATTCCTTGAATACTTTCCTTATTTTCCATTTGCTTTAATAAAACGTTAGTACTAATTAAAAATAAAGTTATAATTCTCTCTCTGTTGACAGTGTTTATTTTAACTAATAATATCTTTTTAAAATAACAATATTAATAAAGAAAATTTGAATCCGTTTGTTTAATTAATTAACAGGAGTAACGTAATTTCATTATCTTTAAGATTTCCCAGCTTAATGGACCACTACCCACTCTTAAAAGATTTGCGACCATTTACGTTAACAATACGTCAATTATATTTTGAATTTTAGTTTTTGTGATGTACTTTTGAAATATTTTATATTGACTCGATTTCCCAGTTTACTGATTTCAGTATTACTGGTTTTGGATATATATACACATTCAAATTTAATTACAAAAATATGAAAACTATTAAGTAGCGTTACTCTTTCTTATGTTATATCTAAAAAAATGAGTATTTGGGCTGACAAAGAGGGAAAATGACGATTGGTGGAAATCTAGTCCACTACACGAACATGACATGATTGGAAGTAAAGAAAGACTCCACAAACAAGACACGTTCGGCGATGGACAATTGGTAGCTTTATTTTTATGTGAATTTTTTTTATTTTTTTTGGGGGAATTTTCTGGATGAAATTTATATCTTAGTTGTGAAGGACTCTCACAGTTGCTGTTGAACTGTGGAGGACACTGCAGTGCTCTCTGCAGATGGAATTGTAGCAAGGCCAATAAAACTACCAACGTGGAATCGAATCGCTTGGGTTGTGTCTTCTACCGCAAGGGGAAAAAAAATGAGTAGTAGTTGAAGCTATATTCTCCATGTCAAGTCAATGTTCAAGGAAAAACATTATTCTGCAGCTTCTATTATCATAGCAATTTGTTGAGCAACACTGATCTATTCTGAGATTATTATATTCCCATGTCACGTGTCAAAAGGAAAAACCTGATAGGTAACTTCAGAAATTATAGCAAGTTGAGAACAATAATTAACTATTAAATGGTAATAAGATTACTGTCTAGACAAGCAGTTCATTAGAGTTAGTAAAGGGTCAAATCTTGCCTAAGTAATGTTCAGCAGATGAAGGGGAAGGACCAGAGTGGAGTTATAAATTTTATCTTATGGGATCAAAGGCTAATTTTATTTTTTTAAGAAATAAATATAAAATTATATTAAAAAAATTAAAACATACATTTATTTAAAAAAAAAATTGATGGACCGCGTCCTTGGGCAAAGGGAAGGCTGTAGCACAGTTAATATTTCAATTTGAATTTGCTTAATATGTAATGTAATTTTCTTATTCTTTTTCTAATAAAATTGTACTCTAAAAGGTTAAATTTTTTCATGCTATAACTGAGTTGAATGAGATGAATGCCCTTATAAGAAAATGAAAAAAGGTTAAATTTTTTCATGTTGTAGCTGAGTTGAATGAGATGAAATCCCTTATAAGAAAATGAAAAAAGGTTAAATTTTTTCACGTAATATTCTTGAAAGTAATGTTAAAATTTATTTTTTTATAATTTAATAAAAATAAGTGTTGTCATAGAAAAAAAAAACAAACATGGCATTAATTGTGGAATAAAAATTGAAACATATATATCGTCATTTGAAACAAATACAAAATATAGTCATTAGAATTTTATTCATCATGCCTCTCATTTAATTTTTTCAGTAATAGCATTGTATATCTATAAGATTCAAGTGGGTTAAATTTAACAAGAGTAACAACTGTGCTTTTTTAAAATTAATGAGGATATGTTGAGAGATAAATTAAATCTCATTTTATAAAACATGAACTCTCAATCTCACCTATCTTGAAGAGAATATACTCTATGCTCTATTCATAATTTTGTGGAATAAAATATGGAATGGAGTTATCATTTTATAGTTATCTTTGCTAATAAATACAAGAATCTCATATTTCATGAAATGAACTTAAAATGAAATCATAATTCTTACGTACTAAATGTCACATAATAATTATAATTCAATTTCATGAGATTCAGATGATCATTTTTTGCAACAAATAATTCAAAGTCTGAATGTGTTTGAATTGATTTTAGATTGCTTTCCTAAATGAAAACTTAAGGGGAAAGAAAAAGGATAGGGTAGTGATTTAATTTGTAACATTAAAAGCATACTTTAATTTTTAGAACCAACAAGGAGTGGCAAGATATGCTTAAAATTAGTAGATGATGTTTAATATATGCAATGATGGTTTTATAGAATGAAAATATAATCGAATGATTATTGCTAATTCATAATTTGATAACTTTTAAATTAATATATAAAATTAATATAAAATAAAATTAAAGTTAATATAAATTACATGAAAGTCCTCATAATGTATATTTTTTCTTGAGAGTGATGTTCAAGTTCAATTTTGTATATCTTAATAAAAATATATGTTGTCACTCAAGAAAAAATAACAAACAATGTATTATTTGTTAAAATGAATTTAGAATGAAGTCACTATTCACCTATATCAAACATCACATTAATTCAAGTGAGATCAAGTATCTTTAAAGTTTATTTGATTTCAAATTCAAATCATAGGCTGTTTGTATGCACTTTACTTATTCTTTTCCTCTCTAACATCAGATCTTAAATTTATTGTACAAAACAACTATCAATAAATATCTAATAACTTATCCAAAAGGTGGTACCTTAAAAAAATAATTTGGCTTAGTGAAAGATTCACTTTAAGAAAAATTATAATTGTCAATAAAAAAATTAATGATTAAAATTATAATAAAATATATTATAAAATTATTAAAAATTATTTTTTAATTTTTTTCTGGTAATAAATTTCTTAATTTTATTATCAATCATTGTAATTCTTTATTTTTTTTATTTAAAATGAACTCCAAACTTTACTAAATTTGTTTAAAAAAATAATCATAAAAAAATGTTTTTTGAAAAGTTAGGTAAGGTATAGCACCACCCATTATTTGCATGGCATTTACACTGCATCATTGCCCATGGCCGAGAGGGAACCACGATACCAAAGCCTACTTACTAGGCCCGAACTCGTCTTGACCAGATTGGCGAACCCACTTGTTTGACCGTAGGCCGTGGCACCCGAATCAACCTCGTCAGTGGACCAAAAAACAAAAAAAAATACACCAGCCTCGCCAAACCCATTCCTCTCTTCCTGCTCTCTCTCTCCCTCTCTGTCTCTGACTGCAGCAATCACCAGTGGCAGTTCATCGTCTTCGACGTGTTGGAAGACTTAGCCCACATTCGTTCATGGATATTAGATGAGAAAATCCACGCCCTTTTTCAGTCTTCGCAAGCCCCTTCTCCATAACCGTCTTCTCCGCAAGCGCAAACCCTTCTCTTCAGTTGCTTCTCTTCCCGTAGAACCCCAACCACCCGACCTCTCCTCCCAGATCTTCGCCATCCTATCTCGCCCGAAATGGCGAAAAGATCCCTCTTTTCGCAACTTAATCCCGTTTCTAACCCCATCCCATCTTTCTTCCCTCTTCAACCTCAACCTCGATCCTGCCACCGCCTTAAATTTCTTCAGATGGATCGAGCAAAAACATGGGTACAAGCACAACGTTCATTCCTATGCGTCCCTGCTTCTCGTTCTGGTACGTAATGGGTTTCTTCGCGCTGCCGAGAATTTTCGAAATTCCATGATTAAATCATATGCTTCAGTTGACGATGTAAGGTTTGTGCTGGATTTATTGCGGAGAATGAATAAGAATGATGACGGGAAATTCGCGTTTAAGCTTTCCCTTACTTCCTATAATAGGCTTCTCATTTGCTTGTCGCGGTTCGGTATGATTGATGAAATGAAGAGTTTGCACAAGGAGATGTTGGATGATAGGATTTTGCCGAATAGAATTACGTTCAACACAATGCTAAATGCGTATTGCAAGTTGGGGAACATGGCTGTGGCGGAATTTTATTTAAGTAAGTTACTACGAGCTGGTTTCTGTGCAGATGCATTTACATACACTTCCTTGATATTGGGTTATTGTAAAAATCAAGCTGTGGACAAAGCATATGGAGTCTTTCGGCTTATGCCGCAAAGGGGCTGCCGAAGGAATGAGGTTTCATATACTAATCTTATACACGGCCTTTGTGAAGCTGGGCAACTTGATGAGGCTCTCAAGTTGTTCTTGCAAATGAAGGAGGATGATTGTTTTCCTACAGTTCGTACATATACCGTTCTCATACGTGCTTTCTGTGAATTGGGTAAGGAAATGGAAGCTCTAAAATTTTTCGAAGAGATGGTGGAAAGAGGTTGTGAGCCTAATGTTTATACTTACACTGTGTTGATTGATTATTTCTGTAAGGAAAGCAGGCTGGATGAGGCGATGAAAATGTTAAACAAAATGTTGGAGAAAGGCTTGGCTCCTAGTGTTGTCCCATACAATGCCTTGATTGCAGGGTATTGCAAACTGGGAATGATGGAGGATGCAATGGGTATTTTGGATCTGATGGAGTCAAATAAAGTTTGTCCAGATGATCGCACATATAACGAACTGATTTGTGGATTTTGTGGGAACAAAAGCATGGACAGGGCAATGGCGCTGCTTAATAAAATGCGTGATAGCAGGCTATCACCTAACCTCTTTACATATAACTCATTGATCCATGGGCTGTGTAAAGCAGGTGTAGTTAATAGTGCTTGGCGGTTGTATAATTTGATGGTCAAAGATGGTTTTAGTCCTGATCAGTGGACTTTTAGTGCTTTTATAGACTGTCTCTGTAGAATGGGCAGAATTGGAGAAGCTCGTCAAATCTTTGAGTCCCTCAAGGAAAAATATGTCAAAGCAAATGAAGTTGTATATACAGCTTTGATTGATGGATACTGCAAAGCTGGGAAAATTGATGATGCCCATTTGTTGTTCAAAAGGATGCTTGCTGAGGAATGTTTTCCAAACTCTATCACTTTCAATGCATTGATAGATGGCTTGCGCAAAGAGGGAAAAGTGCTAGATGCAATGTTGCTGGTGGATGACATGGTAAAGTTTGATGTGAAGCCCTCTGTTCGCACATACACAATTCTCATTGAGGAAATGTTGAAGGAAAGTGACTTTGACCGTGCTAATAAGATTCTCAACCAAATGATTTCATCTGGATATCAGCCTAATGTGGTCACATATACTGCATTTATCAAGGCATATTGCAGCCAGGGAAGATTACAGGACGCTGAGGATATGTTGGTCAAGATTAAAAAAGAAGGCATATTTCTTGACTCCTTGATCTATAATTTATTAATCAGTGCATACGGATGCATGGGACTACTGGATAGTGCATTTGGTGTTCTCAAGCGCATGTTCAATGCTGGTTGTGAGCCTTCTCGTCAAACATATTCCATCCTAATTAAGCATCTAATAAATGAAAAGCATATGAAAGAAGGCAGCAATGCTGTGGGACTTGATTTAAGTTCAACTGTTGTCTCAGTTGATAATGCTGAATTGTGGAAGATAATTGATTTTGAAATCACATCTATGCTCTTTGAGAAAATGGTTGAACATGGCTGTGTGCCTAATGCCAACACTTACAGCAAGCTTATTAAAGGACTTTGCAAAGTGGAGAACTTGGCAGTAGCCTTCAGGTTGTTAGATCATATGACAGAAAATGGAATCTCTCCCTCTGAAAATATTCATAATTCTCTTCTAAGTGGTTGCTGCAAGTTGGAAATGTATGGGGATGCAGTGAAATTGTTAGATTCTATGATCGAGTGTAATCATTTAGCACATCTTGAATCCCATAAGCTTCTCATTTGTGGGTTATTTGAACAAGGGAACAAAGACAAAGCTGAGGCAGTGTTTCATAGTTTGCTACGCTGTGGGTATAATCATGACGAAGTGGCTTGGAAAGTTCTAATTGACGGCTTACTTAACAGTGGATATGTTGATCAATGCTCAGAATTTCTGAGTCTTATGGAGAAGAATGGTTGCCGTTTACATTCTGAGACATACTCAATGTTAATTCAGGAAATAAATGGAATTTGACACAATGATTTTTTTTCCCCTGAAATGGAACAGGGGAAAATAGGCTTCCTGTTGATCTTCTTTATTGATGATTCTGGCTAAAGGTATACAGATGGAACACGTGAAATTTTGTAATACATTTTCGTTTGACTAGGGAGAAAATTGCTTAACTCTGTCTCAGCAAGTGAGCTGTGAGCAGCTTTTTTTGCAAATGCAGTAACACTTCACAGTCACAGCCAAGTGTAACTGTGACAACCACACAGGCTGAGAGCAAATTTCAGAGGATCAAGAGGCAAGTGACTATTTAATTATTGAATTTCATCATTGCATTCCTTTATTCATATCACCTAAAGATTCAATAGAGGAATGTAATTTCACATTACGCCTTGGAAATGTGGGTTGTATTATTTTTGCGTCAATAATTTCATTTTTCTTACCATGCTACTCTGCTAGAATCAAATTATGCATATCAGATTTCAGTTAAATATGGAATTGTTTTATTTTTTCTGTTGGTAAATACATGTTAGTGATCCGGTGTATTGATCATTATTTGAAACAAATGGGTAAAATTTGTCATTAAACTTATTCATACATTTTTGTGTTTAATGTAACTTTTTGGTTGTTTTTTAAGGTATATGTATTTGCTAGTGGTGTTCAGGGTGGTTGAATGTTGGCTTTAAATTCAGGAGTTAAGACATAGATGTGGAGAGATTCATATGAATGCATAAAGAAGCATGGTACTTTGTATTAGATTTTTCTTTAGTTAATGTTAATAGTTGTATAATGGACAAAAGAGAGGGAAAACTATTTTCAGTTGATAAGTAGGCTTTTGGCACAAAATAGAGCTTTTTGCTTGTCCATTTTGGTACTGCAAATGGATAAACTAATGTCTTGTCTTAAGATGGAGTTTGGTGGTTGACTTATCTATGTGGATGTCTATTTCAGTCATTTCTGTTCAATATAGAAATGTTGCTGAGTTATTAACTTATTTATGTGTGCTATGCTGTAGCCCTGTGGACATATCTGATAATGGTGAGGCTAGTCTTGCCCAAAAAGGCAACCAGTAAACCCTTCTAATCTTCTCATAGTTTCTTTTTGCCATTATTTTCATGTTATTCTAGGGATAAAAGTATTCTATTCTTTTTGCAACGCTTGTGACCCACAGTTGAAGCTGTGGTAAGACAACCCAGAGTTTTTACTTGTTCAATGTATTCTGTAGCTCCTACAACTGTGGTTGCAGGCCCAAGAATAAGTTCTAGTCAAAGTACCATTGGTACTAGCAAAATCCATTTCAAACGAAAATAGTTGCTGTAGTGAATGGGAGCCTCCCTTTGTCAGTTGGAGTAATCAGTAAATGCCTCTTGGATTAATGAAAGGTAGAACCACTATCATGATTGTTACTCATTGTTTTTTTCTGATGGTTTGGTGATGCTGAACCACTTTTTGCGTGAAATTTCTGTTGCATGGCTGTGCTCCCGATTTTGTATAATGCTGTCATTGTTGGAAATAAACTCCGGAATCTGTTTATTTTTCCCATCATTTGGCAATCTCAAATGTTTTGATATCAATGTTAACTCATTATTTTGATAATTAATTTCCTCAGCTGAAAGAAGAATAATATCAAACACTTACTCTTAAATCTTGGTCATCTGATTCTATTGTAGAAGACACATTTATTTATTTAGGTAGAATTTGCCATGAGATATTTGACAATATTGTTCTAACAAGAACTTCAGAAATTTCTGAGCAACTTTGTCAACATAATTGAGGAGTCGAATATGAAAGAATAAAAAGTTTTGCAAGAACAACCAAAGAAAAAATTTTGGCTGGAAAATTTACTCAAGATTCTTATAATTGTTGCCCTAAAATAACCAAATTAATAAGCTGGAACATATCCTGTGAATGTATATTTACATGTGTTGTGGTCTGTTAGCATCATTAGTTTAGTTTTTTCCTTATTGATACCCGAACTGCAACTCTGAGCACCAAATGGCATGTTGGCAATATATTTACGATTTATTTCAGGTCATTCACAATCATTTGCCACTCATAAGCATTTTCTTGGAGAGCTATTGTATTTATCTTCCATTTTATAGAACGCTGCCGTTTCGATGTAATAAAAGACTCTTCCCCTTCTTTCAAGAACATAGAAGAGAAGCACTATTCGAGAGGGCAAAAATTTTGCAAGGCTGTGTATCATGATGTTCTGATGTCAGGAAAATCGTAGAGCTAGGTTCTTGTAGTAGTTCCATCCTTCCGTCATATGAAAGACTTTGTTTTCTAGGCTTTACCTCTTGCAGACAAAACTGGAGCATCCCTTGGTGTTATTTTTCAAATCTTATTACTATCAGGGTTGAAGCAGTGTTCATGCTTGTGAATTGTGATTCAGGTTTTCTCCAGTGTATACTAAACCCTGGAGCTACTGATGCTGGGAATGCATGTTTTATATGTTGATCGATGGAAGAAGCTTTCAAGCTTGATATGTATTGAGCATTTGATTGTGGTGTGTCAAGTGATAATAGGATTTTCCTTTGTTTTATGTACATGAATGTTCTTTGTACATTAATTGAAAGTGTGTGACGTGTCTATGTTTATAATAATAAATACGTAGTTGAGCGAAATAATTATTTAGAATTAAATTACAATTTTAAAAAGTTATAGTTGCACCTTTTTTTTTGTTTGGGTACAAATAGTTGCACCTTTTATGTGAGTTAAGTACTCAATCTGAAACATTTAAAAAATTTATTGTAAAATCTGGGTAGAGTATTATCTAATTATATGGAAAAAAAAAAAACAGTATACGAGGGATGTGTGGAAGCATAATTTCTCCTATAATAATTTAAAGCAATACAATTTTAAACAATTTAATGGATAATTTGTCTTGTATTCATGAATCACAAGCTTCACTTTGGTCGAATGCCATTTGTACAATTTCCGTTTCTTAAGCATTTAATGTCCGGTTTAAAATTGTAAGTTAATTTGTGCAATACAGTATATATTCAGAGGTGGAATTATAATGGAGGATCAGTTTAAGGACCGGATGAGCGAATTGTGTTATAAATTTAAATTTTGAAGAATCATAAGATAACTATGGGTTAATCGTATATTCCTATCATAATTTATTCATTAAATTATATTTTTCTCTCTAATGTGCAAAATTAAATATCTTTTTTTGGGCTCAATATGATTTTTGCCGAGTTCTTTCTATTTTCTAAATTTATTGTTGACTCGTAATTTTAAAAATCATGTACATCAAAAAAAATTATTTTATAAAGGTATATAATTCAAAAATGCGAATTTGCTCCCAATTATGGATAGAAATTACCACAGGAGACACAATTAGGATAGCAGAATTCACTTTGATAATTAAACTGATAACATAATTAGGTTCTCTCTAGCCAACCAAAGAGAAAAGAGATATTAGTTGATTTCGATTTGAGTAGTGCAGTTGATATTCAAATGGAAAACAGGTGTTGGGACACAAAGTTGTCCAAGGGACTAGACACACACCTCTAGTCTCAAACGTTGGAGAAATAGTTCGAGAATTCATGTTCAAAACCAAAGAATTACTTATCACTATTTATTTTATTCCACTTTTTGTATAGGTCTTGGCTTGATATTTGTAGCTAATGTTACTGTTCTACTTCTAATAATTCAGTGTCTTTGGGGGTATTGTATTCTATTTTAGTGTGTGATCCAGTATATATATATATATATATATATAAAGACTAAAAATATCTATTAACATATATTGGTGGGTGTGTCTGACTATCGAGAGAAATCTTGTTAGAGCTTACTTACACGATCAAAATCTATATCTTTTAACATGTATTATGTATGAAATGCCAAAGTTTCAGCTACCTCTCGTCTAACTCCAAAATATTATGTGGTTTTGGTCTCACTCACCTTTGTGCTTGGAGCTTCTTGTTTGGTGGCCCTGTAAAAGTATGCTTGTCTACGCCATCTTCCAAACCTAGAAGTCTCTCTGTGCCTTCACTTTGTTACGAACTCCACTTGTTCGACATGGCCCAGTTAGAGAAGCGAAAAGCTTAGGCCCCGAGGGGTTAGGGTTCTGATACCCCAAGACTAAGTGGGTTTCACAGAACCCAATTCGTCCGAACAAATGCCAGAAATGGACTAAGTGGACTCAAACAGAGCCAGGGGCGTTCACATAACCCACGGGTGACAAAGTACTCAAAAAAAGTACTAGCCCCTAGCTTAGCCTAAAAGAGGTTGAAAACATAATCACGGCCTGGAAACAAGTTCCGAAGGATTTGGAAGCGAGTTTAGTTTGACTATTTTTTATTTTCACTTTTACTAAAAACCGAAAATATGTTTAAACTTTAAAGCCGTGTTTGATTGTGTTGTAATAAAAATGTTTCTTAAAAAACATTTCACAAAATAGAACCTAATCTGCAAGCGGAAAGAGGAATAATGCTAGTTACACATTTCTTAGATGGCATAAATTCTGCATTTGAGTTTAGTTGGTCCCACCTAGACTTTTTCATAAACATCCGTATAATTGTGCGAAAATTGGGTAACTAGCATTACTAAAGAAAGAATAGAGTTAAAAAAGCATCTATTACAAAACAATATCCAGTGTGCACATTAAGGGAGCAATTACCTCAATATTTGATCCAACAAGGCACACTTGTTGTGATGCACTACGTGTGGGCTACTGTACAAATTACACTGAAGAAAAAGCTGCACTACGATAAAGGCCATGACAAATTTTGGCATAGACCATACCAAATCCAAAGGGCCTCCTTGGATGCACACACTGGTTGACTAAAACACTAGAGAAGCTATTTACCAGTAGGAGAAGTCAGTCTACTTTCCTCTGACTCATGCTTTGATGTAGAATCCCCACCCATTAATTCCTGGAAGCCTTCCACCTTTACAGGTGGGGCCCTAACCATGCCCATGTTCCTACATGCAAAAAATAAAACAAGAAATTCTTAATAAAAATACTTAAAACTCACCCTAACAGTAGCATTCCTTTATTCGAAGTAACTTACGGTGACTGTATTGGGGGAATCTGTAAGGATCCCATCTGTCTGAACTGATTGCTAGATTGGGAATGGAAACCTGACAGTGCAGCCATCTGCTGCTGCCTCAACTGCATTTGCGGATGTCTGGAATGGATGGTATTGAAGGCATTACCATCAATTTGTAAGTCTGATGGGTTCTCAATCTTGACTTGAACCATTGGTCTTTCCTTATCTATATCCATAGCAGGGCGGGGAGTAGATGCTGGGCGCCTTTGGATTCTCTCTAACTGCTGCTGTTGTTGTTGCTGTTGCTGCTGCTGCTGAAAAGCCAAATTTTGGGAATGAATAATCTGCTGCATCTGTGGATGTATCTGTCTCTGCACATTCACGTTAACAAAACAGGGTAATAATTTATTATACAAATCATTAATCAAGCTTGCAGAGAATATATTGAAAATCTCTTCATGAAGATCAAGAACTACATAGGATGCAACCTGCCACAAGCGCACTAAGAAACAGAAAAGACACAGATTCAATAAGTGGTAAGGGGGGCAGGAAAAATCTTTTTCACAAGATGCAATCAGTGGTGAGGGGGGCAGGAAAAATCCATTTTTGTAATGCATATTTCAAAGTTTAGACACTCAAATGGGTTAATATCACATCACCACTATCTCCACCCCCTCAAAAAAGAAAAGGAAATATAAAAAGGAAAGCCCACCTCCTTTCTCCAAAGTTCAAACATTGAGCTACTACCCAAATGGGAAGAATGAATCTAATAAATCACAAAATCTAATTGCAAAGTAAACAGGATGAGAGGCTCTGAACTTAAATATAAATTTGACATCATGTAATAAAAATTGGACACTGGACAAAAGAACTTTTGCAGCTATAGAGATCGAACATGGCAGGTGAACTGCAGTCTCATATATACTCCTCAATCCCCACTCATAAGAATCATGACAGGTTGCATGGAGAGACATTGGGTTACTGTGCCGTCTCACATTCATATCCAAATAACATACAACTTATAGAAAATCATTTTTCAATTGGATGCTATAAAATCATAACTGGTCACAGGTCAAAACAAAAAATCATAATCACACATGATGGCAGAGGGTATCTGTTTTGAAGCAGGTACATTTCCTAGAAAAGAGGAGGTTATCAAAGGATCCTATATAAGGATTGTTTATGTCTTGTTGCCTGTGCCCTTGCCATGCCCATGCCCATGCTTCACACCAGTAACATACAACATTAAATAATGCACAAATAAGTATATGTAAGTACTTGCTGAGGTAGCCGAAGGGAACTCTGCTGCTGTGGCTGCACTTGTGACTGAATTCCATGAGCTTGTTGCTGACTCTGTTGTACAATATTCTTGGAGCCATCCTTAACCAGATCCACTAGTGGTGCAAAATTACTGAGCAGGAGGGGAAAATGTTAAATGGATCCATTGCATGTTTATGATATCTTGATTTACAAACAAAATATAAATCAGGGTAAAATTGCTTACAAAATGCACGCACAAATCAAGCATAATTGCACATGAGGACAATCTTTTTGCAAATCTAAACATTTTAAGTATCATGTTCTCCTATTTTTTTGGGTGGGGAGTAGTAGATCCAAAAGGTTTGGCATCAAAAAGTTCACAGTACAACAATTTGTTGTCATATATCTCTTCTTTTCTACCTCAAAGGTTTTTATTTATCTAAATATTTATGTAACAGATTACAGAAGTACACTAATTACTTCTTCATCACGTAAAAATACAACAAATTGTAGTCTTGAAGCAATCAACTTATGAATATGTTAATGCAGAGTACTATCAACACATATATCCATAATTTAAATATTCACTAGTAAATTGCTTTTTATTGTATCCGTAAGATGATCTTGATAGACGCTGACAAAACAAAAACATCAAAATAAGATGAGGTAGAACAATATCAAAGAAAGGAAAAGCTGACAAAGCAAACTTGGATACGTATATAAATTTATTTTCACAAACCTTAAGACCCAGCAGGTAGGAGCCATTTCTGTTTCCCCTTTCTGGGGTTTCTTTATTTATTTATATTTTTTTTTGGGGTGGGGGTAGACAATTTAATTTCTAAAAAGAAACACACAGAAGAATTTTAAACTCACCTAAAACCCATTGTTTTAAGCAACATCTTTAGAAGTTCAATGGCAGAGCACTGTTTTCTATAACTATCAGCAAGTACTTTCAAGTTTTTCCCGAATTTACAGATGTGACAGCTCAGTAATTGAGAGAAGACTTCAGTTGGAGCTTCCATGGCAGCTTCAAATCCCACACCTGTCAACATACGTGCCACTACCTTTTGAGACAGTTTTGACGCTTGCTCAGGATCAAGAAGTTTTCTGTTTCCCTCAGGTCCAAATTTCCCACGGTACAAGCTTCCTCCATGTTCCATGTTAAGGTACTCAGGCCTAATACCAAGTCTTTCAATCATAACAGGACTCCTAGTTGTAACAGGAGGTAAGGTATCCAGAACTCCAAATAACTTGACTTTCTGGTTATTTTCCACTCTGCTAGTTGGTGGAAGTGCACTGTCAGGTACACAGTTCAACGAATACATTATTTCCGGAAAAATGGACGAATCATGTTCAACTAAATTACCACCATTTGGTTGCATGGTAGATGCATGCTCCGTAACTGAATTTCCAAAGCCAATAGGCTGATCTTCCTTAAATGCTACACGCCTTTTCTTATGATTACTAATATAAGTAAGATAGGAAGCCATCTCCACTGGTGAACGTTTCCGTAATTCTCTGTCCCCAAAAACCAACCTATATGGTTTGTTAGCCTTATACTTCTCAATGAACTGATTATACCATGTTTCAGGCAGCTCTTCATTCCTGTATCTCTGGGACATGCCATCCGGCTCAGAATCAACATATCTTGATCCAGCTCCAGAAGCTGTTTTGGATTGATTCTGCATGACCAGTCACTCATGTTGGACACATAACATAATCTAAGCATTCAAATTTAAAAGAAAAAGATAGGCTGAAAGAAAGAGAATTTAATATAACATATAAGTTTCTCATCATAATGTATGACTCAGACTGTGCCCGTTGACCATCCCAAAACTATGCATAAAAATAGCTAGACTGCTAGAGTATTAGAGGGGAGGGGGGTAAGAAGAACGCATATGCCTGGAAGCCAACTTGTAGCAAATTTTTACCAGATGAATCTGCCAAATAACTTCACCATCTACTATATCTATCAAAGTATACACGACCTAAGATTTGGTAAAAGCATTTTTAATTAAATAATAAGATGACTGACCAATAAACATCCACCTTCAATTACATTTTCTTTGGAACTTTCCGAGAGTTGCACCTGAACCGAGAATCACACAGTTGGAACCAACCTATGTAAAGAGGTAAACTCTACCAGAGTCACCCAATGGAATCCTGATTGTGCAAAGTAATGCTACCAGTGAAGCATTAGAAATTATAAGTCTTTAACGTCCAATTCAAATACCAGAGCTATTGACTCTATTTAATATCATGTTCTTCGGTAGGCCATATTTCTTAGAGAAGGAAAAGAATACAGCAACAAAGGAATGCAGAATTTTAAAACCTTAGACGAAGTTGCCCCTTCTCGCAGTTGAACCCCGTCTTGCGAAGCATTCTCGAGCGTGAAGTAAACGTCATCAGCGTGCAACTGCAAATCTGCAAGAACAAGAAGGTTCAGCAGTAGCAAAAAATAAAAAAAATCAAAACTTTAATGCTCCAAATAGAAGGGGGCGAGAATCACAAGTTGGATTGAGCCTTGAAACGGAAATAGAAGACGAAGAAGAAGAGGAATTGGCGGAACGGAAGAACAAAGAAGCGGAGGCCTTGTCGAAGAGGAGGGCTCGAACCCTGAGTTGCAGTTGAATCCGAGCCCTAGATTTGGACTCGTCGACTCTCATAAAGGATTCCCATGTGGAAGGGGAAGAGAGGGACGGCACGAAGCTGGCATAGGTGGAGTCGCCGAGCCACGCCCGCCATACCCCGCACGACTCAAGCTTGCGCGCTAGCTCGAATCCACGCCCGTCATCGCCGAGTAAAGCCATTAGCAGAGAAAGCGAGAAGAAGTCTACTTACTCTCAACTGGGTATGACAACAGAAACGCAATGTTTTGCAAGATACAATAGTAGTTACTTGTTTTATTTTTGGGTACATAGTAGTTACCAGTTAAAATACAAAAATAATGTGTAATTTTGATTTGTTGTAATTGGAAAATTATTTTTAAAATTAAATTTTGTTAAACAAAATTTTATCTAATTATCTAATTATATATTAACATTTTTTTTGGATAAATTTTATATATTGGCATATTTGATTATAGTCTAACAGATAATCAAAATTAATTTCTGATTTTTATTATTGAGTTGCAATACCTAATAAGTCTCTTTATATGAATCCGTATGTTAGGTTGGGTTGAATTTAAAATATTTTTTCATCTAACTCATTTATCAAAATAGTGAATTGGGTTGATAAATTTTTTAAAAAAATCTAAATCAACCAACCCATACATAAAGGGTTGGGGTCGGATTAAACCTGTAGATTTAACATACATTAAAAAATTTTTTAGAATAAATACAAAATTAAAAATTTATCACACATCATAATAAATAAATTAATAAGTTTCAAGATAATATGACATACAAAATTTTAAATAAATTAAAAGTTAAATACAATAAGTCACAAGTGATAAACATATCATAACAAGTCTTAACGTAAACATAAAAAAATATTAATACAAGTCTCAAAAGTCAAAAATATAATAAGTCATATAAATTTTGAATAAAAGGAATAGAATAGACATTAGGTTTAATATGTTAAATATTAAAAAAAGGCATCATTTTTTATTTTTAAAAAATAGGTTAGAAACTATCCAACCAATAACCTAACCCATCATCATCGAGTTAAAAAATTTTAAACTCAACCCAACTCATGAACTCAAGTCTAACCCATCAATTATGGGTTGAGTTGAGGAAGAGTGAAAATAAGTTAGGTTAGACTAAACTTTATTTAAATAAGCCTGACCTGTTTTGTAAAATAATAGGTCTGAGTTTGGCCTATTACTTGATATAGACTCGGCTTGACCTTTTTTTGAAAATACAAAAGCTAAACTTAACTTGCAAGCCTATTTAAAAATTTACATTACGTAAAAACTTTAAATTGGGTAAACAACTATACTTTAAAAATTTCAAATAACCAAGCTCTTTAATTAAAATTATTAAATTATGTTTAAAATTAATAAATTATACAAATATATAATAATAAATGATAAAAATATTATAATTTTTTAATTATAATTATATAAAATAGATAAATAAGTTAACTTATTAGGTCAAATAAATATTTTTAATGACTTAAACTTGACCTATTTAATTAAATAGACTTTTACAAAAAGTTTAAACCTGACTTATATAATAAATAGGTCAAGTATAATAAGTCTGAAAATAAATTAGGCCATATGTTCCTGATAAGTTGTCTAACCTATTTTCACCCTTAGAATTAAGTTAAAACCCGTGAATTCGTAAGTTGACCAAATTCAATGAATATCTTTATCTCCTTTTATACTTAAATTAAATATAAAAAGCATAAATAGATGCATGATTGATAACAAATAAAATTTAATTTAATTAAAAACTATAAGAATCCACATTTTCTAATTAAAAATAAAAAACTAATAAATGTAACACAATTCACAAATCGTCCTAATTTGTTTAGAATATCGAAATTTAATAATTTATTTGGTTTATAAATATTTTTTTTAAAAAAATATAAATTAAGAATTAATTTATTTTTTTATGTATAAACTCACTCAAATATTATCATTAATAAGCAATGAAAGTTGGCTTAAATTGATAAGATCAAATTACGTATTTTTAAATATTTTAAGTTTGATTTAAATTGAGATTTTTCATTGATAAGTCAATATTACTATAAACTTTCGTTAAGGCTTATAGCTTACACTAATTTTTAGTAATTTATCATTTCCTTTTCCTTAAATACAAAAATTAATTTGTAAATCAATTTAAATTATATTTTTATAACAAATTTTAAATGCGATAATTAATTTATAAATTAAATTAAATTAATTATATTTTTCAATAATTTTCAATACATAAGTTTTTTTATTAAACTAAATTAATTTAAACAGAAAAAATCAAAACTCAATTAAATTAAATTATAAAAAGGTACAGTTAAATATGAATTGTTTTAAAAAAATATGCTTAATAAAAATATTGATTCAATTGAACCGAAGTAAATTAATTATGATTGGTTCGATTGCTAAATTAAAATTAAATCCCTCAATTTCAATACAAATAAAAATAATGGCAGTTTTTCGGTGGTAGTTGGACGGCGGTTACAATGAACATGGCCGCCACGTAGAATAATGGTTTAAGACGGTGAAGCTACACCGGCTCAAAATTTTCAAATCTTGTAGCATCTATTTCTATTAAATTCACCATGTTTCTCGCATTTGTAAGTCGGACGCCTTTTGAAAAAGCAATCATATTTTATAGTAGTATCATATTACGCATGTTGAATTTTTTATTCCATTACTTTGAGGTTATGATGCAGGAAATATTCTTATAAATTCTTTAATTTTGGTGTTGATGACTTGCCTTTAACTGATGGAAGAGGCAGATTAGTCAAGGTAGGTCCAAGTTGATCTAAACACTACCTTTCAGCAATAAAAAAAAAAAAAAACTCTAGATTATGATCCGGATAATTTTGTTGGTACATATGGTCCGAATAATTATTAGAGCACAAACAACCTCACAGCTTGCGGTCATGTTAATTTTAATCTCTTATGACCATTTATTTTCCTCAAATGACAACTGCTATACCAAAAAAATATTCCACAACTGCTGTAATAAACATGAACATGCACACAGACACAGTATACACCTTTTAAAAACTGTACGTATATAGAATCACATATTTGGATGCACTAGTGAATTTGGATACGCACAGTATGCATTTGATCACTCTTTGATCCCTTTTTTTTTAAAATCACAAGATATTCTGACATCATTATAATACTTTGCTTGGATGAAGGGAAAACAAAGAGAAAACAAAAACCTTTTTTCTTGTTTGGTTGTGTAAAAAAGCATTAAAAAATTAAATATATTCACATAAAATAATAAATATATCTTTATTTCAATATAATAAAATTATTGAAAAAGAAAGAAAAAAAGGATAAATAAAATTATAATTGTATAATTTTTCTTTTCCTCGTGTCAACTTTCTTTCTAGATGTGGAAAGAAATTTTTTTTGAGTCCTACGTCTTGTGTTTTTCTTTCACTGCCGATTTCTTCTCCAACTTAAGAGTGTGAAAAATTTCTCCTTGCCCCCATTTTCTTTCCTGCCCCTTCTTTCGTCCTTTTTTTCACCGACCCAAGCAAATGTGGCCTTTTTGTGTGAGCAAGAATTTCTGGCCTCATGAGCAAACCCATTCACAAAGCATAATCAAGTTCGCGCGCGCGCACACACGCAGACACACACACACACACACACACACATATATATATATATATATATATAATCAAAATTAAAATAAAAAATTATATACTTTTTTTAAATAATTATATAAATTTTAAATATAATTTAATTTTAATTATTTATATATAATTTAATAATTAAAATTTATTTTTTTCATCTCTTATAATAAAAATATATATATATATATATATATATAATATAATGCTTTTATATACCTTTAACCAAATACTGGAGTATGACAAGTTGCAGAAGGCGGCGTACGTTGTAGAAGATATATAATATTTATTTTTTAAGGTTTAGAAAAAAATAAATTTTAAAAAATATTATTTATAAAATTTTAATTATAAATTATTTTAAATATAAAATAAACTAATTTAAACCTTGATATAATCAAATGTCATTGGATTGAATAGGTGGAAACTCAATCAATTTTAAAGTGATAATTGAGGTTCGGATACAAAAAAACTATCAATAAATAAAGTGAACATAATACGTGTAAATAAGTAAATAACATAATTTTATGCTTTAAAATTATACAATATATGCGAATATAAGTGGATAGATATGACTTGGTACAAAAAGTTTCAATACTCTATAGTATTATTTAGAAGTAAATCTAATAATTAAAAAAATTACAATTATATAACATTTGTCTTCTCACGTATAAGAATTGAACTATCAATATTGTCGATAGATTCTTGTTTACTAACAATACTATTGCCTTTAACTATCCATATTTTTTTGCTATAAAATTAATACAGTATACTTTTGTCTTATTTCTTTTTAATTTTTTTTTATTTTAATTAAATATTATAATTCAATAAAAACTGTACATTTTTTAATTATTAATATTTTTTAAATTAAAATATTTATTTATTAAATTATTAATATTTAATTAAAAAGATAAAAATTATGTACCGACAAAAAAAAAGACAAAAATTAAGGAGAAAGAAAATATGAATTTGTCATACTAGTCCCATCACCGCAGGCACAATAATTATAACAAAAGGACAACTCTGCATTTAAGCACGCCAACTTGAGTCAGAATCATTTGCCCGAACTGCCATACGGCGAATATTCTCTCTATAGCCATCACGGGCTTATTTTTTATAACAATTGAAATTATAATGTTAATTTTATAACAAAACAATTGAAATAATCTCCCCTAATTAACGTAGAGTAATGACTTCTAATTAATTATTATTGTAAACTAGTGTCACAATCAGTGGGTTGGAGGTACATATGAACTAGTGTACGTCCTAATGGCCCCGTTCATGACTATGCCAAATTCTGGAGAAATTTTCACAAGGTCGGTAGATTAATCTAATAAATAATTAAATTTATCATCGATTTGTAATAAACAAATATTTAAAATGATGATATATTATTTCTTTATAAATAAGAGAAAGAAAGAAGTGTATGAATATGTTGCTCTTCTGACAAGCACTCTGCAGTAAGAAAGAGTAATGGAACCAGAGGTGAAGGAGGAAGAAAAATCTGGAGGTGCTGTCCACGTGCTGATCTTTTCCTGGCCAGGGCAGGGCCATGTAAACATCATGCTCAAGCTCGCAGAGCTTCTTTCTCTCTCTGATCTCCATGTCACCATCCTCAACACCGAGTACGTCCACCACCGCCTCACGCGTTTCAGTGATCATATCCAAGCTCTTTCAACACGCTACCCTAAGCTCCAGTTCAAGACCATCCCTGACGGCCTCCCCGCCGACTATCCTCGCTACGGCCGCCATCTCCTTGACGTCACAGATTCGCTGAATCTGCACGCCAAGCCTCTCTTGAGAGACATTCTGGTCTCGGAAAGCCCCGGAAATCCGAGGGTCACCTGCTTCATAGGTGACGGATTATTCGGAGGCCTCACCGCCGACGTAGCAGACGAGGTTGGGGTGCCAATCATTCATTTTCGCACCATCGGTTCTTCCTGCTTTTGGGCTTATTTCTGTGTTCCAAAGCTCTTCGAATGCAACGAACTTCCCATTAGAGGTATATATATATCTAAATATACAGATGGACAAAAGATTAATCTCCTTTTTTTTTTTTTTGACAACCGAACAAATTGCAACCCATAATATCAAAATTTTCTTCTTTTTTGAGGTATAAATCGAAAAAGAGAGCCTAAGGAAAGTTACATGAGAACACTACTACGCTATGCACACTTGTATTGTAGCATTCATTCATAAACATAGTAGTAATAGTTTTGTTGTTAGTGGCCAATAGCTATATAATGTTCTGAGTATTGTTGTTATGATTCATGAACACGTAACTGTATATGCCAAAATGACCTTATTGGGGTTAAATCCAAACTGGTTGAAGGGGTTGAAGACATGGATCGCGTCGTAACTACCGGTATCCCTGGCATGGAAAACTTGCTGCGTTGTAGAGACCTCCCAAGTTTCTGTCGAGGAAGTGACGCCGACACGGAACAGGTCACGATGCCACTGAAATCTGTCGTTTTTTGAGACCCATCAAACACTCCGAGCCCGCGCGCTCATACTCAACACGTTTGAGGATCTAGAACGCCATGTCCTGTCCCATGTGCATCTCCAATTTCCCCAAGTCTTCACCCTCGGCCCTCTCCACGCACATCTGGACTCCAGAACAGCATCCAGAACTAACAAGACGCCGTCCGAAAAGCCTCCTTCGTCGGCAAACAGTATCTGGGAAGTGGATAGAAGCTGCATGACGTGGCTTGACTCTCAACCGTTGAAATCGGTGATATACGTGAGCTTCGGTAGCATCGCCGTTATGACAAGGGAGGAGCTCACGGAGATCTGGTACGGTTTGGTGAACAGCAAGAGCCGGTTCCTATGGGTCGTGCGGCCGGACATGGTGGCAGGAAAAGAACGGCGACGATCGGATACCGGCGGAGCTGGAGGAGGGGACCAAGGAGAGGGGTTTCCTGGTGGGGTGGGCCCCGCAAGAGGAGGTGCTGGCGCACCGGGCCGTTGGTGGGTTCTTGACCCACAGTGGGTGGAACTCGACTCTGGAGAGTGTGGTGGCTGGGGTGCCCATGATTTGCTGGCCTTCCTTTGCGGACCAGCAAATTAACAGCAGGTTAGTGAGTGAGGTGTGGAAGGTTGGGTTGGACATGAAGGATGTGTGTGATAGGAACGTTGTGGAGAAGATGGTGAATGACCTCATGGTCCAGAGGAAGGAGGAGTTTCTGAGATCAGCCCGGGCAATGGCTGCGTTGGCCAACAAGAGTGTGAGCCCAGGTGGTTCCTCTTACTCCAACCTGGACGATTTGATCCACTACATAAAATCAATCAGCCGAGAAAATCATTGATACCGGTCGTGCCCCGGTTGCACACTCAGGTTCAATCTTGCAGTTGTGGCCCAAATCCAATTTGGGTGGTTTACGTAGTTTTCTTGGATAATGTCAATTATATAAAACAAAATTTTGTAGAAAAAAAATTCATAGTTATCTTGTCATATCAAAACTTTTTTGTTCAAATCATATGCAATCTAATGACTTTTTCCACTTGTTTTCTTTCTTTTATATCAAGCATGACGTTCGATTAATGAGCCTGTTTGTTTAGGCTTATTTTCAACGTCACGGGACATTAGTTAGCACATTGACAGAAAGTTGACTTAAAGTTCCTTCAGTCTAACGCGTGTTTGCGTTTTCAGAAATCTAGTCCAAACAGGCAACCAAACTTTTTGTCTCTCCGTGAATCACTTTAAATTGCTTGATGAAAATAATCACCTTCCTGATCTTGTCATTCATCGGTTCTTCAAACTTCATAGACAGCCTGCAACTATAAATAAGATATGATTTTCTTTTTTTTAATCATATGTAGGTTCAAGTTCTATAAACGAAATATAGTTTATTTGGACAGGATAAGATAACCGGTGAATTTTTTTATCAAATAGGAAGAATACTGCAAGTTAGTGAAGTTACCCATGTTGGACTCTAAATTGTAATCTGAAAAATTATTAGAGCACATACAACCACACAGCTTGCGGTCATGTTACATCTGATCAGTACATGAATAAATGTATTTTGTTTTTAACCATGAGGTGTCACTGTCATTATACTTCTTTTCAGTAATACGCTTTGCCAACTCATCTGCCAAAGGTTGATTGAAGAATCAGATAAGAGAAATTTTAATATGTTATATAAGTAATACGTTTTCTTACCTCATAAAAATAAGTACATAAGTACATGAAAAGAATGATGCTATTTAGCACAAATTACTGCCTATAAAATTATCACGAAATCTTTATAACTAATTAGGCGAAGATATAAGTGAAGAGAAAAACAAAACAGTTCTATAACTTATACAAAAGACATATTTATATATTTACTTTTTAAATTTTTGTGTACCGTTTCACAAAAATATCTTTGTCATTTTTAGCATTTTTTATATAAAAATAATATCAAGATTTTTTGATATAAAAATAATAATAATATCAAATTTGATATCGTATATTTATTTATTTTTATCTTTATTTATATAGAATAAAAAAATATGTAACAATTTATCATCGAATAAATAGGCTAGTGAATTTTACTTGGTAGTCCACATGTGAAACTTAGTACTGTGTCCGGATATACTGTATACCTTAACCAAATTCTGAAGTTTTGTCTCCATGCGTGACGCAAGGTGCAGGAGACGTACGTTGCGAAATCTAGTCAAATGTCAGTGCATTAATTAGAATTAGATTTTATAAATTAATTTAAAATAATGTAATTTATATTTAAAATTTAATTTTAATAAAATAAATATTATTTAAATAATATTATTTAAAATTATTTTTTAATATATAATTATTAAAAAATATGAATTAATATTACTTTATTCATATTATTTTTATATCATTTAACTATTTTTAAATTAAGTTTTGATAAATAAAATAAATGTTGTTACCTTTACCCAAAAAAAATGTTGTTACAATAATTATTTTTTACTGTTAGTGTTATTATTATCATTATAAAAATTATAATATACACATCATATTAAAAATTTGACAATTATTTTTAAAATTTTAGTAAAATATTTTATGTATTAAATAATAAATTATATAAAATAGCAACAATGACAATTAGATACTAAAAAAAATATATTAATATAAAATTCAATTAAGTATTCTTATTAGTTTAATTAAAGAAATAAATAAAACATCAACGTTTTATATAAAATAAAAAGAAGTATTTAAAAATATAAAATAAAAGAAATTAAAAAGACACAATATACAAAAAGTACACAAAACAGGTGTAAATAAAGCAATGCAGAACGGATTCAAAAACTAATTAAAAAAAAAAAAAGCAATGCAGAATGAAGTCGGCTGTGGGAAACAAAGTGATATCATGATTAAAATTGTAAGATCTTTTCAACGGCCTTTTGCTTCAACGTAAAATCAACAGAAAATACCTTCAATGCAAATCATTGTCTTATGAAAAATCATGGTAAATTAAGGATAGACGAGAAAGTAGTCAAACGACAAATTATCTTCTTCAATGTGATTTTTTTTTTTTGTATTGCCTTCAATGTGATTTTGGTTACAGCAAACATGGGTTTGGATTATATATTGCCACGCCAAACACAGTCTGTTCTGGTGAAATTTTAAAGTAAGAATAATTGAAATTTGGATATATTATACAAATTATGTGTAAAATTTCGTCAAGAAAATAAATTGCAATAAACACCCATGTTTGGTTTAGATTATTTTTTTAAAGTTTCTTTAATTAGATTTTAAGAATAAACTACTCTAAATATAGAATAAATTAATTCAAATATATACTTAAATAGTTATTTGAAAAATCTGTAAGTAAATAAAGGGAAAATAAATATGTGTAAATAAGTAAATAACATAATTTTCTGCTTTAAAATTATACAATATATGTGAATATAAGTAAAAGAGATGTGACTTTGTACAAAAAGTTTCAAAATTAATCTATTGTAGTATTTAGAAGTAAATCTAATAATTAAAAAATGTTATAATTATATAGCATTTTTCTTTTTACATACAAGAATTGAATCATTAGTGTATATGTGGATTAATTTATTTTGTAATAAAAATAATTTATTTATAAAATTTTACTGAAGTTTTTTTTGAAAATAATAATTTTTTAAAAATAGTTTATTCCTAAATATACCCAGTTGATAGATTTTAGTTCACTTATAATAATATATTATTCTTAACTATCCATATTTTTATAAAATAAAATTTAGAACGATGTTATTCTTATATATTTTTTCTACACTTTTTTCAGTCTTTTTAATTTTTTTTAATGAAAAAGAAATTAAAAAAATAAATGTTTTTTTAATTAAAGTGAAGTGTAAAAAAAGTGTTACAAAAAATAATATTGTTCCTAAAATGTATACAATGTACTTCATGCACGTGCAAAACATTGGTTAACAAAAGTTTTCATTTGTACCTCGTACCCTTCAAACAAATTAAAATGGCTAGTACCACTGAAGGAAGGGAAAAGAGTGGTGTTCATCGTTCAATCCAACTCAGCAACTGAGACAAAGTATGCACGTCAGTCACGTGACTTAACAATCGAATGCAATGTTTATAGCAAACTAATGTCTATTTATGAATTTATTTCGTACCATTTAATAGTAATTTCATTGACTTTATAAGTAACTTTATAAAATTGATATAATTATCGTTAACAG
The DNA here is from genome assembly GCA_019955255.1 of Castanospermum australe. Classification (NCBI taxonomy): domain Eukaryota; kingdom Viridiplantae; phylum Streptophyta; class Magnoliopsida; order Fabales; family Fabaceae; genus Castanospermum; species Castanospermum australe. Next base: position 413,172 of record NSJW01000192.1, read on the forward strand.
GACAGATTAACTCCTTTTCACCTGAGAATCTCTGTAGTCATGACAAGGTATCTAAAAACCGCACAGCTGTTTGTCGGCAAGATGGCAACATTAACGCATCACTACGACCCAGGAAGATGGATAGGCAAATGGAAGCAAAGATGAAAGCCCAGCGCAATTCTGGAGCTGGAGCTGCTGATGCTGATGCTGCTCATGTGCTCATCTTCCCCAGTCCAGCGCAGGGCCATGTGAACTCCATGCTCAAGCTCGCCGAGCTTCTTGCCCTTTCTGATCTGCACGTCACCTTCCTCAACACCGAGTACATCCACCGCCGCCTCCTCCGCTTCGGTGATGGCCAAGCTCTTCTGGCGTGCTACCTTACGCTCCAATTCAAGACCATCTCCGATGGGTTAGCTGCCGACCAGCACCACCCCGGATTCGGAGACCGGATAGGGGACGTCATCAGTTCCATAAATTCAAACGCCAAACCTCTCTTGAGAGACGTTATGGCCTCTGAGAGTCCCCGAAAACCGAGGGTCACTTGCGTTGTAGTGGATGGGATCTTCGGAAGCCTCAGCACCGACTTGGCTGATGAGCTTGGGATACCATTCATTCATTTTCGTACCGTCAGTGCCTGCAGCTTCTGGGCTTATTTGTCCGTTCCAAAGCTCCTTGAGTGCAACGAACTTCCCATTAGAGGTATGGACAAAGATTCATCTCTCTCTCTCTCTCTGTCTCTCTTTCTCTTTCTTGTTCACAAACTTCTCGTTGTACCTATTATGAATGTGTGCATAATATTCGATTTCGTGTTCTGTCAGCGAGAAAACGAGAGGCGAGAGAAAATTATTACTTGGGAGGGTTTACAGAAAGGAGATTCCTGATATAATTTATCAAGTTTGGTTCATTTATGTTTGGATTTTCAGAATTGACTTTATCTCACCGAAATTGTAATCCAAAGAAATAAGCCACAGAGTGAAGGGTTCTGCAATCCAAATTAATAAGCAATGGAGCCAAGGTGAATTTTGAAGTAATTGACTATCGATTAGTAATTATTACATAATACTAAGCTACCAAAAAGACGAAAGAGGTTGTTCTACGAATTTCGTTTTTCGTTAATTGAAACTTGATACATGGAAAACAGCAACTAATGATCCAATCGAGTAGGAAGTATAGCATTCATTCGGAGAAGAAAAGGGAACCCTTGTCACAATTATTCATGCACATCTACCTAGTTGAGTATGCAAATTAAAGTGACCAATTGTGAGTTGTGACTGTAACTGATGGCAGGCAGGGGACGAGGACATGGATCGCATCATAACCAGCATCCCAGGCATGGAAAACTTGCTTCGGTGCCGAGATCTCCCAAGTCTCTGTCGACCAAATAAAACGGCCCACTTGCCTCTCGACTCGGTTGTCTTCCAGACCCGACAAACCCTTCGAGCTGACGCAGTCATACTCAACACATTCGAGGACCTAGAAGGCCCTGTCCTCTCCCAGATGCGTCTTCACTTCCCCAAACTCTACACCATTGGGCCTCTCCATCACCACTTGAACTTGCGAAAACTAGCAGCCAAAGCGTCTTTCCCTCGTCCTTCATTTACCAACAGTATTTTGGAAGTGGACAGGAGCTGCATGTCGTGGCTCGACGCTCAGGCCCCGAGGTATGTGAGCTTCGGTTGTTGCGCTCATGACGAGGCAGGGCTGATGAAGATTTGGCACGGTTTGGTGAATAGCAAGAAGCGATTCCTGTGGGTCATGCTGCCGGACATGGTGCCGGGAAAGGACGGCGACCACCGGAAACCGGCGGAGCTGGAGGAGGGGACCAAGGAGAGGGGGTTTCATGGTGGGGTGGGCCCCGCAGTAGGAGGTGCTGGCACACCGGGCCATTGGTGGGTTCTTGACCCACAGCGGGTGGAACTCGACCTTGGAGAGTGTGGTGGCTGGGGTGCCCATGATTTGCTGGCCTTACTTTGCGGACCAGCAGATTAACAGCAGGTTCGTGAGTGAGGTGTGGAAGGTTGGGTTGGATATGAAGGATGTGTGTGATAGGAACGTTGTGGAGAAGATGGTGAATGACCTCATGGTCTAGAGGAGGAAGGGGTTTCTCAGATGAGCCCAGGCAATGGCTGCGTTGGCGAACAAGAGTGTGACCCAGGTGGTTCCTCTTACTCCAACCTGGACGATTTGATCCGCTACATGAAATCAATCAGCCAGGAAAATCAGTGATACCAGCCATGCCCAATTGCCAATTACTCTGGTTCCTTACTTGGGCTGTCACTGAGTTTCTTCACCTAGCTAGTGTCTTTCTATTTCTTTCTTCCATGTGGGCCTTGGCCCTTATTTCCACCCAAAACATAAATTGTGAATTTGCCTAATAAATTTTGAGAAACTTGAGCTCAAATTGGACATATAAATTAAGAGGATTAATTGTCCTATTTGATTTATAATTAATAGCATTCCTATGATTTTGCCCCTATTATTTTGTCATTTTTCTTAAAAATCTTATTACAAACAAGTTACCCATAGACAAGAAATTATGATTAGATCACACTCCTAAGAATACAAATTAATTTCTACCTCCAATGAAAAATTGAATCTAACTAGATTTTAAAATTTCTTACAATACATTTGACTAAAATCGCATACGAAATCTATAACAACAAGAACAACTCACCTTTATCATTGATTAACAAATTGTATTGGACTTTATCAAAAAAAGAAAAAATTAGTGAAATTATTTAGGGTGAGATCTTTTTTATTGATTTCTTCTAAAATTTTCTTAGGTCTTCTTTTGTCATTTTGAATCAAACTAGTAAATTTTATTTTCTCATATGAAGTCCAGTAAAAATATTTTCTTGGTGGTAGACTTTCAAAAGATCTTTAAAAAACATTCATGTAACAAAGGCTTGTGAGATCTTACTTACCATCTTTTATTCAAGAAACCTATCTAGAAGTTAACTAACTTGTCCCATGAAGTATTGCATGCCGAACTCACTAGATCTTGAAGACGGAACAAATCCATTGATGCCTTTTGAGATATTGCACAACTAACCCTCATTGGTATCATCCCCTAAAGATCTTGCATATCCTTTCACCCTCTGAATCTCTCTCTTTGATAAGTTGGTGCCCCACCATGAATTTCGATTACCAAAACCGGTCAAATTAAAACTAGGCATAAAAAACATTGGAGGGAAGAATCGCATAATCCTTGTTGGTTCAGTTTGAAGTTGCCCTTCTGATTTACCCCTTTATAAAATAGAGGGCCCCCACAAATGACAAATCGTTATGCTTTCTGATTGACTCGTGTGCTTTAAAGACGTCATTGGAATTCAGTTTAAGCCCACTTCCCTAACACAAGTGACATGGGTGACTTGGTGAGGTTGGTGGTGGTGGGGTTGTATTTTATATTAAAGCCTTCATATGTTTCCAAAAAATAAACACATTAACGGGTTTGGTTCACCAACTTAACCATGGGTGCCCTCTTTAAGCCCTCTCTTGCGTGTGACAGTGACTGCATAAGGAGGGAAGATATAACAGATAACTAATGAACGCGAGAACACAGTAGAACTAGAAGTGGATATATTATATGTCAGTTTGATATTTCCAACTTTGTTTTAGCAGTGCCGCATTTTTCTCTGTTTGGCACCTACCAAAGTTAATGGAATTCCCTAATCTTTTCTATGCTGGTTTTGGTACAACACTTGAACTTTTATTTCTTGTTTTTTGGCGCGGGGTTTGCGGGTGCAACTCAAGGAGCTAGCGGGACCGCAGTTCAACTAGACAAAGACAAAATCCCTGTAAACTTAAAAAAGTTAAAACCAAACAGGTCTCTATACAGTACAGGTCAGAAATGAAAGAAATCTTGGAGGGTTTTATAACTTTATATATTGTTAAATTTTTTTTAAGGGAATTGGTAAAAGCACTTATTTTGGTGATCAAAGCTTGTGATTGATTGATTCATTCATTCATCACTTCGTACTTTTGAGTTAGGAGTGTCATCTGTGTCACAAAGTTGAAGTCACAGAATAAATTAACTCAAGAATTAATAATTAATAATTAACTCAAGTCCAATTCTTGCCCGCCTCATGGAATAAATGCAGCGGCCTATATAGCCACAGAATTTCTCCCCAATGGTGAAAGAAGCACATTTTAAGAGACTAAGTTAGTGAGTTTTTTTTTTAATTTTTAATTTTTAAATTACATGTGTAAAAATAATTTTAAAAAAAAGTTGGGAGGGCCATGAAAGCCACCCCTGATGAACGTGTAGTCAATTTTTTAGAGTAAAAATATAAATATTTTTAAAATTTTAAGTAAAAAATAGTATGCTCCATAAATAAATGATGAAAACTAAATAATACTATATATAAATATATATTAAAATATTAATTAAAATTGTGGATCAAAACTTGCAGCCCAAACTTTTTATTATTAACTGACTCAAAATTAACGAACTACATATTTGCTATGTTATAATTTTGAGAAATATTTTTTTGTATGTACCAAAAAAAATGCACATCAAAGGATGCGCGAGAATATTTGTAACAAAAAAAATTAAATAGATTTAGTTAAAATTGAAGTGAGAGACACAACTCAAATAAATGTTCAAATAACATCCCTCTATACTACCCTTCACAAGATGATGAGGAATTCCGAGAATAGGTAGAGGTGGAACTGGAGAGGCCCAACTCGCCCGACTCTGCCACTTTATATGACAAGACCAATGTGAGAAAATATCCCAGTCAAAAAAAAAATATGTAAGAATATATCAAACACATGGAGGTGTCCCTTCATACCTGCCATTTACAATGATGCTGCTAGCCAACAGTACAAGCACAGGGGTCAAGAACAAACTCAACTATTGGTGTCCTACACCAACTGCATCATAAAAATTGGGAAGGACTACTCGCGCTCCCTGAGGACACATACGTCCCTAGATGCTTAATCACTTTTTACTACGAAGGGACATTTCAAATTAAGCACACATTTCAAGAGCTCACTAGCTTTATCAGCCTATATCTGTCACAAATACTTGGATACGTTAACTGTTACCCTTAAACTGGAAATCCAACATGTTGAAGTTGAATCATGGTTGGTGTTTTAATGTAATAAACTAATAATTTCTTTTATATCTAGAGTAATATTTTTAATTTGTATAAGAATGTGTTAGTGTTGCTTGTTAATCCTATTGCACCGCAGTTCCCAAAATGCCACCAGGAAATTTCGATTATTTTTACTGTTACTGACATGGTTTGGCCACATTATATTATATGGCCTCGCAGGTTCGCAGGCGCTTTTATGCGTTAGTTGCGGCAAAAATCACGAGCATCAAGCTAAAGGCCGAGATTGCATCAGCATCAGCATCAGCATCAACGGCAGCACTTCGTTTACCAATATAACTCTTTTTTTGGTCCTCGTGACAGTTAAATTTTGGGTTTTGGCCTTATAGAAGTTACACGTCATGAGCTTTCAAATAAAGCTCCAAATCCAACAGATAATAAAAAATTAAAACCATTAAAAATAAAGCCCAAAACAAGACTAATAGAAAAGAAAAAGAAGAGTAAACACAGACTTGTATAAATATAGCGAAGATCCCTCCCAAGCCTGGTATTCGCAAGCTCCTCTCCTCCTAAGAATAACCACCGGTCATAGATATACCAATTTTGAAGCCTTCTTCTCTCTGATCCCCTCTGGTTCCATTCAGCACCCTCATCCGTTTCATGCCCTCGCCAAATGCAGAGAAGGAATTTTCAACTGCGACGTTAACGATCCTTCTTTGACATTTTCGGCGTGGGCACGTGCAGATTGGGTTTTGGGATCCTCGGAATATACCCTCCATAACCATAAGAGAAACCATGCCCGTTTAAGGTCAGCTTTCTTTACCCTGCAAGGTTCTCTGTATTTTGAATAACTTCCTCTGTTGCAGGAACAGGGTACGTACAAAAACAAAAGAAGAGAAGGAGATTGGTTTGAAGAGCATGTTGATTTTAGATTGTGCCAAACCATAAGCCGTGTTTTCATTTTACGACAAATCTCGAAAGAAAACAAGAAAGGATGAAATTTTGAAGTTGAAGGTCTCTCCCCTGTTTTCTCTGCAACCGGTTCAAGGGTGCGCTTCTACGGAGAGCGGAGAAGAGGAGGGAACGAAGAGAAAAGGAAAACCCCACAGAGGACATTGATGGGTAATCACAGAAGAGAGTTTTCAAGCGACGATGAGCCATCTCCAAGAGGTGTGCTGGAAGTCACCGTTTCGGGCACAGACTCGGACGCGAGTGGAAGCAGCAGTTGCAGCTCTTGTTCGCCGGAGAAGTCATCGGTGGCGGTGCAGCGAGCGCTCGGCCGAGAAGGTTACGGGCAGCAATGGAAGGCTATGATTGACGCCTTGACGTTCAAGTCTGTCCGAAAATTGCCAACGATACCTCTGCTTGCGGCGAGCTACGATATCTCCAGGAAGAGCTGGAAGAGGTTGGCTCGTATTCGAAGCGCCGAAGACGGTATTGATCTTGAGGCTCTTCCCACGAAGCACTCTTGGAGGAACTTCGATTACGCAGAGCTCGCCGCTGCTACTGACGATTTCAGTCCCGGTAAACACAAACATAACCTTCCTCCTCTTTTTTTGTTTTTTTTTTTTTCAACTAACAGTTTCAATTATATGGAAATTTCAATCAATTTTTTTAATAATAATTCATTAATATGTAAGTTTGTATGATATTCATTTCTTATCACTTTAATGATTATCTATAACAAAAGTGAATTTGGTTATTTCTCTCTCTTTTTTATCAGTTTAATTATTAGAATTTTGTTAATATGCATTTTTAGAGCAATGTTAATAAATAAAAATAATATTTATTATTTTTTATTAAATTATTTTAATTATTTTTAAAAAATATTAAATATATTTTAAAATTTGAAAATATTGAATAATTATATTTTTTATTTAATAAATTTTATTTTTAATTTTTAAATATATGCCCTTAAAATATATTGTGACAAAATCCTAATGATTATCTTTAGAATTTCATGTTTTATAAAATTGTGAATTCTTACACACAAAGATATGAATTCTACACAAAAACGACTTGTTTTTCTATTTCATCATTTAAAAACTTATTCACACAAGTGGATTTTTCATACAGGTTAAAATAAAAGAAAACACTTTATACACATCTCAGAGAAGAAAATGGTGAAAAGATTGGATTTTTTTTTTTTTTTTTTTGCTTTGATTGAGATATTATGGATGACCCGACGGTCAACTGCCGCCATTGGCATAGGGACTTGGTTGGGGCCAAACTTTTAGCTCTTGAGAAGTATCAGACTGTAGAGTAGACGACGTTTTTGACCAAAAACCATTGGCTAGTGTTTGTGTGCCTTTCCACAAACAAGGACAGAAAACTGATGGTGGGGCCTTCTCCCACTACTTAGATTTTGTACATTAGACGAGTAGTGCAGTTTCTAAGTGCTCTTGGTGCCACTGCCGGTTCTCTCACCCCATAAAAATACACAGGCGTGCCCTCTGTGTGCTGGTGCTTTTGGTATTAGCCTTTGAGCTTGGGCAGTGTGTCCTTCGAAAAGAGGCCATGTCAGTATCAATACAGTAATCTATGAATAAAGAAAGAACACTACTTGGTTGATTTCATCAATGTCATCATATTCTTATGTGTCAAGCTGATGAATTGCTTCTTGTGCATTTGCCAGTGGCATGGCTGAGTTGAGTTGCCTTCTCACACCATCCATAAGAAGTTTATTAATGGTGTTAAAAATGGTTGTTATCTGTCATTTTGTCTCACTACCTGCAGTAGGGTCCTTCTTTTACAGGGACTGGTGTTTGGGTGATCTAGTTAGTAGCTGTTGTCATCAAGATAAATGATGAATTTGATTCTTTCAAACCTTGGCATAGATATTCGTTCAACTTTAGGCCTAGTAAGATTTGACCCGGAATACCCTAAATCATAAAGTATTAAACAAAAAAATTCTACATCACAAAAATAATAGACACAATTTGTAACTGGTGTGCACAAAGCTATTGAGTTTGATGTTGCTGTATGTAAAAGAGTGTTCATATAATTATATGGTACTTATAAATATAAATTAATGATAAAGAAAATGTTTAATTTTAATTTTAATTTTTTTTACGGAATTAGGTATGAAAGTAGCACTAGACTAAATAGCAAAATGTTTATTAGATTCTTGGCTTTCATTTTGGCTCAGTTTTCAAATATGCTTTGAATTTTTTTTTTTAATATTGGATTAGTAGTCAATTATTGAAATTATTTAATTGAAAAAGAAAAACTAATTGGGCTATTGTCGTTGGAGAACAGTTTCAGCATTAGAGTTATTTTTAACTTGATTTTTTCCCATGTCGTTATCCAACACCATCCAACTGACACTTCTAAGTCAAGAAGTCTAAATTCAGTGGGTTGTTGGTGACCTTTTGAGATTGTCCTTGCGGTCCTATTAACTGAATAGTTCCTATTGGGTCTTTATGTGCCACAGTTTAGAAGTTACAGTGCTACACGTACTAATCAGATCAATAACAGTTAGATATAATAATTATGCCAAAAAAAAAAACTTGACTTTGCTTTGTTTATCCTTTGGAGACATTGTTTTAATCTTTCGCATTTTTGGTTCCACAGAGAACTTGATTGGGAAAGGAGGTCATGCTGAAGTCTACAAAGGACGCTTACCAGATGGTCAGATTGTAGCAGTAAAGAGGCTCATGAAGAAGGAAAAGGAGGCTGAGGACACAGCGGGCGATTTCTTGTCAGAGCTTGGGATCATTGCTCACATAAACCACCCAAACGCAACGCACCTGGTTGGGTTTGGGATCGATCGTGGCCTCTACTTTGTCCTGCAACTCGCCCCACACGGCAGCCTTGCTTCTATGCTCTTTGGTGCGCTGCTGCATTCATCTCTTCCTTCTATTCTTGGAACCACCAATGAACGGTTGTTGAGAGTACTGTGAACATTTTCTGTTTTGCTTGGCTAATGAAGTTATGTTCAACCTTTCAGGTTCTGAATGTTTGGAGTGGAAGATGAGGTTCAAGGTAGCTATTGGAGTAGCAGAGGGATTGCAGTATCTCCATCATGATTGCCCAAAGCGAATCATTCACAGAGACATCAAAGCCTCGAACATATTACTCAATGAAAATTATGAAGCTGAGGTACGTACTTTTGTTGCAGCCTATGATATAAACTGTGAATTTCATATTTGATTCTTTCTAACCATACGGGGCAAGGGAAATAATGGGTTCTGTAATGTCCTGCAGATTTCAGATTTTGGACTAGCAAAGTGGCTCCCAGATAAGTGGGCTCACCACGTTGTCTTCCCAATAGAAGGCACATTCGGGTTAGTATTGCAGCCCCATTAGCTCTTACGTATTTTCTTCTCATTGTAACTTCATTTTCTAATTACACTGGTTGCATCAATGGCTGCAGGTATTTGGCTCCAGAGTACTTTATGCACGGACTTGTGGATGAGAAGACTGACGTATTCGCGTTTGGGGTTTTGTTACTGGAGCTCATAACAGGTCGTCGTGCAGTTGATTCTAATAGTAGGCAAAGTCTTGTGATCTGGGTAAGTCTTCACAGCCCCTAATATCTTATGGAATGTCCAAAGTAATCGACTTCTCTGAAAACACTGATCAATGAGCCCTTAGGTTGAACACTAGGGGGTTGGCATTTGGCAAATAATATGTTTATATTACAAAATTATGTTGAGATTTACACCATTAATTTGAGAGAGACAAAGATTGACCATGATCTACTGTGGTCTCAGGCCAAGCCACTGCTGGACACAAACAATGTTAAGGAAATGGCAGACCCCAGATTACAAGGGGCATATGATCCCATTGAAATGAAGCGTGCCATGGTGACGGCTTCCATGTGTGTCCACCACGCATCCTCCAATCGACCATACATGAACCAGGTAAGGAAAATGAGCATCTTTTCTCTTTCAGCTTAGTTTATATTGCCATATATAGTTTCGCCTTTGTATGCTGGAAGCTGACTCGCATCTTTGCCGACAATAGGTTGTGCAGCTGCTGAAGGGCGAAGAGGTAGCTCTTGAACCCAAGCAAAAACCACTAGTCCCAAAATCGCTCTTGTTAGAGGCCTGTGACCTAGAGGATTACACTTGCTCTAATTACTTGAAGGACCTCAACCGCCACAGGCAATTGATCATGGAGTGATGCTAGTTTAGAGCTGCATGCGTGCTGTGTGCTGCTGCATTCTGGGGGTTTCTTTGTTTTCCTCGTGTTTCTGTTGAAGGCTTTGGAAAGTGTGTTGGTGAAGCCAAATACCTCAAGCTTAGCAACATATCGTAGGCTTGTAATTTGGCATGAACTTGTAGGGAGCATCAGTCAAGAAGCAATCATAGTTTTTTGGCAGAGCTAAGGCCTGAGAACAACTATTTCTCAAGCAACTATGTAATGTAGAAATTATGCACCAGAGAGTGTTTGTACCTTTTTCACTCTGCAGTGCCGTCCAAACAAGTTCATATTCCCAACTTAATCAGTCTATTAATGCGCCTCGTTTCCATTTCTCTATGATTTGAAAATATGGCAGGACATTAAAAACAATATAACAAACAGGTAAAAAATAGATGCACCACATGCATGTACAGAAAATATTTGCAGCATATAAATTATATTTAGGAATAAATTTATCAAAATAAAGTATGATACTTTTTTAATATGTAATATTATTTAAATTTATATATTTGAATTTATAAATTTTTTTTATGGAAATTAAAAAGTGAATGCATTTATCATACTAAATGAAATAGTTGAATGAAAATAACCATAATATAAAAATCTCTGCATTGTTGGTGTATAACATATATTAATTAAACAGAGTAGTAGAACCCGGAAATTCTGAATTGAAACAAGGCGTGAAATTTACTTTTATGTATTGGCATATAGTTAAAATTATAAAAAGTTCACGTAAAAAGAAAATTATAAAAATAAGTTCATGTCCTCTTTCACTTTGCAGCTCTTTGTCCATTCCAAGTGGTGGTATTCCAGCGCCAGAAGTGAACTGCAAGTACAGTTGGGCCCACGAAGTTCCTATTTTTCTGTCTGAAGGCCCATAAAGTTGGCAAATGTGGGAATCGCATTCTAGTGACCCATTTAACATTCCACCTCGACGACTACAAAAATTGTAAGCCCAAAACCTCTTGAGAATGGGTTGAATGCTTGGGCTTGTGGTGGTCTTTGCCACCTCAACCTCGGCAAATCAATGGTGTTCCTCTGCAGTCTGCGTGATATTTTGTTTTACTCTTTCCTCAGCATTGAATTCTTCTTTGGCATTAGCAATAGCACCTGCCATGTGAGAGTACACACAGAGTACAAATGTTATTTAAACACATTATAGCATAAAAATATATAATTTATTCTAAACTTGAATGAAGCTAGATGAATACCTCCAAAAAAAAATTATAATATCTAAAAAATCAATAAAAGTTCTTCTAAAATATGGATCTTCACTTTTTAACGGAGAGAATGGAAGCGGGATTAAAATTTTGTAAGGTTTTAATTTTTTTTTCATTTTTAAATAAATTAAGAAATAATAAAAGATGATAAACAATGGTTGGGTCGAGAAGACGAGAAATATTCACTTTCAATGGATCATAAGTATATAAGTTGAATGTGCGCTCACGGGTTTTTAAAACCTTCTAAAAAATATTTAAAATTAAAAAAATTAATTAAAATTTACTAATTATAACAGTAGCTTATTACGCCTATTTACCTGTACTTCAATTCTCTTCCTATTCTCAGATTTGTCTCACGATTGCAATATAAAAATTGACTTGCACAGTCCTTATTCATTACAAGGTAATAAATCTCATTTATTTCCAAACACCAAAACGCTTTTTATAAGAGCCATATTTATTTACAATGAACCATAGTGCTGACGGGCATCAGTTATTGAAGGAAAAGAAGGTAGCAGATCAGGTGATCAGGATTTCATATTTGAATTTATCCTTGTAGGTAAGAGTCAATCTGCGTGTACCCTTCTTTACACCTCTTGTTTTTATTTTCCATTTTGTTATCATCATTGATATCAGTAGAAATAAAAAAATGTTTCAGGCATTGAAGTACTTGATATTAAGATAGTTATAACGAAGAAACAATGATAAAAGAAACCATGCTCATATTAAGTAGAATAACTATCTGTAGTCCTCCAAAATTCCAGATAATTTGTTCGAGGTGAATTCTATCTGATAAAAAACTAATTGTGTTGTATCGTGGTTGGATCGTCCTACGACTTGCGTACGTTATAAAACTGTAAGTAGAGAGAAAAACTTGAAGCCAAATTGGGAATAAGACAAAGGTGATCATACTACTACTGCAGGCTAAGAAGCATTTAGAAATTCTTGTGCAAAACTATGATGCACGACCCAAAATATTTCTCATTTTTGAGACTTTAGTTACATAATCCCGCTTCCTACTGTAACTAAGACTGCTAGCTAGCCTTTGCCAACTCAAAAACCTCATATCTTTCTTTCTTAGCAGCTAAAAGGTTAATTATAGAGGGAGTCGGAGGCGGGTCAGCTGAACTGTGCCAGGGACTATAGCTTTTGATTTGTTAGCAGAGCAGGAAATTAGCAAAAGATGACTAGTTGATCAGGTCAATAGGGCTGATGAGGCCATATAAAGAACTCAGCTGCCGCCGCAGGCAGTGCAGTCAGTGCAGTTGCGTTGGTGGAAGTTACCGCGGACTCTGCTGAGCCGGCGTTGGCGGGATGAAAATGGTGGAAGAGGTTCTGGTGATAATATGCTGTCGCAGAATCAAAGGGAATTCCACAAGGGATAGAAGAAACTGGCTGCATGGCTGAGAAATTGAGACTGCTACTCACGTTTGCACACTGGGGTTGTTGACTACTGCTCAGAGGAGCTTTCTGCTCTGATTCTAGGGAAAGCTTCAAGCGTTTTGCAGCCCCACCAACGGGAAGAGAACTCTTCATTATAGCTTCCACATCATACCTATTCATCTCAAAGTTGGTGACGGCGTTTGCACCTCTAAACTTTATGGCTGCAATATCATATGCCTCTGCTGCTTCCTCTTCAGTTGCTGTCACCATGTGAATTGGATTAGATGATTACAGATAGAATATTATACTTTACATATATCATTATATTTATATAACCTGCAAAAAGAATTGTTTTAAGTCATGCCCGTAAAAGTACAATAAAGTTCTAGATTAGAGATGATGTCAAGATAGGACTGGGTGAAGAATTGTGATCAATACAAGCCTATTTACGAGTCCTTCTTATGTTTACTGTTACGTCATGGGCTTTGATCTAACCCGATCATCTATCTTCTGTGTTTTTAGGCGAGTAGGGATATGATGTCAAACTTGACCATTTTAATCATTTACCATAATCCATTAAACCAATCCAATCATTTTTCATAACATAGCAAAGGTGGAAGATAAAAATTTACCGAATGTTCCCAGGTATAGATCTTTGTTTCCTGCAACACGACCAATTCTTGCTTGCCATCTACCCTGTTGATGATGCCTGCAGGATCCAAAAGTATAAGCCATGGGGGACATTAGTTACACGGTAGCAACAAAATATCAAGGCATCAATATGTCAAATTATTTAAAATTCCAAACCTTGTTACACCCCTGTATATGGAAGCTCCCCTGGAAAAACCGCTACTTTTCCTGCAAGAAGAGGAAGTCCAATTTTCAGTTGCTTCATTGAAGTACAGCACTAAAAGTTTGAAAAGCTTAATGGGCCAACTCAGGCAAACCTTCGCAGTGATGCAATAAATTCTTGCTTTGTTACATGTTTCATCTCCTCCAATTCCTTTGTATAATTGGAAACCTGTTAAATAAGAGCATAGAATTAAGCTAAGTGATGCATGTTCCGACATTGGTCTACGTAAATCTCAGTACTTAATCTATGTACTAGACACCTGGGGAGCTATCTGACTTCTCAACCCCTTCGGAAGGTAGAAACAAGAAAAGAAAAATATGGTACCAATTTGGTCCCCCACTTATTCTTTTCTTCTTCTTACCAGATTGGTGTGAAAATCCTGAATTCGCTTTCTTGTTATCCTAGCCTCAACTTTAACGTACCAAGTAAAGCATATTTCTTTGACAGCAACCATTAGCCAAGGTCCATTTTAGTAAAAGATTTAGTATATGCTCACACGTACTTAAGTATGAACTAAAAATGATTCCTTCAGTAGAATTTCTTTCAATCTTTATTCCCGTTTTCAGTCTAGCTACGTACGTTGGATTTCATGCTCAGAGGAAACTAACGTAGATCTAAACAGAATACAAGAAGTGGGTTATTACAGGGAAGTTGGTGGTAGCAGTGGGGCCCCAGTACTTTAGAGCTGCCAAATCATAAGCTCTGGCGGCCTTTTCTTCCTTGTCATATCCACCTGATCACCATGACAATTTACTACGTTAAAAATCATCTATCTAAAACAGTATAAGCTTAAGATGGGTTGAGAATCAATCTGGAACAATATTAACTGTAAACCTTTCTTACCCAAATACACTGTGGAAGAGTCAAAAGGATACGAGTGACAGCCAGAAATGCACCAAGCCACGTTCCATGCAAGGGAAAAGCCAAGAATATCAAAGATCAGCTTATGGTGTAGTCAAAATTATCTGCCAAAAATCACTTTTCTTTTCTAAACTAAAAATGCAAATGACCAAAAGAAAAGTGATCGTACGCGCGCCATGGTGCATGCGCAGAAGCAACTTTGTTTTTTCTTTCACTCTTTCACACCCTTTTTAGCTACAGGTATAGAGAGCAACTGTACATGGGATGAGATCCATCTACCCCACCCTCTTTTCTTAGTACAAGGACTCGTCAAATTTTATTTGTACAAAAAGTTACACTATGAACAACACTAATTTAAAGATAAAAACCGATTGCATATGTTGCAACGGAATTTTCAAACTTCTTTTATTTCCTGTCGATACATTTTCCACAATCCCACCAGTCATTGCCACTAGCTAGCTAATAGTCAAAGACATATCCCAGCCGCGTAAAAACCGGCGGAAAAAAGAAATGCCGAACTGCCTATTTCTCATTAAATAGATCATAGACAGATAGCTTTTGCCCCTTTCCTACATTCTTTCCTCCAAATAAAGTGATTTATTACAATATTTATATGTTATTTGTCTCTGAAACACAGGATCTAAGAAATCCCGTGAGTTTGTTTCAGAACCAAGAGGACGTTATTATCAGAGAGGGCCAGACCCACTGTCAAAACCCTTTCAGCTAACGGGACGCTCCACCTCCTCCATTCATGTAAGTACAATTTTTTTTTTCTTATTTCAATATGGGGTAATGTGGTCAAACCCAGCTTTCCCTGGCGAGTGGAAAGCAAAAGCAAAAGTTAAAGCCCATCTCAGAACAGAACAATATCCGGGAGAGGAGAGAACAGACACAGATAGATTGATAGATATTAGATATGGTCGCGTCACCCGCAAAACGAGTACGGAACATGGGGAGGGTGCAGGTTCAGGTGCAGATGTAAAGAGAAACGAGACTAGGCTCAGTAACAAGTCTAAGGAGACAAGAAAGTAAAGACACCCCACTCACATGGGCAAAACGGCGGCACATCGGATCAAATCAATTGAAAGAAATGGCAGAACAGTGTGAAGCAACGGGTACTAGCAGATAAGCATTGGTACATGCATATACCACCATCAGTCAATCATAAAAGACTGTTGACAAAGAAATCCAGGTGTCCTACCACACACCTCCGACCATTAATGCCCCTTCAGTGCATGCAAGCCTCTTTTCAGCGTTACAGTGTCCCTATTATTCCTTACTTAAAAAAACAAACGTAGAGGAGAGAGAAAGAGGAAAACCTTGACGCCCTTTCCTGGCCTGACCCTCCCTTCTACAGCTGTTATCCCAAAGATGCGCTTCATATCTACCCGTCCATCGGTGTCTGCAGGGGCCAAAAATTATAATTAAATGAGATGTGTGAAAACAGGCCAAATGTATGACCTTGGACTTCGTTTACACTATGGTCAGTACAATAACTAAATCACAATCCCAATATTCACAGATGACAACTGAACCGCAGGAGCTACTTTTTTTCAACTCCAACAAGCTTAGCCAAAAGATCCTTTGGGTGAAAAAGAGAAAGTTTCATTTATAAGAGAAAAAAAAAACAATGAAGCAAAATCAAAACAGTATCAGACATGAAAGCAAAGGCATGCATTATGCAACCTGAAATGAAATGGTTGCTACCTGGTGACCCCTCTGTAAATTGAAGTTCGCTGGCCAAACGTATCGGCGATCTTCTTCGAGCTATCGGAATCCGCCGCAACAATGGCCTTCTCAGAACTCTTTGCGACGCCCAGAGACAGAGTCCCCGTGGCGCAGCTAGAGAAGGCCAACTCGTTCCCCGAAGACTCAATAGAGTGAGCCCCGAACTCGCCGACGCAAGTGGCTTGGGCTCTCCCGATGGAGGCCGAGTCATCCACCTCGGAGCCCGAGTTGGTGGAGAAAGCTTTAAACCCAGCAATCGCTTTCAGATCTTGCTGGTCGCCGAAGTAGCCCGAGCCGTGGTCGTATATTTGGGTCAGGGACGAATCCTGGGTCTCCGTTTGGCTGTCGGAGTAGCGCATCATGGACGAAGAATCGCCCAGGAAGTCTTCGAGCTTCGGCACCGGTGGTTGGTTGTGATGCTGTGAGTCCATGAAGCTCGTGAGAAGGGATGATTCCGCCATGTGGTGTGCTTGTTCCTTGCTCTGGTTTTGCTCCACTTGGGTACTGTATAGTACCTGAGCTTTGGGGTTTGTCCAGCCTGCAAAATCCAAAGCAAACCCAGGATTAAAAAAAAAGAAGTTTCAGAAGAATCCCAGAGAGGAAAACCCGGTGGTTATTAATATCTACAACTCAAACCTTTCTGTTTGGTTAACAAGAAAATGAAAACAACTGTAGAAACAATTAGTTACTTCCCATAAACGGATTTAATCATCCCCTATCTTTGTAACCGCACCATCTGCAACGCCTGGCTCAGCATAGTCAGCCAGGGCTGAAGAGGTCATCATTAGAACCTTGGAAACCGGGAACAACACACACAAGGAATGGGAAATTTCCTGTTTCCAAGTAGAAAATCACAGGTTTTCCAGCCGAACAAACAGGAGAATGGAAAGTTGGGAGATTTTTCACGTGGGTATGTGAGATTATTTGTATCGGTTATCGGATACGAAAAAAATAGATAATGAACCCAGAACTAAAAAGTATAGCTCTGTGAAAAATACCCAGTTCAACAAAACTAAAGTGTAGTTCGCAAATGGCGTTACCATTGGCATAGTAGTTGTCGACGAAGTAGTGAGAAGAGGTAGCAGACGAAGTGTCGTATTGAACGAACTGCGAGTCGGAGGACCTCAGCATTTCCATGGGCGACAAAGAAAACGATAGCCAATTAGTAGCACGAGCCATTGTTTTGCGGTGAACTTTCACTAATCTTTCTGGTCCTCCTCAAACTGAACAGAAGACCCGGATCAATAGTCTTTAAAAACAGTTTTTCCCAGGAAACAAACAAAAAACCTTTGCTGTGCCCAATAAAAGCCCAAAACTGAAATCACCTCTCTCAGCCTATAGGCGTTACTGTGGAGGCTACTCCACCATGCGGGGTATTATATTATTTAAACAAAAATAAAATCAACACAAAATGAAGTGCTTTGATTATAAGGAGGTACGATAATCACGAAGCTGAGAATGAGAGTGAAGAGTTTCTTCAAATAAGAGGAAGAAGAAGAATGCATGCAAGCTCACTGAAATGGAGTTGAAGGAGCTTGAAGGGACAGAGAGAGAGGGAGAGAAAGAGAAGGGTGTTGTAAGTTATAATAGAAGAGTTAAGAGGCTTCTCCAGCTCAGAAGGAGAGAGAGAGAGAGAGAGATTGAGTTTGAGGCAGAGAGAGCAAAAAAAATAGTATTTAAAAAAATGGAGAGAAGTGACTTTTGGCTCTGAGCGGAAGAAAATTTGTCTGAAACACGGTCGCGAAAGATCCGGGCTGGCGGAAAATTGAAGAATTTGTTAGGGTTCGTTTCGGATTGTTCCGCATTTACCAAAATGGCCTCAAGCTTCTTTTTGTTTTGTTTTTATTTAAACAAAAAAGAAATTTTTTGAAAAAATAAAAAAAGAAAAGAACAATATTATGCATGTGTACACTTGACACACTTGTCTTACATGCAGCTCTCCCGGATTGGTTTGGGTCCAGTTTGTCCCTCCCGCTCCAACGACATCCAAACCCATAACCCTTCTACCCACTTCCCATCCCTCCCATTTCTCTCTGTTATTTTTCTTATTGAACTTGAAAGAGATGCGTTAGCTGATATGCGTTTATCCTACTCATATATTTATTTTTTTTAAAGATTATTTGACTATTAGCTTATCTTTTATATATATATATATATATATATATATATGATGACATGACTAAAATAATGTAGTAATAACTTTTGGTAAATATAAACATTCATAATTAAGGTTTATAACTTTTAATATCATTCAATTTTAGACATAAAAAGTATAATTTAATCTCATGGTATCTATAAATTTAATTAAACAACTTACGTAATTTCAAGGTTCAAACTGTCATAAAAATGCATTATTGGAGTAACAGTTTCATCATCTCAAATGTAATTAATTTCATAACCAAAGAGCGTGAAATTACTTAAGTAAGAATAAAAAAACTTTATAATTTATTTGGGGAACGAGGAAACCATTAAATGTAAATACTAAACTTTATAATATTATATGAACAAATTAAGGTGCGCTTGAGTTGTTGAAATTCTATCTTTTTTCAAACATGCACACAGGCAACTGAGAGCGGCCTTTAATTGAAGAGGTTCGTTGTTCAATCTCCCGCCGGAGGTGATGAATTCCCTTTACATCACTCACTCCTATCCTCTGTAAGTATGTTTTAAAAACATTATTTAATTAATAATTGAGATGAAGTTTTGTGATCTGGAATGCTCTCAGTCTGGCTAGGGTTTCAGTCTATATCATAAATTCATACCATTATTCACAACTAGTGTTTTGAGAGATGAATGAGTGGTTGGTCTTATATTGTTGGTACCTTGTTAAGGCTAATTGGATTGAGTAACCTTAATTTTTCATAATAAAAGTTTGTAAATATTTACTACTTTTGGAAATGAAGGGTTCACATCATATAAAAATCATCAGTTCAATTTTATCTTACTGTATGTTTGATTCACACTCGAATATTATGAAGAACTAGCATGCATTATGACTCACATTGCTCATTTTGGAAGGTAATTGATGACTGGCAATAATGATAATAACACAGCATTTATTTTGAACAAAACATCTATTTTGGGTTCAACTTATTTTTATGATTTTTTAAAGTAATATATATTTATACAAAATATAACACATCATTTTTTATTTTATTATTTTTGTATGCACTTCAATTAATTTACCCCTCCGATCAAAGGTAGACATCAAAATTATGAGAATCGCAAAAAAAATTATTTGTCGCTTGACTTTAAGAAATTACGCAAATTAAATTTAGAATAATTTATTTAAATTACAACATCCATCGCTTTGGGAACAATTAATATATAATTACTTTTAAGATAAAGCTCCGGTTCATACATTCCCCTTTTTGGTTAATTAACTGGTTATTGGTTGCAATGTTAATCAAAGTTAAGACGGAAATAAGAAATTAAGAACATATTCCTGTTCAAGGAAAGAAACTTCTCTTACCTTGTCCCCTAGAAAAGCATCACTACATTCAATTAATGCAAATATGATGATGAAGAATAACTATTCAATCAAAACAAAAGCAAACTAATTTTTAACATTTAAAACAAAGGAAATCAACGTCATATCGTAGATCTTAAAAGCCACTGTTAGTGTAAGCTTCTCCTTCCTTCCTTCTGATTTACCATAGTGATTGTTCATCAGCTAGCATAACTAATCAAATTTAACTGGGCAAGACAAAAAATACTCAAGTGGGTAATTACTAATTATTATAATAATAAGAGAATAGTTAATACCAAAATAATAATAATAATAATAAGAGAATAGTTAATAACCGTTGTAGTCAAACTTCAAAGCAGCTGTGGAGTGCCCGATGAGATAGGAGGCTGGGCTAAACTTCAAGAAATATTTTAAATTATTCTTAGAGTATTATATTTAATAATTAAAATTTATTTTAAATTTTATTATGTAATATTTTAAATTTAATCAAATCATCTAAATAATTATGTTATATAAAATGTTATAATTTTAATAAATTAAATGTAATACTCTTAAAATAGATGACAATTACTACAACATCAAGTACCCCTTTTTGCCTGCTGGCTGGGAAGAAATGGCAACATCAAGATTCTGTGCACAAATTAAAAACCAAAGTGCAAGGCACACTGTGCTAGACCAGTGGCCGAGAAAACGGGGGGCATGCAAAACGCTGCGAGGGAAGTGGCTCCTAGCTAATTTCCTTGATGGACCCCTAGCTAGTATAATACAAGACCAAGTTTAATATACACTGTATGGACGAGCCACTTTTAAGGTGAAAAATCAAAAATGAAAATCGAATCCGGCCGGGAAACATGAGTGCATCAACCTGCGGCGACGAATACGCATCATCCTCTGGCGTTCTACCTCGTCTAGACCGGCAGCACCTACGCTTCCTTTCCATCCCTTGCAAGCATCCTATGTTGCTTTTAAACTTAAATTCAGTGAAGTTTACTTTGTAAATGGTTAATTAAGATAAATTACACTTTTTTAATTTCTTTCCTCTGATTTTCTTTGCAAATTTGACAGTGTTATATAGTGAAATAGAAAGATATAATTTTTTTTTTTTGTGATCAGATTTGTGAGTGTTTTTCATTTGTCTATGAGAATAAAGACTATTTCCTTTAGAGGACCAAATAAAAATTACATAAAAAAATTTTAAAAGCTGAAGAAAATTTTTTAGGATTGTGGGACTGTGGCCTCTGCCAACTCTTCCCTTTGCCCTTGAATGAACCAATGTATTTATCTCTCATTTTGTTATATTTTTAAACAAGAATATACATTTTTTAATTGTGACCAGATTACGAGATTCATGAATATACAGTTAAGACATTAATGTTACCATTTATGTTTTTGTAAACTTAAGTGAGCTTTACCCTATGGTTAATATATTTATGAATAAATCCAACCGACCCTTCTTGTTTGCGACCAGATCCATGATACAGTCAAGAAATTTATGTTATCGATGGAAGTGATTATAATAAGGCGTATGAACTATGAATCGTTGCATTATAAACTGCTCTTCCATGAGCGTGTGTTTGATTATAATATATATAAAAGAACAAATATTGTTGTCATTGAGAGGCGTGATTCGTTCAAACCTTAAGTTTAGTGGTTATTTAATATTCAATAGAAATGAAAGTGAAAAGAATGTGATTTTAGAGTTTGTAACTAATATTTGTCAACATAAAATGTCCTTATTTATTCTTAATACACATAATAAGAGTTTGAGAAATTTAATATTCTAAATTAGCCAAGTATAAATTTGAAACTAAAGCAAGGTAATTCACTTATATTACAACAACTTATTTAATTTTTTATTTTTGGTTTATAGATTTTTTATTTATATTTTCATTTATTAATTAGATTTGTTATATGTGTAAATGAAAATTTCTGCACTTGATAATTGTGATAACAAAAAATTCAATTGATTCCTAGTTAAAAAACACAGTATATCATGTAGAATTTGTTTCTTTTTTTCCATCTAGAATTTGTTTTATTATAATATTTTATAACAGCTGTATGTCTAATTTTATAATCTAATTCTATAATATAATAATGACTACAAGAGAAGGACTAATTAAAGAGAGACGGGGAAGATACAATTAACTTCTAGTTTTAACTTAGCTGCAGTATGAACAAATTTATTAGTAGTCATGAAATGACGAAGTTGAACTCTATCAATCAGCATTAACTGCTCTAATGAACTAGCTGTGACCTTATAATATGAATCCCTCAAGGTTCAACCCCTCATTTTCTTGAATTGACAATGCACGTAAAGAATTCTATAAGTTGGTTTTTTTTTGGGTCATAAATAACTTCTGCATCTACTTAAAAGTTATATTCTAAGAAAGATAGTATAAAGTGAAATAAATATCAAATAATATATATATGCACTATACGTAAAATAAAATAAAATCTAATTAAATTGATAGTCATCAATGATCAAACTTTGAGTATGAATTTTTAAATATCCCTCAGCTTTACGACTAGCAAAAGCACATTGTCATTATGCAAAAGTTGCTTAGTCTGCAAAAGTTTGGATTAAATTACTCTATCCTCAAATGTATATATTATACGTTTATTGAACGAATTTCTCCTTATTTGTTATAAAAATATATGCAAAACTGATTTATATTTATCAAAAGTAATACAATAACTTTAAAATGTTGTCTGACTTAACATATTTGTAAACTGAGTAATTAGCTTACGATCAACATACATTTTTTTTTTTGTGTCAAATGCCATAGTTTTAATTTATTATTGCTTAGTCTTAAGATTTAATTTTAATCCAATATGAATGTAAAGTTTTTTAATAATATTATCTAATTACATCTTATTATATTTGACTTTTTAAGTAATTATTATCTTAATCAAATTTTTTTAATAATTTGACAATACATGATTGGATAATACTATAAAATTTTGTATATTAAAAGTAGATCAAAATTAAACTCTCTTAATTTTATGTGTTGAGAAAATTAAAAAAAAAACACATTATAGATATACTTTTATTTTTAATTCAGTTACACTAAATGAATGTGTTATTATTTGTTTAACACACAAGACTGAATACAAATAAAAAATGACATCTATCTACAAGACATTCATAATATAACGACTAAGTTAATAATTTGTTAAGACCGATAATATTTCAGAGTTGATTGAATCGATTTTGTTTATAAATATAAAAAACTTATATGCAATTAAGTTCTTATAATAGAAGAATGATTTGTGTAATAAACAGAAAATACAAAAGAGAAAAAAATGTAATTGATTCAAATAATTACTTCATGCTTGACAAGATGACAGTAGTGCTTATGCACAAAAATCCTACGCACGGTGGGTGATATACATACAAGTTGTAGTAAAACTTTGATCTATCTTCTTTGCACGAACTTGAATCTCAAATAAAGTAATAAATCAGCCTGACTGTACATATATCTGTGTATGTCTCTCCTTTGTGCACGAGAGGAAGCGTTGCACCGACACACGTAGATGAAGGGAGAAGAGAGATACAAGCACGTATCGGTGGGTGATTTGTTGGGTCTTCGGTGCAACAACAACGCAAGCAAAGTGGGTTTTTTTCATATTTTTTTTTCTTTATTTGGCGATGCACATGATGTAGTGTTTGCTTTGAGGGGGAATTGAATGGGTCCCTGATGATACTACACTGCATGAGACATGGCCTCTCGTTGCGTTTGTTGATGACTTGATGCAGACACCTGGTAGGCGCAGTTATATGTTCTGGCTGCTTCTCTTTGTTTTTCTTTCTTCCCACCACTTGCTTCTCATCAATCGCTAGCTAGCTAGAGCTTTCGTGTTAGCTATGTCTTCCACTTACATTCCTCTATATATAACCAGCCAACTTAGTATAATTGAATGCCCATCCCCATCTCGTTACCTGCTACCTCCTCATCATGCTGTGAATGACCATATACTAGGTTGAGCTATATATTGCACTCTCATGAAGTTCATCAATGGTGATCACTTGCATTATCCTAATGAAAATTGATATCAGTTACAGCAGATAACCTTCAAGGCTTTTCAATGAAGTAGGGTGGAAAAGCATTTAAGAAAGGTGGTGATTATAATTCTCATTAAGTCATAAACAATTGGATTTATACATAGATTTAACTGCTACGTTCCGTATATTTATCTAACATTGATGTCAATTAGCACAAAAATTTGACATATCGGTCAATTAATATTATAAATAAAAGCAAAAGGTGCGGTGCACGTAATTAATTAGAGAAACAAAAAATATATGTCATTAAATGTGTTTGATAAGAATAAAAAAATATGATAAAAGCATGTATACATGATATAGAGTAACATTTAAAGCCACTATAAACATCAGCTAATACTAAGGTTTGAATAATTTTTAGATATTATAAATTAAAATATTTGTATCTTCGTATACTAAAAAAACATTATCAAAGTAACATTGTTCCATAACTATTATTAATCCGATCACTTATGGCCGACCTCCTCTAACGAACATTGAATAGGACTTTAATTATCTTGTAATTTAATTATTTTTTCGGCAATTCATACCATATATGATTGTCACAATATCATTATATGAGGATAAAGTTGTCAATTGATGTAAAATAAGGCTTTCTTTGTTTTTACTTTTATCACACAACTAATTTGAAGAAAATAATTTTCTAATTCAATTGTTTTCTCTTTATTTTATGATTTATCTTCCTGAAAACAGCAAGGAAAAAAAACCATTTCCTTTTCCTTTTTTTTCTTCTTTCAATTTTCTTTTATATTTCTTTTTCATTCAAACATGCATATAACATTAATATTTGAGAATTATTTGCAAGCATGCAACTATATAATTTTAAATTATTTTTGTTTTGACTTTTTTTTATATATTTCAGGTGATTCTTGAAGGTTTAAGACCATTTAGAATCACAGCAAGGAAAGATCGCTGTCCTTGAGCTAGCTTAAAAAGATATTACTTATAATGATACTGAACATTGACTAAGACTTTGTCTTGTAGCTTATTAAGAATTCAAATTAGCGTCCATTATAGTTGCCATATTGTCATTACACGCAGGTAAACGTGTCATTCAATATATAAAATTTTTAAGCACAAGGAAATTAGGCTGCCGGTTATGAAGATGTGTTTCATATATTTACTATTTGAGTTCAAACTTTGAATTATTATTTAGAAAATTTAATTATTTTAAGCACATTAGGGTGATGTGAGAGATGCGTTTTAAAAATTATTCGGAGAAGGACTTAGTATCAATTAATTGACATGAAAACTGAATCAAGATTACTCTTATCTTACAACAAATATATATAAATTTTCAATTATACATGAATGTATTTATTTATAATTAAAATTTTTGTACTCTAAGTGGTCAAAGAGAAAAATGTATTTTATAACCAGCAATAAACCAAAGAATTTAGAGTTATATTACCCATTATCCATGGAGGTTTAGGGAAATTAGAAATCATAGCAAAGGCAATTCTTGAGTTAGCATAAAAGTGGGTACATAGGTGAGCATTGTATCACACTTCTTTTGTAACTTATTTAAT
This sequence comes from Castanospermum australe, assembly GCA_019955255.1. Taxonomy (NCBI): domain Eukaryota; kingdom Viridiplantae; phylum Streptophyta; class Magnoliopsida; order Fabales; family Fabaceae; genus Castanospermum; species Castanospermum australe. The sequence continues at coordinate 438,462 of NSJW01000192.1, forward strand.
TTCTCTAATAATTCATAGTGACTCCAATTATGGTTGTTACATTATCATTACAAGAGGTAAAGTTGTTATTTTATATTATACAGTTTTTCGTTCTCTAATATTTTACACAACCAAACAAAAAAAAATAAACATCTTCTTAATTACTTCTCTTTCTGCTCATTTGCTTTTAATTTAAACGTACAGTATTAGAGAAAATAAAAATTCTTTCCCCTTGCTATATATATAATTAAAGCATAAAACTGAAGAATCGCTGAAAGTAACTCAGTTCTTTCGTGTAGAGTGGATTATAATATCCTCTTGCTAGAATGAGTTAAAGCACAAAACTTTTAATTATTCTTCCACTAATAAATCCCATACATAAGCAAATGCTTTATATTCAACCTCCACTTACATCATAAGCGCTTTTCCTTACGACACTGTAATGTATTCTTTCATGCTTATTAGGATCTAATCTTTCTTCTTAACATGTTATTCCAAGCTTATGCATATACTTTGAGTTGTTTCAATTTTTTTTTTATTTAATCGTCGGCGTGAACTTAATGTCCAATCCTTCTTCCTTTTCTTTGCAAGCTTCTAATCTCACAAATCTTGGGAGCTCAGACCTCACCCAGCATCCATTGACCAACGTTCATTTCGCTTTGGAACAAATCATATACACTTGGAAGCCACAAGTACCTTTCAAATTTTTATTGTTCAATTATATTCATGCATGAATTACATTGTTCAATTCCAGTTTCCACGTTGCCACAAATCAACAGTAGCAAGATATGTTGGAGAATATAAAATTTGGGGGCAGGTACAACTTGTATAGGCCCGCAATCCCTTTGCCATAGCTTTGAGTAATGTCTAGTAGCCTCATTCTCTTGACACAGCAACCCTGCAAGTTGCAAATGAGGTGACTAACTTGGCCTCCTCTTTGTTTATATCCCCCCCTTTCAAAACGGCATGTGACATCACACGTGGTGTACCCAGACAAAAGGAATTTGCAAACTGCCTCTGCTCTGCAATTTGGATACTTAAATGTATATATTACTTTAAATTATTAAAATGAAAACCTGGTTCTGAATTTGATTTTTATTTCGTATTATTATTATTATTATTATTCTCTCTCTTCTTCATTTATATCTGTAAGGTTTTTTACTTTTTTTTTAATGTAGAAGATGAAATAAAAAGAAACCAAGTTTGGTTTCGGTTCAGAGCCTAGCTAGCTAGAGGCATGCTTTAAAGTTTAAAGTACTCGTCCTGTAAACTAATCACAGCCAAATCTAATGTGCAAGCTTCCTAACTTGTGCGACTTGAAACTTGACTCTTAATTATAGTATGTTTGGATTTTAATAGGTAAAAAAGGGGAGAAAATAAAATAAAAAAAATAAAAGAAGATGGAAGTTAATTAATAAATTTATTTTTTGTTTTTGAATATTTAAAATTCTTTAAAATATTTTAAATTGAAAATTTTTTAAAATATTCATAAAAATAAATAAATTGTGAAATATTAAATAATTATATGATGATCTTTCATTTTTCTTTCACTCATTTTATAAATTTCACAAACAAATAATAAAAAAAAACTTAAAATCTTCTCTTCCCTTCTAGATGTTCTCTTCCCTTCTAGATGTTTTTTTCCTTCTTTCATCGAATATATGTTTAGAAATTAAAAAAGAAAATAAGGAAAGAGGATGTAGGATTAGTTTAATGATTTTTTTTCTTTTATTTAAATATTTAAATTCTTTAAAATTAAGAAATTTTTTATAAGATTACATGAAAATCTATCCTTTTATTTAATAAAACTTTTAAATAAGAAAAAAGTTTATCCAAAAATATCTCTTTGTCGTTCATACTTTTCCTTCAAACATATTAGCGATACACATATATCTGAAATCCTATTAACTATAGATGAAATCGCTGATGATGATGATGATAGGGTTGTGATTAAAGTTTTTGGGGGGAGATGATGAGGGAGTAGATTCTTAGATTGGGACTGGGACCAAGGGATCCTAATCATAGTTCTCATCTTTCTGTAAAGGTTAAACCCCGGCTTTTGACCATTGACTGGGAGGCACGTGCACCGCATCCTTCTTTTCGTTCAAATTTGCAGCAACGATGATTTCGGCGACGCACGTGCATTCCCTTGTCCCGACATGTACTAACATAATCATGTCTTAAATGTTCAACTTCCTATTCTTTACTGTTCCCCTTGTTTTTTAATCTGCTTTTAATGTATCCCAGTCCCCTTATTTTAATCCCACTGTTAATTTTTGTGTAAAGCCACGTTAATGATATCATATAGGAAATTCAAGTGGTACCCACCCTGCACGTGACATGCCAAAACTGTAACGTGAAATCGAAGCTTTTTTGTTTTTTTTAACCTCAATGGGTGGGAGAAGCAAGTATTCGTATAATATATGATAAGTATCACAGTTGTTGCTTCATCAGCACCGCCATTAACATGCAGGAAGATAACCCATCTTAGTAGCCAAAGAGGAAAAGAGACACCATCAACATTAATTATTGTTGTAGGTAATACTTAAAATGGGAGGGAAAAAAAAAACTAAGGTTACACGTGTAATGCGTGTCCATGTGTTTGAGATATCATCAGTCAAATAACTTGTTTTACATAAAGCCAACAATGGACAATTAAGTAATGGAATGATGGTATAAATAGCACCCTCTTGAAGTTTCCTTTTGATCATATTTGATTTGGCATAATAAATTGGTTGATTGATTTAGCCTCGTGTTGTTTTATATTTACTTATAAGTAGTTTCAACTCTCAAGAATATCTTTATTTTATATAGAGTCAATTTAATAGAGAATAAAAATAGAAAATAATTTTTTATCAATGTATTTTATATACAATTAAATTTTTATAAAATAATTTTACTTAAAATTAATTATATTCAAAATTTATTTATAAAAATTTATCATTTATTTTTACTTTTATACTAAATATATACTCAATATGAAAATTTTTATGCGAGTTGTGGACCTGTGATAGCTGGTCTTGTTGTGGACCAGGTTGAGAAAGCCTTATCAGGTTATGAATAAGGTAAGCACTTCTTGGGCCATTGTTAGTAAGGCCTCATTGTAGAATGGGCTGAGCCACTTGGGTTGGGTCTTATCATGCCTATTTTCATTATGCTCGCAAATCACAATTATGTGCTAAAGGTATGTTTAGCGTATGGAATCTATTTTTACTTTAATGGAATCACAATTATCATAACTTTGGATAGAATTATCATTCTTGTTTTAACGTTTGGTTCATTCAGAGATGAAAAATATATTTTTTCTCATTTTTATTTGTTTTTTTATTAACATCAGATATTAAAACAAGAAATTAACTTAGAAGTATAAATAATTTTAATTTAAAAAATTTGTGAAAAAAATAAAATTAGTCATCTATATTAATAAACACATACAAATCATGTAATGAATGATTTTCATTTAGTTTATGGATGTAAAAGTTTGTTTGTAAATTTGAAAAGTATAAAGACCTCTTATACAAATTCAGAAGTTCATAATTATAATTAATTATAAATAATTTCATTATACTTTCGTGGTATCAGAAATTAATACAATATCCAATTCTTCTCTTTTTTTTTGGGGTGGGGGGGGGCATCATCCAATTCATTTTTTTGTTTTTTTGGTTTAATCCAATTCTTCTTTTGAAACATAATATATCATCCACAATTACACGAAATATGGGACCATGAAAGATGAGGCAGTGGTGCATTGGGTTGGGTCATGTTCTGTCTGTTTTTGGTCAAAGTTTGGTCATGTTGAACCTAAGCTTTCTCAGGCTCCCTCTCATTCAACATTGAAGATCACTTCAAATATTGCCCAATTCAAAAGAGCGCGCCATGGTAAAAACTCAAAAGTAAATTAGTGCTGTGTATGAGGTCCATGTTGGACCACTTCATTTAGCAATTATTGTCTAAGAGGGTCCCTTTGACGGAACAAAAAAAAAAACCACTTGGACAGTAAAGCGCCACGGCTCCATTTCCTTTGGATTTGGAGTGTGGCCCTCTTACAGTAGCCAGTAGGCTTAGCCCCGGGCTAAGTTTATAGCTGATTTTTTTGGGTTCCAAGTTCATGCTTGGTTCAAACTTTAAATCTATATCTATCATCTACTATTTTTTATCTATTTTAAATTTATAATAATATAAAAAAATTAAAGCGCTTAATAAAAATATTTCACGACAGCAATAAGAAGACTCGAGACTGCACGACAACTTATTTAGTATATTTTCATCTCTTAAAATGAATATCTTTTTGGATTAATTAATAATATTATTATTGATTTTTGTAGTCAGAATATTTATCTTTTTTCATTAAAGATTTGAGACGCCCAGGTTATACTCGAGTCTGTAACCAGTGTAGATAAATCTGAAATCCAACCTCGGGTTGAGCCCTTCAAGTTCAAGACCCTAAAATGCATTTTGCCATTAATATAATTTGGTTCAGTTGAATAAAACCTATTTCACTTTAGTTTTTATGAAGTTATATATATATATATATATATATATATATATATATATATATATATATATATATATATATGTTGCCAAACAAAATAAAATACGTTTGATTCAAACCAAACCAAATTATGGTTATTCAATGCACTTTTGGTGCATGAGTCAGCCAAACAACACTATTAGAGTCCAAAATGTATTCATACGGTAAGGAAAACATCTTGCATGCAAATTTTCAATAGAGATTTGAATCTTTTCATTTGTTTCAAGAAAAGGAGATAGTATGTTATGAGAGAAAAAAATTTCAAACTCATGTATAAAGTTAGTAGGCCTAACACGTATACATGTGAGTTACTTAACAAAATTTGTATCATTTTCTATTATAGCATAATCTTATATTATCTTAATTCACAAGTGCGTGGTTCAGTAATAAATAAATTAAAATTTTATTATAATAGATTTTATTTATAATATCAAAAATTTGAATCCAATAATTCAAATTCTTCCAATAAATATCTATCTTAAAAAACTAAAATTTAGCTACTCATCAACAACAATAATAGATAAATGTGAATGGTATTTTTGATAATATTTTACATAATCAAACATTGTAATTTGTTATTCCTGATAATACCATTTTTACCATTCTCAAAAATAGTATTTTTTATTTTTTTTAATTGAACCCAAGAATCATAATAGGAGTGAAATTATAGATTTTAAATTTAATTTTACATAAATAAAGAGAAGCATTGAATGAAGTTTTGAAGAAAGGGCCCAGAGCAATGGACAGGCTAGAGCAGTTTTTTTCCCTTTTTGTCTCCGTGTGTCTGGGCTGCATACTGCACTTGCATTATATTCTTAACTATAAAGTCAAATCATTAAAATTAACATAAGAAAAAGGGAATCAATTAAAATGGAGGTAGCTAACACGCCCTTCAATTTAAGCAAGTATAAGATACGCTTGTATTATGAATACCTTGTTACTGAGGAATATTATAACTTAATTTTGAGTCATAAATTATAAATAAAAAAGAAAAAAAAAAGGCTTAAAGTATCTTCTACATGCTATATCTTCTAGAAATTAACCTTGCAGAAAGATTCATTGTCATCAAATACCATAATATCATCGGATACATATAGCTACAAATCACGTCACTTATTTATACCTCATTTTTGTTTTCAATTTTGTAAGAAAAATTGAAAAAAAAATTTCACTTAAAAGTTTTTTTAAAAAAAGACAATCAAATTATTTTTGGTAAAACAATTACTAAATACCACATGATAATTCTTAGAGGGGCTGCGGAAAACTCTTTCACTATCATTATAATTATTCGGTGAAAGATACTTGTCTTCTTTGAGGATAAAGAATTGAGGACCCTCACCAAAGAAAACAAAAATCGTTATGGAAGCTGTGATACTAACTAGGTAACTATGCATAGTAATTCATTAGAAGCAAAAAACAAAAAAACAAAAACCATTCATGCTAATCACATTCACTGGTGTTTATGGAGCTAGTAAATTTACAGTGCCTTATTATAATCCCGAAAAGACCAAAGTTGAATTCTTGGTAGAGAATGCCAAAGAAGATTACCCATCTTCGTTTGCCAAGCGCGACAAAGCCACACATAAAAGTCCAAGCGTGGCCGTCCCCTTCGCCCCTTCTCTTGGAAATCCTGATAAAAGCAGCAATATAATAGAATTAAAAGCAAACACTTGTGAAAATCGCACAAGAAAGCTTTGAAAATGATGATATACCAACCTTTTTCGTTTTCCTTTACAACCAAATTTTCACCCTAAACCTGTCAACACAATCTACACCTGGCTTATAGGTACCTCAACAACCCTTAAGTTCTTGTTGTCAGCTGATATGGGTTTCACTGGAATTGTTCTTGCTTCTTCTGCTTGATTTTCAGAGCAACCAAACAGGGAAGCTGGGTTTGTAGCTTGGAACAATCAAATGGATGCAACCCAAACAGAGAAAATCTATGTTGCTGTTGGTAATGACCTGCTAGATGGATTCAAGACTTTGGATTGGGCACTAAAGAAATGGAATTCCCATCCAATTTCCGTAGTTATTCTTCATGTGACTCACAACATGTCCAAGGATTATGTTTATACCCCATGTAAGTTGGTCTTGTGAATCGATTTTGTTCTTCGTTTACATCGAAATTCAATTGGATTTCACTCGGTTTTATGATTCTGTTGCAGTTGGGAAACTTCCAGCAAGCTCTGTGAGTGATGAGAAACTAGAAGTTTTCCAGAAATATGAGCAAGAGAAAAACAAGAAGCTGCTTTCCAAGTATATTGCTTTCTGTGGCAAGGTATGGAAATTTTAGTACTTTAATAAGAGAGCTCGATTGATCGGATCATATGAAAAGAAATGAATTGACTTCAGATGGTTTCCTCCAACTCGTTTCTGCATATTACAGGTGCCAGCTGAAATACTTGAAGTTGAGAAATTTGATGAACCTATCCAAAAACGCATCATGGACTTGATCTTTGGTTTAGGAATAACCAAACTGGTCATGGGATTTTCATTCATGAAGCCCTCCTTGTACTCTTTCATTTCCACGCTCTTTTTCTTCCAGAAAATTTTGCATGCTAGTTGCTACGCAAAATTCTTTCCTTTCCATTGTTGTGCTGTCAATGATTTTCCTTAATTTTTCCTTTTTCTTCTCCGGTTTAGGAAATCAAAAGGTGCCATTAGCGGATTGTTCTATGTTCATCAGCACAAGCCTGCCTTCTGTGAATTGTTCATTCTTTGTGGAGGAAAGCAAGTTTTCCTCAGAGGAAAGAATGATGAGAAAATCATGGAGGACGATAATGGGGTAATGGTTGCCAGGATGAGAGATAAGATAACTTTCAAAGATTGGCTAGACAGAATGTTCAGTGATAAAACCTTTGACTCCCAAGATAGAAATGCTAGCCAATCATCATCAACTTCCACAACAAATTTTGAGTCTCCTGTTACCCAAAACCAGTGGGAATTCTATCTCCAGGAAATTGAAAACTACTTTCAGGAGCTGTTGTCTTCAAATTTGGGGGAAGGAAGCTGTGGGCAAGACAACGACGACTCGCTGATTAGTCCAATTGAGCCAGATGTCACTGAACAGAACGACTCTAATACGGTAACTAAACAACGACACATATTTTTCTAAAATATGTGGCCTTGATTAATGATAATACTTATCTGCTTTGTTCTGTTTCGTTTTGTTTGTTCTGGGGAGTAGTTAGATAATTGGTTTCACTGTACAATAGAGAAAAATAAGGTGTCCGTGTTTGTTAAAGTCTAAAATAGCCGTCTCATGACTTTTCTTAATCTTCACTTTGACTCTATTAGCATTTATATTTATATATGTAATAATGGGACCCATTATAAACTGTAGGCACGGTTTGGATTCCAGGATATGGAAGCCATTTTCCAATCCCTGTCTTGTCTATAGATTACAATCAGCTTTCTATGTTTCCTCTTGGACACGACAAGTTCTTTAATAGCCTAAGTTTGAAATTTTTGAGTTCTCTTTTTCCTCTCACGTGCTTCTTTTTTGTTTTTTTGGTTGCTTTTCTCCCCTTTTTATTATTTCACATAGTGGATTTATTTATCAAAATACATCCTAAATTTGGCACCTACTCAGAGTGCTGCAGAAAAAATTGAGATCCTCAAAAATAAACTGAAAGAAGCTCGCGAGACTATCCAATTGAAGAGGAAAGAAGCCAAGGATAATTTGGAGAGACATGCCAAAGCTGAATGGGCAATTTGTTTATGTAACAGTCGGGTAATATTCAAAAGCAATTGGACTCTTTTTTTCTGTTGTGTTCCAATTTCAGTTTCAGTTTTTCACCCAAATTCTTATCGGTTTATAGGTTGAAGAGATTGAATCTCGAACAAAGGAAGAAGTGAGTACAAGGGAAGAGCTAAAGAAGGAACTGGATGCAGAAAAAGAGCAAATATACGAAATCAGAATTGATGTTGAAGAGAGCAAGAGAAGGCTGAGTTCACTGGCAGAGCTGCAATCGGAGCTCTCAAACAGGCTTCACATTTCCACACTGGCAAAGTCACGAGTCGAAACCCAACTAGAGAAGGAAGTGGCTGCGAGGACAGAGATGGTGAGGGAGATAGAGGAGCTAAGGAGACAAAGGGATGTGCTGAACAGAAGGATCGAGTTCTGCAGACAAAAGGATGCCATAGGAATGGCTGCAAGGCTGAGCGAGACTGGCTGCAGCTTCAGGGAGTACACGGAGGAGGAGCTCAGGTTGGCCACCGACAACTTTTCGGAGCGATTGAGGTTGAAATCCGGCGGGGATTGGACCAATGTGTACAGAGGACGCATCAATCATTCCACTGTTGCAATCAAGATGCTCAGTTCTTTCCCTTCCTTGTCCCAACAAGATTTCCAATCAAAGGTAAACATGAACATGTTTGTGACATTCTTTTAACTACCTTAACTGTATCAACTGTCATAGCACAAGCCATTTGAAATTAGGTCTATATTTTAATTTACTAGAAATGTGTAAGCATGTCCTCTTAAGAAAAAAAAAAAAGGTGTGCAAACTTGCATGCCTTTTACTAGCAAAGTGTTTGTTCTTCCTTGGCTTTAGTTTTACTTGTGTTTTTGTTGCAGTTTCAAGCACTTTCACTGAGTTGAAACTCAATGTTTTCTTTCATCAGGTGAGGCTTCTTGGTGACATTCGGCAACCTCATCTGGTTGCCATGGTGGGTTTCTGCTCTGAGCCTAAATGCGTAATATTGGAATACATGCACAATGGAAGCTTGCGAGACATGCTATTTTCTAGGAGAAGAAACCGGGCCTTGCGGTGGCACGACCGAATACGGGTTGCAGCAGAAGTTTGCTCGGGCCTGGGCTTTCTCCATGCACCTCAGGCAAGGCCCGTTGTTCATTGCCACTTGACCCCATCCAACGTCCTCCTAGACCGCAACCTGGTTGCAAAGATCACAGGGTTTGGGCTTCATGAGTGCCCTGAGGAATGCACCGCTGAGTCAGATGTGCGGGCCATAGGGGTTCTGTTGCTGCATCTTTTGACTGGAAGAAATTGGGCAGGGCTGGTTGAGGAGGCCATGGATATGGATAGAGAGGCTTTGGTCAAGGTTCTGGATGAGATGGCAGGAGCATGGCCATTGGATCTAGCAAAAGAACTTGCACGCTTAGCATTGTGTTGCATGTCCATGAACAATGAGGCCAACTTGGGATTGAGCTTTGCAAGAGTCATGGAGGAACTCAATGAGATGAGAAGAAAAGGTGATGAAATTGTTGCAAGGGATGGACGAAGGGCAATGATTGGTGGGGGTCTAGACAAGGAGGGCTCCAGCGATGTGCCTAGTGTTTTCCTTTGCCCTATACTTCAGGTTGGTCCCTTGGTCTTGGTCTTTTATTTATTTGAGGTGTCTAATGATATCATTGTAAAATTCAAAGTAACCGCGAGCCTAATGATATCATTGTTGACCATTGAGTCTTGGTAATAAAAAGGAACTATTAAACTAATAAAGCGAAGTTACATTTTTGTTATGGTAATGATCCCTTAAAGTTAACGTTGTCTTTTGTGATGTTGGGTGCAGGAGGTAATGAAAAACCCACACGTGGCGGCAGATGGATTTTCTTATGAGCTTGAAGCAATAGAACAATGGTTGCAGTCAGGGCATGATTCATCGCCCATGACAAACTTGAGATTGAAGCACACATTACTTACTCCGAATCACACCCTTCGTTCCCTAATTGAGGACGGGCAGAGCAAGAGATCAGAGAAAGTAGCAAATTAATACCTAATTCTTTTTAATTCATTGGATTATGTACAGTTAAACTGAGGGTTTTGACATATTTCGTTCTTGTTCTCAATCCATCACCATTGCCTCCAATAAACTCTAATTTTGTAGCATTTTTTTTCCCATTGCCAGTGGCTTATTACAACTCTCACATATCAGCTGAATGTGAAACTACAAAAATGAAATATTTATAGATAAAAGATTATAAAAGTATAAGTACACAAATTTCTTCTCTTTTTTTTTTTTTCTTTTTTCAGTTGACAGTTTGACGTGCCTGAAAGCAGCTATGCAATTTTACAAGCATAATTAATGTTAAGCTATTTCCAATTTAGTATGGCTGTAGCTATATTACATATATATATCCATGTATATTTATCTTTTTTCTTCATGAACTGCAATATCTTCTAAGCTCCAAGTCTTGTGTCTTTCGGTTTTATTCTTCCCAAGCTCTTCACCAGAAGAGAACAAAAATTAAAAGACATATCCTAGGAGTGACCTTTACTAGAAGGAATATTACCAAGATTTAAAAAGTCAGAGAGAACCATGTATTTAGACTCCCAAACACTTTACCCAACAGCAAAACCTGGCAACTTTCCTTGGCAGTGAATATTCGGATGGCAGTGAGGGATCAGCAGTGATGTCTTCAGCCCGCGACCATATATACACCCCTCGTTCTTGTCGACTGCCTGGGACAGTGTTGTCCAGTATGAATGCCACCAACAGTGTAACCACCATGTTCAATGACATAAGAGCATTGATTGCAAAATCAAGCTGAAAAAATTTTGGACATAGAAGACAACAATTGACAAGTTAGCTCATCTTCATTAGAAGAGAAAATGGGTAATAGGCTAATAGCCGTATTTACTAGAAAATCGAGCACAAGTATAGATTTGTTTTTAAGGACGAATCTATGTGATATCAGGTTTAATCAGGAGCAGTCAGCAAGGATGCCAGAGGCTTGTGAATTAAATCAAACTTTATGATTGACATATGCATCTATAAGCTATCATAGCTGGTCCCTATTGTTTGTTCCTCTTTTTCATTTCTACTGGAGCCAAGGGGGTGTCTGCATAGAGAAGTGACTTACTTGTTTAATGCCAGAATGGAATGGTCCACTTGATGCTGCTGCATAAGGAACCAGATAACTGGGCAGTATCAGACTGGATTCAGGCTGGTATTGTTGAAAATAAGCAGGGACGGACAGACCAAGAAACAATGAAACGCCAACTATTGTTATGTTCCTGAAGCTGGTTGATTGACCATACTGTAAAGTCAAGAGGCCCAATGTTGCAGTAAGAGCCCACATGAAACCCAGAACAGAAGCAGCCAAGGCCTGTGGAATGGAAGCAAGAAGGGCACCCACTTTTCCTACAAAATACAAGTAAGTCAAACATTGGACAAGACAACAGATTAACCTGTATATAGATGATATCTAAACTTAAATTGAGGTGTGAGGTAAATTTTAGTTAGTATATGATAGGAAACTGTTTCTATTTCTCTGAATGAGAATCCAGAACTGGATTTAGAGAGCTGACTCTTGAAAAACAGAAATGTAAAACTGGAAAAAGATGAAAATACACAGAAAACTGAAATGAAAATCCAAGCTTTCGAGAGGCTTGGTCTCTCCCTCTGCCCACTGATTTTCTGGATGCCCCCTCTCCCTAGCTCCTTGCATATATATATAGTCTATTGGCAGATTCCCTTCTGCCGCTTCCCTGCCTCTTCCTCCTTCTCTCTCATGGCCAGCTCAGCAGTTTGTTATGCAGTTTGTGTCTTGTCCCCCCTGCTGGCGTCCTCCACTGCTTCTCTCTCCTCCCTCCACGTCAGCTTTCTGGTAGGCAGCCCATATCCAGCAGAATCTTCCAGACTGCTATTCTGTTGAGGTGGCACACCTGCCCTTTCCCTCACATCTCCCCTTTCTTCCCCATTTCCTTCGTGGACTGCACCTTTTTTCCCCCTGAACCTGTTTCTACGGTATACCTTCCTAATAGGGGGTCTAACAATACTCCCCCCAAAAGTTTCTCCTTGTCCTCAAGGTGGAATTCAGGGAAATTCTCTTGAATAGTGACGAAGGGCTCCCACGTGTTTTCAAAATCTGGCAAGTCTTCCCATTTAATCAGCACCTCCAGTTCCCCATTTTGTAGTTGTTCTGACATTGAGCGCTGCTGTCGGTTGCACTTTCAGCTCCCAATCCTCGGTTAAGCTTTTGGGCAAGGGTTGCTGCTAACCGTCTTGCTGCTGATTTTTTTAATAAAGATACATGGAAACCGGGTGTATTCGTGTATAGTCTGGTAGCTTCAACTTATAGGCGACTTGCCCACTCTCTCAATTACCTCGTAGGGGCCGGCCATAGAATCTTGGACTCAATTTCTCGTTGGTCTTCCTTGCTAGTGATTGAATCGTAGGGTCGGATTTTTAAATAAACATATCGCCCTTTTGATAGCTAATGTCCTTCTCTTCTTATCAGCCTGTGACTTCATTTTGTTTTGTGCCGTTAGCAAATTGTCTTTTAGCTCATCCAAGACCTTATTTCTATTTGCCACCAGCTGATTCACTTCTTCAACCATGGATGAATCCTCAGGGAGCCTTAGTAAAACCGGAGGTTCCCTACCATATAAGGCTTTAAAGGGGACATTCTGGTGGAGCTGTGTGTTCGTGTTGAACAGAATTCTGCCCAACTTAGCCATTTAGGCCATTGCTTAGGCTTATTCCCCACGAAACATTTGAGGTAGGTCTCGAGACATCTATTCACCGCTTCCATTTGACCGTCCGATTGAGGGTGATAGGCTAAGCTGAGTTTGAGGGTTGTCCCAGATAGCTTGAACAAGTTTGTCCAAAATTGGTTGATGAATACTCGTCTCTATTGACATTGAGGTAGGGAAACAGTGGGCTTTCACTATCTCCTCACAAACACTCAGCTACGTCTTACCGAGAATGGGTGAACAAGGATGAAGTGGGCGTATTTAGTGAATCTATCTACGACCATGATGTGTCTACTGCTGCGCCTTTGGCAAACCCCCCACAAATCCTGGAGATGTCATTCCACACTTGAGTTGGGATCGGCAACGGTTGCAGCAACCAGGCCGGAGATAAAGCTTGATATTTGTTTCGCTGACATATATCACAAGCTGTCACGAAACTCTTGATGTCTCCCTTCATGCCCTCCCAATACAGCAACCTGATATCCTCTTGTACTTCTGAAACCGAATGACCCAAAAGGGTAGCATGAACTCATGCATATGAGGGTATCTTGCCGAGTTTCTTGATAACACTAATCGTCCCTTATAGTATAGACAGCTTCCCTTCATCATGTACCCCGGGTGTGCCTCCTTGTCAGTCAACAAGTCTTGTATGATGGTTTTCAGTTTGTTGTCCTGCTGCAGCTCTTCTGCACAATGTTCAGAATCTGTCACGTGGAATGTGGAGATGGCACAGAATTCTTCTCTCCTGGATAAAGCATCTGCAGCTTTATTCTCCCCTCCCGGTCTCTACTGCACCTCAAAATCAAACCCCATACTTGGAGGTCCATTTCTGCTGCTTTCTCTTAGTCTCTTTAGTCAGGTACTTTAGGCTTTTCTGATCTGTTCTGATCACGAAATGCCTCCCCATTAAGTAATGCCTCAATTTCTTTACTGCCAATACCACAGCCATCAGTTCCCTTTCATATACTGACTTTTGTTGTGCCCTGCATGACAGTCCTTGGCTGAGATAGCGACGGGCCTTCCCTCTGCATGAGAGGCTCCAACCCCTTTCCTGTGCATCCGTCTACCACAAATTTTGGAGAAGTCGGGCACTGCTAATACTGGTAGGTACCATTAGCTGATTTTAACAATTCAAAGCCTTTGTGCTTTTCATTCCATCCGAAAGCATCTTTCTTCAGTAGCAGCGTAGGGGCTAGCTATCTTGCCATAATTTTTGACAACCTCCTGTAGTACCCTGTCATCCTAAGAACCCGGAGCCCTTTTACATCTCGCGGTATTGGCCAGCTGGTCATGCCTTCAACCTTTGCGGGGTCGGCTTGAACTCCCTTAGCTGAAATGATGTGTAGATTCCAGCTTTGGCTGCCAGAAACTGCATTTTTTTCTGTTAACAGCAGCTGATGCTCTCTTATTTGTGCAACCAGTTTCACGTGCTGCAAATGCTCTTGTTTGCTGCCACTATACACGAATGTCGTCAAAGAATACCAACACGAACTTCCTTAGATATGGACAAATACCTCATTCATTAGAGCTTGGAATGTGGAGGGTGCGTTGGTCAACCCGAATGGCATCACCAAGAATTCGTAATGTCCTTCATGAGTTCGGAATGTTGTCTTGAAAACATCCTCCTCTCTCATTCTGATTTGGTGATAACCTGACTTCAGGTCCAGCTTGAAAAAAATCACCGCTCCTCCTAGCTCATCTAGCAGCTCGTCTTTAGCTGGGATGGAAAATTTATCTGGCACAATTGCCTTGTTCAAGGCTTAGTAGTCTACACAGAAATGCCACCCCGCATCTTTCTTCTTGACCAATATAATGGGACTGGAAAATGGGCTTGTGCTATGCCTTATTACTCCAGCGGCTAACATCAGCTACCACTTTCTCATCTCATTTTTCTGGTAATGGGGATACCTATGGTCTATGTTGGGTACTTGAGCTCCTTCTTTCAGTCTGATGGCATGGTCCTGCACCCTAGAAGGGGGTAGACCATAAGGTTCCTTGAAGAGGTCCTGAAACTCCTCCAGGACGTGTTGCAGTTCCTCCCAGTCATCATTGTCTGCTGGTTGCTGGTCTTCCTGGGTGGTCATTTCTATATAGAATCCCTCCCCCTCGTTATGTAAAGCTTTCATCATAGCTTTTAAGGATGCTGCCGACCTGGACAATGATGAGTCCCTTGTAGCGTGACTAACTCCCCTTTGATGAGAACTTCATTGTGAGCTCTTTAAAATTGGCTTGATCTCGCCCACCCTCCATCCATTCTAGCCCAGGGACAATATCAGCCCCTCCTAATTCAACAGGTAATAATCAGCTAATATGAACCCCTGTACCAACATATTCACCCCTTGCATACCCCCTGGCATCTAATTTTATCCCGTCCCACCTCCACTATATACTTCTGGTGTTCCTAGAGGGTAACTTCAGCTCTTCCACTATCTTTATCAATAAAATTACTGGAAGCTCCACAATCCATAACCACCCCACTCTTCTCCCTTGTATCTCACCCCACAACTTGAGGGATTTCTTTAGGTTAATCCATTATACTATTATGATACTGCAGCGCTGTCTCCTCCCATTACCTCCTTTCTTCTCAGCTTCTCTTCGGGTCTCCCAAGTGATGTCACTCCTCTCTGCTCCCATCAGTAATACATTCAGCTGTTTGAATTTACAAACATGCTCTGACCAAACTTTTCATCACACTTAAAGCATAACCTTTTCTTCTCTTATCCCAATTTCTGCTCGTTAGTCTTAATCGGTAGCCTTCTTTGGGAGTGCTTCTTCTGGCTGAGGGGATTCTGCAGTTTCTGCCCCGTGAATCGCTTTGGAGCATTGTGAGTCCCGAATTGCCTCTGGAGCCTGAATCATAACTGGAATGAGATTTCGTTCCTCCTTCCACAACAGCTGTTCTGCTGGAGAAATAAGGTCGGTTCAGACCTTTTGAGCTTG